>CM047812.1:79694581-80012173 GCA_026214975.1 Gentiana macrophylla
AATGAGATATTTTACTATGCACAAAGTTATAATGATTTTCACACACACTTGCATTGATTACAACATTGGTATTTATAAGCACAATTCTCAAACCCTATCCGCCATATGATCTTTGTCGGAATCACATAATACCCTGATGTGGACCCTGACTCCAAACTGTTATCCACCAGATGGAACTCACTCCACTCGACCTTCTCGACTTGTAATCAACTACTCAGATGTAGAACTCATTTGTACTCAAAGAAAACTCAAGAGACCAAACCGATCACGACTTCAAGAAACTGAGTTGCACTTCCCCGAACTGACTTTCACAGAACTAAATATACTTACTAAACTGACAATCATTCTCAACTCAGTTTTACAGATTAGTTTCACCAGCTTATTCATCAGTTTTGAGATCAAGTCACTTAACTGACAACAATTATATCCCTTCTTTGTTTATTTAGTTTGAAGTGGATGTTGCTTGCATGTAATTTGTTTTGTTTTAGTTGATTTTGTTAATAATATAAACCTATAAATATTTTGGAGAAGGCGATGAAATGCCTTAAATCGTAGATATTTGGATTCAAATCGTGTTTACTCGTAAATATTTGCTACAAACTCACTGTTATCGTAAATAATTATATAGGAAATCCTTGAGATCGTAGATACATATATCAACGATAAGTACAAAATATCTACGATTTGATAAGTTCTTCTGACAATAATCCAGTTTCAACTCATTACACTGTAAACAATTAAAATAAAAACATTTATTATCCATTTTATTTCAACAAAATACTGAAACAAACAAATTATCCACAATTTACCAATGTATTGAGAATGTCTTTCACACAACTAAAACTCTTAATACTTATCATTTCTTTTTCCACTTTTACCCATCATATTTATGTTTTTTTGCACTCGTTGATTCTGACCGACTTTCAGACAGAATGTTAAAACATTTTGATCGGCATCGGATACGGAATACATTCAAAATTCAGATTTTTTTCTTCAAATTCTGACTAGAATTAAATTAGAATAATCATCGCTTTCTAACTCTAATTGATCGTAATAATTTTAGTCGAGAATGTTAAAAGCTTTCTTGACTCAATTTTAGTCGAAAGTCTTTATGACCTAGACGTTGGGTATGGAAAACATTCAAAATTATGACTCGAATCAATCACAATAATCATCGTTTCGACTTCGATCGGGTCGAATAATATATATATATATATATATATATATATATATATATATATATATATATATATATATATACACACACATGTATGTATGTATATATATGTGGGTGTGTGTGTGTGTATATATATATACATATATTCACACACTATATTGTTACATTTATATAAATTACATATATATTGAATGTACTATAAGAAAATCAATCGGGTTGGAACAGCAGTATACAAATAATTTTGAGTTCCTTTTAATCGAGAACCAACTTCGTAAGAACAATTAGAACAATAAAGATGACGATAAAGTATTTGATCCAAAGGATCGTCGCTTTTATCTTACGGTTGATGGTCCAAACATGGAGCTGACTGCAAGTGCTTGGCCTCTAACGGTAATTCACACATGCTTGGAGGATCATTGCTCGGAAAGAACGAGTGCTAGGTCGGTTTTTCCTTTTCCCAAAATCTCCATCTCAAAAATCTCTTTTTTTTCTTTCTCTTTTATGTATATTGCATGTATATTGTGATACAAAAGAGCTTAACATCTCTTCACATAAATAGGGAGATGAGATGCCACTTTTCTTCTCTCAATAGTTTTGGGATTTTTTTGGATTAGCTTCTTGATTTGGAGTAATGAATACGAAACTCTTTTGCTAATAAAATAAGGATCTCCATATCTGTCAAATAATTGAATGATTCTTGATATGCCAAGCCCGTAAAGGAGCTCGTGAATTCAGGTTGAGCCTCTAAGCTGGCCCAATATCGAATAGGGTCACTGGTTCAATTATCTCGCACCATACGATACTTATCGTTGGTCCTGCGAAAGGCGTCGGGGTCAGAGCCTTTATACGCCACATATCAGGTGAGACGAAGCACTGGGGGCCGAGTTGACCGCTCCTCAGCCCGAAGTCAACATGGCTAGGCAGAGAAGTCAAGTTATAGAAGAAGAGTGCACTATAGACGAGATGCATGTCAGCCCGCACAACTGTAGCTCGTCCCGCATTAGTGAATTTACATTTATATTTATATGTTGAATGTACTTTTTTTAGCCCTCAATATAACCACCGACAATGTAAGCACTTGTAAATAGCGGCACCTTAAACCCAAGCAAGGGTCGCATAGTGAAAAACACATGCTAAGACCTGTCAATTTTTGTCGACTATCTTGGTGTTCTTGAGTGTTCTTCATATCTTCATATCTTTCTTGAGCTAAGACGCCTCGAAATTCCACAAATCACACCACCAACCTAGATATTCGCCCACATCCACCGCTAAATCTTGTTTGTGATAGTTCCGGAAATATCAGTTGGCTCCGTTAACGGGAAAGGCTTCACGTTCTTGCATCTTTCTTCGGTTAGATCTGAGTTTTGTGTTTTCCAGTCTTAGCTCCGACACCAAAAGGTTGTACTTTAACACTTTTGCGGCATCTTAGAGTTGTCCTTTTAGTGTTTCCGGTTGAATATTCATCGGAATATTCATCAAGTTCATCTGTAATCATTCACGAGACACTCACCCAGATTCTCAGAAATTTAGCCAAACACTCTCGCCTCTCGCTCAAAACCTAGATCTTTTCTTGGAAGCGTACTCGGTCCCCAAACTTAATAATCTCACCGGTCGCCGCTTGTGTTTCTTTTCTAAAAAGATCATCAACATCAGCATACCACCTTCTTTGACGCTACCATGTCGAAAACTAGGTTTGCTGGAGCTCCGCTGCATGAGGGTCTACCGCAGATCGCCAAAGTACATAGCAAAGGGACCACACATGCAACAGACGGTGCAACAGTGTGTTAGAATACCATACAATATTATCCCGAGCTACATCTGACCCCCAGTTCTCAGGGCGAGGAAACACCCAAGTACGATGCACGTACTCATCTCGACAATTGAGCAAGATCAAAGGAAGCTCTAATTCTACCCACCGCCAAACGAGCGTAACCGAGTAAGGCATCTGGTGAGACATCTCGACAAACACGTTCACATCATCCATCTCCCCGTGAGGAGATAGAGGCGTATGACAACCTTTGCATGAAAGCATTTGTTGGTCCAGTGAAAAGGCTGACACAAGTTTAGAGGGGGTGAATAAACTTGTCACCAAAAACTAGATACTTAAAAACTTAAGGCAGATCAGGTTCAGTTTTAAACTTGTATGGAGTTAAGCTAACTGAGCTGAGTAAAAGTCAGACTGACTTGTGATCAAACTGAGTTAACGGGCAACGGATATTTTAAAGCCTTTTAGATTAAAACTTGAGTTATCAGTTTGTATAGAGAAATGCAGTGCAGACTCAGTTTCTGATTATTTGCTGATTTTGTGATCTGTTGAACTATATGCTAAAATGGTGTAAATAAATGCGTAAAGTAAATATAGAAAGTATGAGCTTAGATCTAAACAAATTAGATCTATGCGCAGCGGATGGATCACGATTCATATATTATAACACATAAACAAAGGATTTAATTACTATAAGGGGGTTAAGAAAATCATACCAATAGTAAGGAAGAGAAGCTATAATCTTAGGATGAGAAGCCTTGATCTTCCAATGTGTTCTCCAAATAGTGGTTGGTGGACACCCTTCTTGATATGATAACCTCTTTGATATGCAACACCAAGAAAAACTTGTAGTTTTTATTCTTCTAAAACCCAAGACAAGAAAACTAATTTTTTTATTTCTTTTCTTTGGTGGTGGTCGAAAATTCTCAAGTATTTTTACACTTGGAATAACTCTCTTTTTATAGGAGAGTAAATCCTTGGTCTCCAAGTTTTAATTAATTAAATAATTAAATTAAATTAAAAGATATTTTCCTTAATGAATAATTGTGACATGTCATTGACCAATAGGAAACCAAATAACATGTCATACAACCAATCACATAACAAGAATATCTTTTATTTTCGATAACACAAGAAAATCAATTCTTGTGCTAAAAGACAACCAAAATGGCGCCACCTCCCTAGGGTTTTAGCCCACATAAAATGCTTTTTATGTGTATTATATTATTTAGTCCAACTAAATAATATCCATGCATATCAATTAATTGGCCCAACCAATTAATTATTTCTGAGGCCTAAATAAACAAGAATATTAGCCCGAATTATAGAAGCCACATTGGGGACCATGGACCTATAACTCAGTAGAGCTCCAATAATTAAATATATTATTCATCGAATGTAATAAATATATTAAATTATTAATTCCGGGATTACGCCACCATAAACCCGAAACTGAACTCTACCAATTATAGATATATACTTATACTCAACCTATAGAGTGAATAAGCGTCCATTGATATAATCACCACATACGGATTAACCCTCCATAGACTGTCCACTCTGTGTGGGATGTCTCCGTAAACCCGACACAGAATATCTTATCCTTATTTACCATTAACCCCCTGATGACCGATTAGTACACATATCTGACTAGTAGCTAATTAGTCAAATGTGAACTCCCGGGATCGATCACTTTCTTAGGGCCAACAAACAAGGGGACTGTCTCTCTACTTCCCGCAGGAAGGAATGGATTACATGTCTGTGAAAATCAGTACTACTCACTCATCAGGAGACAGTGCCAAAGAGAAGTGACTTGGAACACATATTTAAGTGAACCGTAACTAACACATCAAACACTACCCCGAGACAAGTAGCACCTCGTGATCACCTCAGATTAAGGTTGATCCATATATGATCATCTAATGATTCAATAAGATTCCTTGATTACGGAATTATATCGAGAAATTCAGATTAAATCGGTCCAAATTCTATATGAATGCCATCATATATAAATGCCCCACGAAAATACTCTACCGACAAATCGGATAAGACTATCACACCCTAAGGTGTTCTCATGCATTATTGGTGTTTTAATCAAGAGACCCTAAACTCGATTAAGTTCACCATGGACTAACAGCTTTAAGTATATAACTCAATCCTCATGTGCATGCCATACACCGAGTTAAGCGGTTACATACTTGACATACTTAGGGATTGTAGCAAAGTATTACTTACAAGCACAAAGCAAGTAATAAGGTGAGATAAATTGCATTATATAAAAACAATTACACAAATTGTCTTTCGTGCACTACACCTAACAAAGAAATAAGTAAATAAGACAGAAATTATAGAGGTTCCAGTGATGAAATCCTGTCAAATCCTCTCTTCTCCTGTGATGTTGGAGGAAATTCACAATGTTCTTGAGGTTTACTGTTACAAGATGTTATAACAGGACTGTTAGGGATTGAAACGGATTGCAATAATCAGGAATAAACAAGAAAGCATAAATCATACAAGAAACAATAACTCAGGATTTAATTGGTTTCCGGCAATATGCCGACTAGTCCACGGGCAGAAACGAGGAGATTATATTACCACTGGAGATTTTACAGACTCGGCAACTGCATACGCGATTGCTCTTGATGCTGTTTGTGGAAATAATGTCCTAAACCCAATTGGGTTGGACCGGATCCGACCGGGTCGGATCATTTCTACTATTTCTTTATGATTATACATATATAATAAATGCTTTTATGTTGTCATATATTTGTTCTTTTAAAGAACCAATTATGAATTGTTATATGATAACGTCCTTAGTATTAAACTGTGATAGAGAAACCATGATAGAGGATTATGGTTGATGAGATCTTTAATCACTTTAATACGTTTGATACTTAAATGTCTCTAGGCTGATGTACTAAAACATGGCATTGATAGTACAAACAGACTAGCATGTATTAGATGTCTTCTGTCTTTAAGGGCAGGGATAGTTCTCGTCTATCAAAGTGTAGAGACACTTGGACTCTACGTGGACGTGTATTAGAGAATGCGTACGTTAGACTGATCCACTTACACTGTTAAGTGTCACACTATGTGACGGTTGTGCAATTATCCTAAGGACCGGAGTCTGCATGGCATCATGGTGTGGATTGTCATGCTTTGACACTATTGAGGTTTCCCTTAACCATAGGGCGATCATGCGGTAGTGATCGGGTGTGATACTGAAGCATGTGGAGTATACATGTTTGGTCTTCCGTAAATCGCATACCCTATCAGTAAGGTGAATATCTGAAAGGGCCTTCTTATAAAGAATATCTTAGTCTCGTGAATCTTTGCAAAGTAGAAGTAAATGAGTTATTTCGAGATAGCATGATATCCAGATTATAAGATACGGTCGTCAATGCTTGACACTCGATGTACGACCGTATGGATATAATTACAGCGATAGGATTCTATTTACATGCTAACCGCACACATGAAAGGTAGTAGTCATTGCGTATTGACTTCTCCTATGATTGGGGGTCATGGACATGTTGCTAGACGCTATCCATGATCATTAGAGGTGAAGGGCATTTTTGTAATTGCACCTTATGTCTACGGCCAACATATTCGAAAGTCTATCGGGTCACACACATATGAACATCAAGTCGGATTAAAATGTGGTTATAGTTGATAACCAAATAAGGAAATAATTTATCTTGTACTATAAAGGTTATATATTATGAATAAATATAATACAAGTTATTAATTGTGTTGATTAATTAAATATGTATAGTGATACATATATTTCAAAAATATGTATATATGATATACATGTATTTTTGCAAATTAAGTAATCATATTATTATATTATTAATTAAAGAATATTCCGGAAGTCAATTTATGGCTAAAGGTGGTGCCATTCACTAGTGTATAAGATACACTTGGATTGTGCAATTTAATTAATAAGAGTACCATAATATTAATATTGGATATTAATTGATTTTGGAAAATAGATTTATGCTAATAATATAAAGATAATCAATATTAGATATTGACAATATCTTGGCAATATTTAATATAAGATATTAAATAAAAAAGATAAATCAATCTAAGAGATTTTCCTTATTTTTTTAGGGAAAGGTTTTCTCTCTCATCAATCTACTAGAAGCTAATCCCAATCAGTTGGGGAGATGAATAGGGGTGCTACTTCTCCTATAAAAGCAAGGGGTTGGCTAGCTTTTTTGTACACCATAATTCCAAGAGCTAATTGTTCTTGTAAAAAATAAGAGAGCTTCTTAGAGAGAGATTATAGAGAGAGAAAAGGTCGACCTAGCAGTCGAGTTTTTCTAGTAGCAATCCTTGGCGGGATTCCGGCGAGGTGCTCATGTGGATTACTGGTAGAGGCCGGACACTTGAACGGCTCACGCACATCTACTCCTACCGGATGGTCAAAGCGTCGATCTTTTAGATCAACCAAGGTAGTATTACCATCCCCTCTCTTATATGTTTATTAATTAAACGAAGACGATCCTGGATCGGGAAATCAATTTTTAAATTCCGCTACGCTACTCGATTGATTTCCTTACATCATTTGTTGCTACAAATTTTCTCTTTGATTCCACAAATATTCTAGGTTACAACAGATGAGTATTTATAGTCACAAAATCCTAGACCAAGCCGCCATAACTAAATACTAGTTGATTGACTAAAATTCCCCAGATGTGAACTCACGACTCCACCAGACATAACCTACTGATATTTGCCACCTGTTGACATTGCCCTCACTGACATTACCTCACCGGCATACCCTGTGACTTTGTTCAGTGACTTGCTCACCGACTTGCCTCGCTAAGAGGTCAAGTCACTTTTCCTAACACAAGACACAGAGTAAATTTAAACACCGATTGTCCTTGACTATTTCTTAGCTTCACTCTTTGAGCCTTAGTCCTTAATAGGTTGAATTGATGTTTCACTAAGTCTCGCTCCATTGGTCCTTGAAGGGTTGAATTGCCTCTTCACCACCATCATCACAAACACAGTCTTCATGACTATACCTCAACCTGCCCTTCACACCTTCTTGATGTTTCACAGCCTAAACCTTTGATAAAATCAAAGTTGAGACTTGAATCAATAACTATGTTTCAACTTGTGATATGAGCTTCTTTTATGAGTGTATAGGATCTGCATAAATAGCTCGGATTTTCTTCAAGTGTGGATCCTGATGTATTTCTTGAATGCTCAAAAACACTTTGAAGATTTCTTGATATGGATCTTGCAATATAGCAATTAGTAGGAGTTCTTTTAATTTACTTTCCTTTTTAATTGAATGTTTCTTAGTGATCTTATTCTTAGAACTCCGCACTTCTTCTTGAAGTAAAAGTGGTATATTTATAGAGTCTTTCCAACGCTCATCTTGTTTGAATTTGAACTCTTGTATTCGTTGGTGGTCCTTTTTGTGTTTGTTGAATGTCGTTGTCCTTTCGACATTTCTTCAACCAATCGAATTGCTTGCTTTCTAATGTTCTGATTCTTCTTCAGTTTGAGTGTTTTCACCTTGAAATTGAGCTTTAAGGGTTTGTCAATTTCCAGCTGGTATTACTGAGGGTATCAGTTTTAAGAACAATAACTGAGTTTTTACTCTTCTTCAAAACTTAGTACTTTATCTTCATTTGATTCATATTGACTTAATCAGAGTACACCATAACACTTAAGTTATCTAAGATATCATTGTCCTTATGTATCTTAGGTCTTCATACAAGATCCATAAAGTCAGTTCATGCCATCACAGACTTACTAGAATTTCAACTTTACGCCCTCGGCTTTAGTCTTCATAAACCGAGTTTGAACCCTCGCTTTTCAATCTTCAATAATCGAGTCCAGTCCCTCGGCCTTCTAAAATGAGTTTGTCCCCTCGCACTTCAACTTGTTGTCCTCAAATGAACTTACCTTCTTCTGGCTACAGATGTGAACTCGGGCTTCATTTTCTAAGGTAAGTTTATTCTCTTGAATTCTTTTCATTTGTAAAGTCAGCATGTTTGCTAAAGTCAGTTTCTCAGTTTTAAGCCTATTCTATTATAGTGCTTGTCTGATTTACCTATACAGATATCTGACTCTATTAAATCTTATACATTTATTTCTAGGAATCTTTTTGCTTTTCACTATAACAGCTAGTTATGGCACTTCATCAATAGGGTTTAAACGAATAACTGAATAAGCGAAGAATCATCATCAAAACATAAATTTTGTTTCCAACAATAGCTCATACTGCTTATGCAGAAAGGATACATCACACCAATCAAGAGTTTATCCATCTGATTCGCCCAATGCTCCCTATCAGTGAGTTTGCTCCACCACCAAGATCCCCTACTCTAGATAGGTTCATTGATGTTCATTCTTAGTCAAGGGGTCCATATATTCATCATGATGACAAGGAAGTAAGTGTTTATTCCTCAGCCGGACGACACCAAGGTTGTAGACCCATTCAGGATCGTCTCGGCCCACCTACTGACAAGAAAGAAAAGTCGATAAAGAAAGAATGGAGCGATGAGGTGAAATCAACCAAAAAAAAAATGTTAAGTCAAGATTGGGACCTCGACTCGGAGAAGCCAATCATCGGGCTGAAATCTCCAAGGCAGTCAACAACCATAGACAACCACCTCCTAACTCCTTTGAGGAGGTAATTGATTAACTTCAAAAATAAATTGATGATCTGAAAAAGAAACAATAGGGGAAGGAAATTTAAAAGTCCTGGGGAACAAGTGTCCTCTACGACGAGATTCTAAAAACAACACCTGAGGGATTACAGTATCCCACTAAGTTATTCATGAACGAGCTGCACCTACGACTGGCACTCAACTTTCCAGATCCGGGCAGCCCTGGCGACAATGGAGGAATCAGCTTGGTGCATCACCTTTGTGGGCGTGGTGCAAGGAAGAGCAGTGACATGGATCAGAAATATTCTTGCGAAATCAGTTAAATCTTGGGAGGATCTCTAAGATAAGTTCATCACCGGGATCAAGTCGACGAGACAACCTAAGAAAACTCATGCCGACCTCTATAGGATTCGACAAGGTGAGACTGAAACAATCATAATTATTATGAGCGATTTACCAAAATATATGACCAGACCAGGGGCTTGAGTGAAAGCGTGGTCATGAGAAATTTTCAAAGTGGCCTAACAGCCGAGTTCGCACTCTGTCCACCCGAAATTATGCAAAAAATGTCGGATAAAGTTAGGAAGTTTAGGGCATCTGAGCCGCTTCTATCAAGAGCACCTAGCAAGGGCAAGGCTAAGGTCGAGCCCAATCAAAGACAAGGAAAACACCAATCGAATCGGGACATCAAGAAGCACGAGAAATTTTGAGAAGAGCATTACACTCCTCTCTCTCTCTCCTATTTCCTAGATCATGCACGGTTAAAGATAAGTCGACACCACCTCATCCCTTGCACCCGACCCACAAGGAAAGTGCAACATGCGCAAGTATTACAACTTCCATAACGATCATGGTCATGATACCGATGAATGCAAACAGCTTAAGAAAGAAATCAAAAAGTTGGTAGCTAGCGGGGCGTTGAATCATTACAATTTGGACGGAGGTCAGGCCACCAAAGGTGGTTCTCCACTCCACCAGAGAAGGAGAGACATCCACATGATCACCGAGCGATTCCCCAGTAACCACCAACTGAAGTTTTAAATCAATTCTCAGAACTAGATAGTCATGGGCCTACCAATTGTCATGCACGGGCCGTAACAACCTATCTCGCTCACCCGTAGTGAGTCGGGTCATCGCCCCAGATACCAAGGATGCACCTCATGAAACAATGGGATCAACTGACGGTACATGTGGTAATGGTCGATTCTGAGCTTGCAGGACATAATGTATTACGATGCTTTAGAGAATTGGTTTCGCGACTATATCTCTAGACCGATAGAGTCAAATTTACTGCTTGTTGGCATGTTTTGGGTAGATATAGACCTTTTTGAGAGTAATATAGAGAGTTATACACATGGGGAGTTAAACTGTCACATCGATAGTAAACTCCGCATTTTCAACGATATTTGACTCTTTTTCTAAGCACTTTTGTTTTGTGGAATTACGCGTGGTGTTTGTTCGTATATGCTATTACAGGACTTAGGTGACTCGAGGACCCAAAAGGCGATGTTTTATAATGAGGAACATGTTCGTGGCACAAAAGTTGAATGAAAGTGGAAGAAAAGCCAAGTTTAGAGTGAAGTCAAGGCAAACCGGCGCTTTGCCCAACCACAAACGGGCGCTTTGCCTCAAGCCTACCTCAACTGGCGCTTGGCCAATGCAAACTAGCGTTCACAAAAGTAGCTGTTGGTACTGAAAGTTAGAGTTTTGGCCAACCGTGCGTTCAAATTACCCCCAAACTGGTGTTTGGAGGGGTTCAGCCCGATTCAAAAAGCTCATATAACTCAAACGGGTGTTCAGGCATTCAAACGGGCGTTCGTCTCCTCAAGGCATGATCTCTGAACGAGCATTCCAGTTAGGGCAAACGCTCGTCCATGGAAGGAGAAACCCTATTATCATCCATCTTTCTAGTCAAACTAGCGTTTGCCAAGATCCAAACTGGCGTTTGTGACCGACAGAAGCATATTTTCGACCTACACTATAAATACGCAACTCATTCAGCCCCTATTCATTTTTGGAAGACTTTAGACTTTTCTTAGGCGATTTAGGGGCGATTTTAGTGTAGTTTAGACGTCCTTTGATCCTTTGATTCCATAGATTACTCCCTTCCATTCTACACACTTGTTATAGATTAGATTTCTTTTTCAAGAACAAAAGATTCTTTTATGGTAATGAATTATTTCTCTTTTATTATTCCTATCATGTTTTCTTTTCTTATTTCGTTTAATAGCATAATCATGAGTAGCTAATTGCATGTGTAGTCGAATTATGTGAAAGCGAGCGGAAAACCCTAAGGGGGATGAGATAGGGAATTGTGTAGTGCATAATTGAATGTTTAAACGATTGATCCACGTCCTAAAAATTATTTTAACATCTTTGAATTGGATTGATCACCTAGTTCACTATCACACACAAAGGAACTTATAGATGCATTTTATGCGGTGAGATGTGGGATAAGGGGTTTTAGGATCGCTGCATAGATTCGGCCTAGTTGATAGGTCCGCTTCAATACATAGGTTTGTCATCGTTGTTCGAGTGACTCGAGCTTAATCATGTTAGGGTTCTGTGGGAGAGTCGGTTAGCTTCACATAGGTGGTTAGATCGAGTTTTTCACCTAATCGCTAGAATTAGAGTTGGCACCGTGGGATGTCGTTAAACTACATTGGATAGGTAGGTCGGTTGAGACACACTCCTGCCAAGTCCTTCCTTGTGGGTAAAAGTAGCTCGTGGGATCATAGTTCGGCTATACCTTTTAATAACTAGAAGTAAACACCGGTAGTGTAATCTTTATTTCTGCACTAGTATAAGACCTTTCAACCTTTGATTGACCTGAACTAAGTTATACGTCAGCTTTGGTACTTAGACATTACTCCCTACGGATTCGACCTTGTGACCACTATACTCCCGTTGTCCCGATACTCTGTCGGTGAAAGTTAGCGGTTAAGTATTTTGCTATCAAGAATTTTGGCGCCGTTACTGGGGAGTAAGGTTTAATATCTTGTAAGTTGACCGAAAGCTTGGGCTTAGGTCATTTTTATTTTGTTTTCTTGTTGTTTCTTGTTTGTCAGTGAATGACCAGAAGCTCCAAAGAACCTCTCATCAAGGCGATTCAAGAGATTGAAGCTTACGCACGTCATAAAAATAGTCAACGCCGAGGAGGGTGTTAGAACATTTTATTATGTTTTGATGATGGCCATACTAGCCGTTATAGCAAGCCTCAAATAAGTTAGAATTCTCTCAGATAAGTCTTTACTTAGAGTCCGACATGTTGTATAAGTTGAGTCGACAAGTATTGTACTAGTTGGTAGGACGGCAAAGCAAAAGCAGAGATATTCGGCAGAGTGAAGCCACCAAGCACCAAGCAGAGAAGCAATGCAGACATTAAAGGTCCGACTTGTAACCAAGGAAGTCTGTGATGACCTTGGACAAGTCTAAGTTATACTACAAGTGATGTACAAGAATATTCGAATATGGTGTACACCGATCTCACCCC
The DNA here is from genome assembly GCA_026214975.1 of Gentiana macrophylla. Classification (NCBI taxonomy): domain Eukaryota; kingdom Viridiplantae; phylum Streptophyta; class Magnoliopsida; order Gentianales; family Gentianaceae; genus Gentiana; species Gentiana macrophylla. The sequence goes on from CM047812.1 coordinate 79,707,652, forward strand.
AATCAAAGATCGCTGAAGTACAAAGATTCTCCTCAACCAAGCAAAGAAAGAAGAAAAGCGTGAATCGGCAAAGTAAACTGACTTTCGGTGAGTGAAGACAAAACGGTGAAGGAAGATCTAAATCGGCTAAGTCGGAAGGATCGCCGACCGTTCTGAAAACGGCGAAGGAACACTTACCAGATCAGATTTAATATACGTTGAAGATTTAGAAGATCATGTTGGAATAGTGTCCTAAACCCAATCGGGTTGGACCGGATCCGACCGGGTCGGATCATTTATACTATTTCTTTACGTTTATACATATATTAAGTGGCTTTTCTGTTGTCATATATATGTTCTTTTAAAGAACCAATTATGAATTGTTATATGATAACGCCCTTAGTATTAAATCGTGATAGAGAAACCATGATAGGCGATTATGGTTGATGAGATCTCTAATCACTTTAATAAGTTTGATACTTAAATGTCTCTAGGCCGATGTACTATTAAACAGGCATTGATAGATATAAAACAGACTAGCACGTATTGGATGTCTTCTGCCTTTAGGGCGTGGATAGATCTCGCTCATCGAAGTGTAGAGACACTTGGACCGTATGCGTGGACGTGTATTAGAGAATGCGTACGTTAGACTGACCCACTTACACAGATAAGTGTCACGCTATGTGACGGTTGTGTAATTATCCTTAAGACCGGAGTCTTCATGGCATCACGGTGTGGATTGTCATGCTTTGACACTATTGAGGTTTCCACAGCCACGGGCGATCATGCGGTAGTGATTGGGTGTGATACTGAAGCATGCGGAGTATACATGATTGGTCGTCCGGGAATCGCGTATCCTATGATTGGGATCGAATATCCGAAATGGCCTTCTTATAAGGAATGTCTTACTCTCGTGAATCTTTGCAAAGTGGGAGTAAATGAGTTACTTCGAGAGAGCATGATATCCAGATTATAAGATACGGTTGTTGATGTTTTGACACTCGACTAACGCACCGTATGGATATTATTACAAATGATAGGATTGTAAGTTACACGGTAATCGCTTTTTCACATGAAAGGTAGTAGTCATTGCATTTGACTCTTCCGATGATTGGGGTCACGGTGTGTTGCTGTGACGCTATCCCGTGATCGTTAGGCATGAAGGGCATTTTCGTAAATTGCACTTTGTGTCTACGGCCAACATATTCGAAGCCTATCGGGTCACACACATATGAACATCTAGCCGGATTAAAATGTGGTTATAGATGATAACCAAATAAGGAAAGTTTATCTCGAGACTATAAAGGTTATAGTGGTAAATTAATATGGTGGTATTTATTTATTATGAATAAATTAAATACAAGATATTAATTATATTAATTAAAGAATATTCGGAAGCCAATTTATGGCTAAAGGTGGCGCAAACTTATTTGTGTATAAGATACACTTGGATTGTGCAATTTAATTAATGATATTACCTATTATTAATATTAGATATTAATAAAATAAAATAATATATATATTGAATGCATGCGTGTGTGTTCATTGATTGCAAATTGGATTTGCTGTATGCGCACCATTTGGTATATATTAATAGATTTATATGTGTTATATATATGTGTGATATATACACATGTAAATTGATTTATGGTAATATAATAAAGATAAATATTCAATATAAGATATTGACAATATCTTGGGAATATTCAATATGAGATATTGACAATATCCTAGATTTATTTAATATGAGATATTGTAATAAATGAGATAAATCAATCAATTATATTTTCCATATTTTATTGGGAAAAGGTTTTCTTCTCCTCCACACTATATGGGGCGCCACTTTCATTATAAATAAGAGGTGGGTGTCAAGCTCTTTTGTACATCATAATTCCAAGAGCTAATAGTTCTTGTGTAAAATTGGAGAGCATCCTATGAGAGTTGGAGAGAGGGAAAAGGGCGGGTCTAGCAACCGGAGTTTTCCAATAAGCAATCCATGACGGGATTCCGCGGGTCGCTTCGTGTGGACTAGCGGTAGAGGCCGAACACTTGGGCGGCTCTATGCGAACTACTCTCCTTAGACGGTCAAAGCGTCGATCTTTTAGATCAACCAAGGTAACCACCGCCTACTAACTCGCTTGTTTATTGCTTAAACGAAGTCGATCTTGGGTCGATAGGAAATAAATTTTTGAATTCACTGCGTTCCCGCATAGATTTCCTAACAAAGGGTATCGGAGCGAGCTTCGAGCTTAAGCAATAAGCATGTTATTATGCGTAGTTAATTTTATCGCTTAAATCACGTAATTAAAAGATGAAAGATTTTTGATTTGCAAAATTGATACATGAAAAGAAAAAAAAAAAAGGATCGGGTGGTGCTCGGCCGATCAAGCGGCGGCACCACCACCAGCGGCGGCGGGCGGGGGCGGCGGCGGCAAAGAGGCAACTCTCGCCGCCGGTAGTCGGTTGACCGTCAATGCCGGGCGGATCTCCAAATTTTTGTTTTGTGTATTTTGTGATTCAATATGGTTCATAGTTGTGATTAAAATCTCCTTTGTTTAGTTGTGTCATGTGGCTAACCAATGGTTCAAATAGTTTGGCCATTGGGATGCCACACGACATTAAATGATAATGGCCTTTCCAAACTTTGTTTTTGAATAGGCTAGCCCTTTCCAAATATTTGATTTGGGAAAAGCGCTTGAGCTTGCGCCACTTCCAAAATTTTGATTTTGGAAAGTGGTCGCCTAAACCAAAATTATTTGGCCTTTCCAAATATTTGATTTGGAATAGGCCAGGCCCTTTTCAAATATTTGATTTGTAAAGCTTTAGCTTGCGCCACTTCCAAAATTTTGATTTTGGAAAGTGGCGTGCCTAAGCCAAATTTTGGTTTAGAAACTAAAGCATCCTTTTGATTACGAATCAAAAGGAAAGAAACAAAAGAGAAATAATTTTAATTTTGATTCATTTTGGAATAGTTCTGATTAATTAAAATTAAAATTAAAATCGGTTTAAAATTAATCGTTAATTTTATTTCGATTAAAAATCATTTAATTAATTAAATGTTAATTAGTTAATTGATTGGATAAAATTATTTAATAGATTAAATGTTAATTGATTAATTAAGACGCAAGTAGTTAAATTTTAATTTTATCTTTTTCATAAGATTTTATTGTATGGATTAGATATAGTAGATATATATATGATTATATGGACCCCGATTGATCGCTGACTCGAATCGATAGGATAGATGTGAATGATTTAATTTTTCTGTTGGTTTAAAAATTGTCCTAGGCCGTTATGAAGAACGTGACTCTAGTTTATTTTCTGCATTTATCCCATTCCTCGTTGACTCCCCAAAGTGCGGCGGGTGTATTTATTTTATTAGATAGAATTAAATGTAACAAGAATGGAGCAGAAAGATGGAGACCAAAGAAAGACGAAAAATAAAGATCCCATTGGAGAATGGCGCATTAAAGATCCTATTGGCGGTTGCAGCTACCCTTAGATTGTGACCATGGTTTCACTGGGCTTGTATTCGAAACCGCACCTAGAAAAAAGTCCATGATCATACCGGTTACTTTACGCATTTATTTATTTTGTGCTTGTATTTATTTTATATGATACGATAGATGCATGACTAGGCACGATCTAGATAAATGTGTAGGATGTATGTCTATAGAGATAGATATATTTGATGAGACCGTAATTAAATTAATTAAGAGAATTAATTCAAAATTAATTAAGTGAATTAATTTAAAATTACTCCCACAACAAAAATCGAGTTATAATATGTCTCCCAATATTATAGTGACGGTGAAGAGCCCTTGTTCGGATCCAACTGATCGCCCCCACGCCGGGAGTTGACCTACCACGGGTATATCGTCATTATCGAGATATGATCGTTATGAGATCTCATGAATACTTGGGTTACGACTTCGACTAAGAATCTTGCGGTGATTGGCCCACGCCAGGACCGTCTGATTTTAGAGACATACGGTTGACTATCACATAGACGATGTGAATTGTCAAAGAGTTGATTAGTCAAACCATCGGAAGTCGCGTTAGACGCGATTGGTAAGAAGTACCTACCCGCCGAATTGACCCGGTCGATCGCCCACGCCGGGGATCGAGTCAACTAGATAGGATTTCAAATTTAACTAAAGAATTTTTAATTCTTGAAAGTCAATTGGGAGTAGTTGACTAGTGGGAGCAAAATCATAATCCCAAAGACCATATTTGATTTTGCGTGTATAGACAACAACACTCTTTTATCTTCATTTTTATGTTGTAGTTTTTAGCAAACTTTTATATTTATGTTTTTCTCGATTAGTAAAACCAAATTATGACTGTTTGAGAAACGTTCTCAAGAATGATTAAGTAATCCTTTTAAAATAAGCAATGACATGAGCAATCCCGTTATAGTAGTTAGAGACAAGGAGATTACATAATTGATGCAGTGCTCCGAGACTTTAATTATTAATGAAAGCGGAAGCTCATGATATGATTAAATCATTTGAAATAAGTTTCAACGAATTAGTCATATATTGGATACGATCCAAGATGATCATTCAGTCATACGATGACAATTAATTCAAACGTTGGATAAGAATGACCACATCTAATTTTGGAAAGGTTGTTTTCAAAATTGTAAGATTTAAGTATCGACTTAATTCTATCATTGCTTAAAGATTAATTAAATAGTCAATGTTTTGAATACGATTCAAAAGGTTAAATAAACTATTTAATAAACTTTAGATTTTCTTTATGAAAGGAAATTGAAAACATAGCTCTTATGATCTTTCTTAAGTCTTATGAAGACTACAATAAGAAACATTTTTCAAGTGCTTAAAGGATTGAAAGAAAAGATAGGGCATGTGCTTAAATAGAGAACTCATCGAAGCCTCTATTCTAAGCAAGTCTGTTGAGATAAATCTGTCTAAGTTCAAGTCAACTCTAAGATATATGATATCTTACGAGTGTGATTAAATTAGAAAGATTGAATACAGATATGGAAGGTGAAACAAACGTTGTAACACTTACCATATTCTGAATCTAGTAAACTGATAAAGGAACTAAATAAATGTTATTATGTTCCGGTTCTTATGAAGAACATACTTTCAGTTATTTGTTAGGATTTAGTAGACACATTCAATTGTAAAGAATAAATGTTATTCTAATAAAGTTGGAAGGTCACTGAATCCAACATACTAGATTGTTGTCACTATATAGTTGATATATGTGATGAGGTCTCAACTGAATATTTGTATGGTCATTATCCTTGATATTTGTAGTTGTTCTAGATGTAGTCTCTCCGGAAGGGAAGCGCGTAATTAAACGTCATTCTCGATGATGTTGAACCATATGATTATGAATCATGTGGGTTATAATGATCTTATCCAAAGAGGACTAAAATACCTTTTTCTAAAAGGTTATAAAATCTAGAAAGTTGTCCAAAGCCTAAACATACCGATGTTTGTTGGCTTATGACAATTAATGCCACAAATAATTGTTTGTTAATCTCTACGACTATTTTAGAAATAGTCAAGTGTACTTATTGAAGTACAATAATTCGTAAATCCCAAAAGTTCGAGCTAGTACGAATATGAGATTGATGAGCTACTTAGAATTAATCTTCAATTGATTGAAGTAATTAATACCTGAAGGGTGTTTCGTAAGTCGTCTGCGAAGGAATAAGATTCTCCTTCAAGGATACCATATTTGGGATACGCAATTGGATTGTGTTCCCAAAATGGAAACAACACTTTATAAGATAAAGGTGTGACGCAGCCATGCGAAGTATCCCTTACCCGCTTCGGGATAAGTGCCTTTATACTTAACCGAGTTCCAAAGAATAAAGGTTGAATAAATTCCATATTAGATATGGAAGAGGATAATGTCGAATCTATCTTATCTGATGATTTGAAGTTGTCATAGGCAAAGTCAGAAAGGCTTGGAGCCTAGTACGACATATGCAACTTTGTGGAATATCTCAGCAAGTACGCTAGATATTATTTACTCGTCCGGGGAGCAAAAGGTGTTTGTCTCCAAACATGCTGTCTTCTAGAGGAAGTGTTTCTTCCAAAAGAAACAGTGGGAGTGAATAAGATCTCAAAACAGTTTGAGATCCACAAAGATATATTCAACCATAGGAACATGAGCAGACGCCGCATAGCGATGAGGTGTAAAACACTGCTCAAAGTGCACAAAAGTTCTCAGAAGTCTGTGGATAACCTCAAGCCTGAAAAGGTCATGTGGTATGTTCATCTTGAAGAATGAATATCTCACGACTTATGAAAGAATGTTTGAGAGGAAAGATTGAGAGATATGGCCAGAGCCATAATATCTCGAATAAGAATTCCATCATGTGACAAACCAGGTTATGAACCTAGTCCTGCCTTACCTAAGGGAGTGTCCTCTGAAAGGTCGACATGGATAGTAATATGATTACCATAAGGCTATAGTGACGGCCGAAGGGTATGAGGTGTAAACCTTGTAATTAACTTTATGTCGCCAAATGAGCCTGGCTCTATTCAGATGATACTTGTTATAACTTTGTATCATGACTATATGATAGTGTTGAAGACGTTGGGCAGACAGCTCGATGTTCATAGACGATAACATGATATGTAAGCCCATGAGATCCGTTTATGGACTCAAACAAGTTTCTCTAGAAAATTTCTTTGTTTGATAATCAAAGGAGTTTGATTTAGTCAAAAGAAGGATATGCCCAATGTGCAAGATGGATAGTGGGAGTGTGTTACGATTTTCGAGTAAGGTATTAGATATCTCTCTTAGGAATCATCTCCCCATGTCACAGTCAATTAATGTTTGGTAGTTCAAGATCTTTACGAAAGCACTTAGATTAGCAGTTCTTATTTTTAGAAATAAAATCTATAGTGATAGATTTAACTGCTGTTAGATTATTGTTTACCTATATAGATGTGATGCTAAAAGAAGTTTAGCATAGATCGCAAGATCTGCCTCCGTGTTAGGACGTTAGTCCTAAAGATAAGGTGAAAGATGATGCTTATGGAAGGTTTCTTCACTCTCGCGATAGAAACCATCATAAAGGAAATGCCGGATGTTCATAGTTCATGAATAGTCATGAGCAAGTATGAAAGTAAATCTGGTGAATGTCGAGAATATCCTTAAACAAGTTAAGGAAAGTTTCCTAGTTTATCGAAACTTGGAGTTAGATAAATATAGTTAAACAGACGTATATCCTGAGTCTTACGAAGGCGAGTGGGAGCTACAGTCTGGGTTTGCAGTCACTTTGAATAAGTGATACAGTGAGCTGGAAATGTTCTAGCCTATGGGTCACTGTAAGTTCTACAAGTAGGCCAAAACACAGAGTGCCTTAGAGGCTAGCCGGAGCAAATACATGGATCTGTAAGGTTCATTCTTGAACCTTGTACGTTCTTCCACCTTTTCTATATAGCTGATATAGTAAGTGGATTTATTGCTTGAAGCAAGGACCGTGGTCTCGCCGAGAGATTGTGTGTGTGTGTTGAGGCGGTTCCTTTGACTTGGTCATTTGGAACATGATATGAAGATAGTCTCGAGTCCCCACGGATAGCGATCCGCTTTATGGCTAGGGGCTAGTTGCGAGTAATGCATGAGATTCTTGTGTTTCAACTTGGTCTTGTGTGTGCGAGTGATTGGTCTTAGGCCAAGTGGGAGATTGTTGGAATAGTGTCCTAAACCCAATCGGTTGGACCGGATCCGACCGGGTCGGATCATTTATACTATTTCTTTACGTTTATACATATATTAAGTGGCTTTTACATTGTCATATATATGTTCTTTTAAAGAACCAATTATGAATTGTTATATGATAACGCCCTTAGTATTAAACTCGTGATAGAGAAACCATGATAGGCGATTATGGTTGATGAGATCTCTAATCACTTTAATAAGTTTGATACTTAAATGTCTCTAGTCGATGTACTATTAAACAGGGCATTGATAGTATAAAACAGACTAGCACGTATTGGATGTCTTCTGCCTTTAGAGGCGAGAATAGATCTCGCTCTATCGAAGTGTAGAGACACTTGGACCGTGACGTGGACGTGTATTAGAGAATGCGTGACGTTAGATCGACCCCTTACACACGATAAGTGTCACGCTATGTGACGGTTGTGTAATTATCCTTAAGACCGAGTCTTCATGGCATCACGGTGTGGATTGTCATGCTTTGACACTATTGAGGTTTCCCCAGCCACGGGGCGATCATGCGGTAGTGATTGGGTGTGATATCAAGCACGCGGAGTATACATGATTGGTCGTCCGGGAATCGCGTATCCTATGATTGGGATCGAATATCCGAAATGGCCTTCTTATAAGGAATGTCTTACTCTCGTGAATCTTTGCAAAGTGGGAGTAAATGAGTTACTTCGAGAGAGCATGATATCCGCATTATAAGATACGGTTGTTGATGTTTTGACACTCGACTAACGACCGTATGGATATTATTACAAATGATAGGATTGTAAGTTACACGGTAATCGTTTCACATGAAAGGTAGTAGTCATTGCATTTGACTCTTCCGATGATTGGGGTCACGGTGTGTTGCTGACGCTATCCCGTGATCGTTAGGCATGAAGGGCATTTTCGTAAATTGCACTTTGTGTCTACGGCCAACATATTCGGAAGCCTATCGGGTCACACACATATGAACATCTAGCCGGATTAAAATGTGGTTATAGATGATAACCAAATAAGGAAAGTTTATCTCGAGACTATAAAGGTTATAGTGGTAAATTAATATGGTGGTATTTATTTATTATGAATAAATTAAATACAAGATATTAATTATATTAATTAAAGAATATTCCGGAAGCCAATTTATGGCTAAAGGTGGCGCAACTTATTTGTGTATAAGATACACTTGGATTGTGCAATTTAATTAATGATATTACCTATTATTAATATTAGATATTAATAAAATAAAATAATATATATATTGAATGCATGCGTGTGTGTGTTCATTGATTGCAAATTGGATTTGCTGTATGCGCACCATTTGGTATATATTAATAGATTTATATGTGTTATATATATGTGTGATATATACACATGTAAATTGATTTATGGTAATATAATAAAGATAAATATTCAATATAAGATATTGACAATATCTTGGGAATATTCAATATGAGATATTGACAATATCCTAGATTTATTTAATATGAGATATTGTAATAAATGAGATAAATCAATCAATTATATTTTCCATATTTTATTGGGAAAAGGTTTTCTTCTCCTCCACACTATATGGGGCGCCACTTTCATTATAAATAAGAGGTGGGTGTCAAGCTCTTTTGTACATCATAATTCCAAGAGCTAATAGTTCTTGTGTAAAATTGGAGAGCATCCTATAGAGAGTTGGAGAGAGGGGAAAAGGGCCGGTCTAGCAACCGGAGTTTTCCAATAGCAATCCATGATGGGATTCCGGCGGGCTGTTCGTGTGGACTAGCGGTAGAGGCCGAACACTTGGGCGGCTCTATGCGAACTACTCTCCTTAGACGGTCAAAGCGTCGATCTTTTAGATCAACCAAGGTAACCACCGCCTACTAACTCGCTTTGTTTATTGCTTAAACGAAGTCGATCTTGGGTCGATAGGAAATAAATTTTTGAATTCACTGCTGCGTTCCGCATAGATTTCCTAACATCATGCATTAAATGCACAATCATTAGAGGATCAATCAAGGACGGATTTTCTCAACATGCGATTGAAGAAAGAATCCGATCATCGAAATCAAGGAGAATGCAATTAAGGGGAATCAAGAATGAAATCAAGGATTATTCCCTCATTAATATAGCCAACGGACGGAATTTCAAAATCAAGGTTATTCAAGGCTATACATAGAAGCATTGACAGACAGAGAAAAAAAAGGAACGATCTGAAGAGAAAAATCAAGCAAAAACCCTGTCAATTTGAAAAGCCTTCTCTCTGAACTTAAAAAGACACATCTAGTTATCAACTCAGACATCAGAGCTACAAAGTCATACTCAGCACTGAGATTGATCAAGCAAGTTTGTGAATCACATTCTCATCAAAGTAAAACAACTAAATTAGAGGCAATCTGAGAAGGAGTTGAATCTGTGATAGCTGTTGAAGGATTTTGATCTCAAGGAGCAGCAAAGGGAGAGACTGATCATGAAGCTGTTGCAATCAAGGAGTGATAGTCTTGTAGATTGTGAAGCTTGGGAAGCCAAGGACAATCATACTATTGTATCTGTGAAAACAATAGTGAATTCCTCCGATTATCACAGGAGAAGAGTGGATTAAGGGATTACACCACCATGAACCACTATAAGCCTTGTGTCAATTTAATTTCTGCAATTTACTTTACAGCATTTATTTAATTTGCCTACATCATAACTTATTTCTGTGATTGTCTAAACTGATTTGAAAACAACATAGTAAGAAGGGACTTATCCGCTGCCCAAAAGCTTTTAAATAAAAGAAAAGTTTTGAAACTCCACTATAGTCATTCACCCCCTCCGACTATAGTTTCACCCTTCTATGGGACCAACAATTGGTATCGGAGCAGTTGTTCCTAGTATCGTAACCTGCTCGATCTAATTTCAGTAACAAGGAGATCACATATTTTCAAAGTAGTTTTCAAATCGAGTTTTCTATACATTTACATTTATATCTTCATTTGCACCGATGGATTCCTCAAACTTTTGTCAAAAGTACTGCTTTTAATGTTAATAATTTTGATGAATATAAAATAAGAATGCTATTCATCTTGCAAAAGAACTCATGAAGAGATGCTGGATGTAATTAATGATGGACCAATCACAATCACTACTGTGGTAGGCACAGGAGCAGATCAAGGAAAGGAAATTGACAAACCTAAAAAGGATTGGACCAAGGATGACAGGAGAAGTGCAAACCTGGACTTTGTTGCAAAAGACATGATCTTGAAGACCCTAGATAGCAACATGTTCATGAGAATCAAAGACTGCAAAACAGCAAAGGAGATGTGGGACAAGCTATCATTGATAAATGAAGGATCTGAAGCAGTTAAAGAAAACAAATTATCTGTTGCAAAACAGAAGTTTGAAAACTACAAAATGAAGACTGGTGAATCCATAGATCAAATGGACAACAGATTCGCAAGCATCATCAGTGAACAGCAACAGCTTGGAAACACATATCCCTAAAAAGAAGTATCCTTGAAGATCTTGAGAGGACTACCTGAAAGATGGAAGATCATAACATTAGTAATCAGAGGAACAACAAATCTTGCAAGCACTGACACTGATGTCCCAATTAAAAGCTCATGAATTCGAATTGAACGGTGAAGATGGTGCTCCGGCAGAGACACAAAAACTCACCGCACTAGTTGCACCCTCAAAGAAAGTAACTTTGCCGATTACATCAAAGAAAGAAACACATGAACTTAAAGAACAGTAGCTTTATTGGTTAAACGCTTTGACAAAGTTTAGCCAAAATAAGCCCTTCAAAGGAAATTCATCATCAAACAAGAGGTCAAGCTCAAACAGAGACATGAAGAAGAAAGATGATGAATACAGATGCTTCAACTGCAACAAGAAAGGTCACTTCAAGGCAGATTGTCCTGATGAAAAGAAGAAATACAAAGCATTTGAAAAGAGAAAAAGTAAGAAGGCACTCAAGGCGTAATCCAAAGAAGGAGAAGAATGAAGAATCATCCGATAATGATTCGATGATAGTGATGAAGAAGACAGCTCAGAAAAAGTGAAAGCATGCATATGCCTCATGACCAAAGAATTGGATGAAGATGAAAGTGATAGTTCAGACACTGAAGAAACAAGCCTATGTCTAATGGCTAAAGAATCAGATGAATCTGAGGTATCATCTAGCTCTTACTCTTCATCTAATACATCCACATCTGACACTGCACAATCTTCTACTCTCCCATTAGATACAGCAGACCTAGTCCAAAATCTCATGAATAAATTTGATGAAATTGAAAAGAATCATGAAATTCTGGAAAAGGAATGCAAGGATCTAAGAAAAGAAAATAAGAGATTAAAGAAAAAACTGGATAAAGCAAAAGCTGAATTAACTAGTAAGGAGACCTACTTAAATGATCAACAAAAAGAAGATGATCATACATCTGTTATTGACAGATCAGTTAAGAAAATCTCCTCACCAGTAAAGGTAACCACTGCACCACTAAAAGCACCAGCTTACAAACCCTCAAAAAGGTTTGGATCCAGATCTGGTCTTGGCTACAACAGTCAGGATGAAAGTAGGAATAATGGTCAACACAATTCTAAATTCAGGACCATTAATGGATCAAAATTTAGAAAAGGGACAGACCATAGTTCCAACAGATCATCCTATTCCGGTGAAGTCAAAACCTAGTGTAGTTAAACAAACAGACTAAATCCTCATTCCAATCAATCAAGAACAATGACCATCCGAAAGGTAAAGGCGCACTTTACCTTTCGTGAGGATGATTGAATGTTGCACCTCCAAAATACAAGAGGAAACCATTCCACAAAATGCATCATGTGATTAAGAAAAACCAATATGTTCCTAGACACTTGAAGCAAGAAAGGTTTCCTACTGTATATTGGAAAGTGAAGAAGGATGTAAATGCACCAAAAGGTGGAGAAAAGTATCAGAATTCCTTCAGCAAAAATATTAGAAGCTATTCTGCCATGCCTTATACATATGAAGTTGATGACTTCAATTATCCAAAAAGAAGACCTTTTGGATACACACTTGGTATGTGAGGCATGATTGCTAACAGGTATGGACTCAAACAGTGTTGGGTACCTAAACTTAATTAATCTGTTTTGTAGGACGTCTGGTACATAGACAGTGGATGGTCCAGACACATGACAGGAAACAAGAAATGGCTCACTGACTTGAAGGCTTTTGATGGACCCAAAGTCACATTTGGAGGCAAAGAAAACTCTGGCAAGATTAAGGGGAAGGCATAATACTCAAGAACAATTTGAAGATTCAAAATGTGGCATATGTCAAGGGACTAAATTTCAATCTGATGAGCATCACCAATTTTGTGACAAAGGCTACAATGTGCACTTCAACAAAGAAGGACGCAAAGTGATTCACAGCCAAACCAACACAGTGGTTCTTACGGGTAGAAGACAAGACAACATGTATGTTGTAGACTGGAGAACAGCCAAGGCAGAAACATGTCTGCTGGTCAAAAACAAACAATCTACAAACTGGATTTGGAACGGAAGATTAAATCATCTGAATTTCAAGACCATCAACAAACTATCAAAGAACAAGTTAGTTGAAGGTTTGCCGAGATCACATTCAAGAAAGAAAGTCTATGTGATGCATGTCGAAAGGAAAATGATCAAAAGTTCATTCAAGTCAAAGCCTTATCAATCTACAACAAGAGTTCTACATCCATTACATATGGACTGTTTGGACCACCACACCAAGAAGTGTGAGTGGTAAGAAATACACCCTTGTAGTGGTGGATGACTTCTCAAAGTACACCTGGACCATCTTCATGAACAAGAAGAAAGAGACACTCAAAAAGCTGCCAGATTTGCTGAGAAGACTCCAAAATGAGAAAGAACTAAAGATTATAAAGATCGATCGTATGAGGCACTCAATTTCTAAATGAAATCATTAGAACCTCATCATGAAGAAAATGGAGTACTACATCAACTATCTCAAGCAGCAGCACTCCACAACAAAATGGTGTAGCAGAAAGAAGAAACAGAACTCTCAAAGAAGCAGTTAGAACAATGATTGCTGAAGCGTGCTTGCCAAAGAGATTTTGGACTGAAGCAGCAAACACAACATGTCATACACAAAATAGATCAATCATCAACAAATATCATGGAAAGACTCCATATGAAATATGGAATGGTAGAAAACCCAATATCTCATATTTTCATATGTTTGGATCAAAATGTTTTGTCTTAAACAGAACCAAATTGCATACCTTTGATGAGAAGGTCGATGAAGCAATCTTCATGGGATACTCAGACACCAAAGAAAGCATTCGAGTACTCAATAAAAGAACATTGGTGATTGAAGAATCAATACATGTGGTTTTTGATGAACCATATACAAATGGTGAAGATCTTCAAGACCAAGAAGAGAAAGCAAAGACAGAGGAAAATCTATACAAATGCAACCATACCATACAAATACTATCCCGAATCATCACTTTGAAAATCAAGAGGAGCCACATATCAATACAACGTAAGAAGCACTGAAGTTGAAGTTCATGCTCAAAGATGAAGGTATGGAAGCACTAAGTGAAGAACAACTTCAACCAGATCTAAATTGGCTAAGAGACCATCCCGAAGAAGAAGTTATTGGAGATATTCACACAGAGTTAGAACCGTAAGACAACCTGAGCACATGCTAACTTGCTTTCTATCACAAGTGAAACCTAAGACCATAGATGATGCAATCCAAAATGCAGATTGGATCACAAAGAATGCAAGAAGAACTAAATGAATTTGAAAGAAATGAAGTCCGGGAACTTGTTGATGCACTCATATATGCCAACATCATTGGTGCAAAATGGGTATTCGTGAACAAGATGGATGAGCAAGGAACTGTTGTCGAAACAAAGCAAGGCTAGTTGCAAAAGGCTATTCTCAAGCAGAAGGAATAGATTATGATGAAACATTTGCACCAGTAGCAAGATTGGAAGCAATCAGACTCTTTCTAGCTTTTGCTGCATAAAAAGACTTCAAAATCTATCAAATGGATGTCAAGAGTGGATTCCTAAATAGACTTTTGGAAGAATAAGTTTATGTATTACAACCTCCTGGATTCCAAATCAAAGGAAAAGAAGACAAAGTATACAAACTCAAGAAGGCCCTTTATGGCCTCAAACAGGCACCTAGAGCCTGGTATGAAACACTATCACAATTTCTGATCAAGAATGGATTCAACAAGCGAACTATTGACAAGACTCTATTCAAACTAGAGGAAGGAGCAAGCACATTGCTGGTACAAATCTATGTTGATGATATAATCTTTGAATCAGAGGATTAAAAGCTTTGTGAGAAATTTGCAAACCTGATGAAGAGCAAATTTCAGATGAGCATGATGGGAGAATTAAACTATTTCCTTGGCCTTCAAGTAAAGCAAATGAAGGATGGCATTTTCATTAGTCAAGCCAAGTACACAAGAGATTTGATACACAAGTATGGGATGGATACAAGTGGCACAAAGAGACACACCAATGTGTGCTGAGTCATACTTGGAAAAGATGAAGCAGATAGGATGTTGATCGAAAAATGTATAGAGGAATCATTGGATCCTTATTATACTTAATCGCAAGGCACTGATATAGCATTTGCAGTAGGAGTGTGTGAAAGATTTCAAGCTCAACCAAAAGAATCACATCTTCTAGCAGCCAAAAGGATAATCAAATACTTGAAAAACACTATAAATGTTGGAATTTGGTATCCAAAAGATGGAGGATTTAAATTGATATCATATTCAGACTCGACTATGCTTGGATGCAAAATAGATAGAAAAAGCACCTCTGAACATGTCAAATGCTAGGAACCGACTAGTCTCTTGGTTCAAAGAAAAAGCAAAACTCCATATCTACATCAACAAACCAAGCGGAATATATATAGCAGCAGGTAGGCCAGCTCAGCCAGTGCTCAAGTACTTTGGATAAGACAACAACTAAGGGACTATGGAATGGAAGAGAAAACAATTCCAATCATGTGTGATAACACAAGTGCAATATCTATTACCAAAATCCAAAGATTACATTCGAGAACAAAACACATTGATGTGAGACACCATTTTATCGTAGACCATGTTGAAAAGTGGAGATGTCATCCTAAAATACATACCTATCAAGATCAATTGGTCGACATCTTCACTAAACCACTCGGCTTATGAAAGATTTAGTATGTTGAGAATCGAAAGTTAGGAATGATTGAAATCGACTAAGTATCAAGGAGCGCCAACCGAGTAATCGGCTGTGACTTCATCAACTCGGTACAACCTTTGCCGTTACAGGAGGTATAGCAGGTAAGGCACTGGTATCCAGTGAAGGTAACTTAACTGATTGTTAGGAACAGTTAAATGTAGCAGCTCAGTGAAGAACTCATTTGATCGGCTAAGTGACCAGCCAAGGCACTTCACCGAAATAAAGACTTGGATAAATTAAAAGTGGGAACAAAATCAATTCTGATTACACGTGGAGAGTAAGGAAATTATGGAGGATTATTCTGTGAAAGATTACACACGTGGAGATCAATTTATGATCATGGAGGTAATTGTATTATTTTTTGAATTGTAAACTCCTCGATTCCCGGGCTCTATCATTACTTACCTCAAACCACTCCCCCATTACGCTCGAATATCGCAATTCACATACAGAAAATCACGCCATGATGTCACAAAATCCTTCCATATTCAAACCACGTTCACACTACCCAAATCACACTATATAAACCAGACTTAAAGATTTTCAGAAATCTTTACGCTCTCTTGCAAATTACAAACCCTATTTCTGATTTTCACTGAAAACTAGAAGAACTCCTTTCTAAACATCTATCTACTATCAATGGCCTCATCTTCCACAATCTCTCCTACTGAAAAATACTATGAAGTATCAATCATCACTGGTTCGTTTTTCAAACCAGAACACTATCTCTCTTATTGTGATAACGATGCACAAGCACAACGCTTGGTCGATTGCTGTACAAATTTGGGGCTGATGACCTTTCTAAACCCCCCAATAACTGGTATCTGCTATGAAAACCTGATAGCATTCTGGAAAAATGCCAAGTTTGTGCCCAGCACAAAGAAGACTGAAGTCGATCGCATCACAAGCTCAATCTTTGGAAAAAATATAGTCATCACGCCTGGTACACTAAACAGATACCTGCACCTTCCCTTAATTGGTCCTGCCAATGTCAAGCTTGTGATGACAGACATCACAAAATTCTGGGCTGAGATAGCCAAAAGCCCCAAGCAAAACAGCTAAATGTACAATCTACCTATATCAAAGCTCAAACTTCCGTTTGTTGAATTTGCACCGGTCATCACCAAAAATATTGAAGGCAGAAAGGGGTAAATGGAAAACCTAACTGAGGTACGGATCAAACTGATGGCCATAATCTATGAACGCATCAAATTTGATTGGGCAACCTTTGTTTTCAATCGATTGAAGGATCAGATTCAAAAGGAAATTGACCTATCATTCACCGCACCGAGCAAGGGTTTGTAGAAAAAGGGCGATTTCTGGGAAAGGAAATCATATGGGTTCCCTCTTCAACACCTGTTCAATGCCTTGAAAGTACAACCCACAAACCTGCAGTCCCCACACAAGTCCAAGACAATGTTCACCTACATCAAGGCTTCCCTGAAGCCCAAACCCGTTGCTGGGAAAAAGAGGAAACAACCTGAATCCAGCAGATCAGGAGTGGGACAAAGAACCAGATCTCAGAAGGCACAAGAGGATACCACTATGCCTCGACACCAAAGAATTTGTATGAGCCTCGTGACAATCGGTGATGACACAAAGAAATGTAAGAAGAGAAGCAAAGAAGAGGAAATCACCTACCTTGAAGAAGGTGAGGAAGGATATAGACTCACTTCATCTGAAGAAGAAGAGATAGATGAGGAAGAAGATGAGTCAGAAGATGAACATTCAGAAGGTAGAAATCTTGAAGGCAATCAAGAAGATTTGGGGATTTCTGACGATGAACTGACTATCCAAGAAGTGCTTTTCAAAAGCATTGGTACAGTTGACAAACAGCTCAGTGAGCCAGCTGATAAAGCTCACTCAACCGAAATTGTCAACTCCCCCACAATTGCACAAGGAGGAACGGTGGCAGATGAAGAAGCTCACACTCAACAACAACCTCTAAATGACCCTGTGTCTAATGAGGCAGAACAAGAACAGATGGAAGAAAAAAAAGAAGCACAAAATGAAAATGGAAAAGAGGAAAAGGAAGAGCAAGAAGTTGAAGTGGAAAATGAGGAGAAGCAAGGTGAAGATGCTGAGGGAGAAGATGATGAGGATGAAGAGGATGCCCATGTGGCACCAAAAGAAGTTGATCCAGAAAGAGTCTTCAATCTGGACATTCAACCCCTCATTGTGGACATAGAAAGGCAATACTACAGCAGGCAAAATTTGAAGCATGCCTTAAGGAGTGAAGCTACCTCCTTCAACCACAAGATTGAGGCCCTCATCAATCACATCAAGATCCAGGATGAGGTCATGGAGAGGCAAGGAAATCTACTTTGCAACTTACAGCACCACATTCCTCATCATGTCCGAACCAATCTTGAGTTCCTTGCCGAGACAACCGACAACAATCTCAAGCCATTGGTGGACACTCTCAATACACACACTCAACAAATTCAAAGATCCTGGAGGAGATAATGGAGCATTCTCGCAAGCAAATGGACTTTCTAATCAAAGTTAGTGAGGCCAACAACAAAATACTAGAGAAAAGTATGGTCCTCTCCTCGAGTCCAAGCAAAGAATTGCGCACCTTGAAGCACGCTTTTGATGTCGCCACAAAGGGGAAGGAAACTCAAAGCCCGAGAGCTCCAAAGGAAAGGGAAAGGGCAAGAAAGGCAAGGACAAAGAAAGGCAAAGGCATCAAGTTTGAAGAAATGAAGAAGTAAACTCATACTGCTGCTTAATTCAATTTGATTTTATCATTTGCCTTTGTTCTTTAAATAAAGAGATGCAATATCTTATTGCCCTATGATGGATGAATAAAACTGTTGAATTTTTGTTCTATTATTTCGATTACTTATGTTCAGGGGCTTATGAGGGTTTGGCATCATCAAAAGGGGAAAATTGTTAGAACATTTTATTATGTTTTGATGATGGCCATACTAAATCATTATAGCAAGCCTAAAATACGTTAGAATTCTCTCAGTATAAGTCTTTACTTAGAGTCCGACATGTTGTATAAGTTGAGTCGATAAGTATTGTACTAGTTGGTAGGACGGCAAAGCAAAAGCAGATATTCGGCAGAGTGAAGCCACCAAGCACCAAGCAGAGAAGCAATGCAGAGATATTAAAGGTCCGACTTGTAACCAAGGAAGTCTGTGATGACCTTGGACAAGTCTAAGTTATACTACAAGTGATGTACAATAATATTCGAATAGGGTGTACACTGATCTCACCCCAATCAAAGATCAGTGAAGTAAAAAGATTCTCCTCAATCAAGCAAAGAAGAAAATCGTGAATCGGCAAAGTAAACTGACTTTCGGTGAGTGAAGACAAAACGGTGAATGAAGATCTAAATCGGCTAAGTCGGAAGGATCGCCGACCATTCCGAAACGCGCGAAGGAACACTTACCGGATCGATTTAATATACGTTGAAGATTCGTAAGATCATGCATTAAATGCACAATCATTAGAGGATCAATCCAGACGGATTTTCTCATTGCATTTATTGAAGAAAGAATCCGATCACCGAAATCAAGAGAATGCAATTAAGGGGAATCAAGAATAAAATCAAGGATTATTCCTCATTAATATAGCCAACGGACGGAATTTCAAAATCAAGGTTATTCAAGGCTATAAATAGAAGGCATTGATGTACAGAGAAAAAAGAGGAACGATCCAAGTGAAAAATCAAGCAAAACCCCACAATTTGAAAAGCCTTCTCTCTGAACTTAAAAAGACACATCTAGTTATCAACTCAGACATCAGAGCTACAAAGTCATACTCATCACTGAGATTGATCAAGCAAGTTTGTGAATCACATTCTCATCAAAGTAAAACAACCAATCGAGGCAATCTGAGAAGGAGTTGAATCTGTGATAGTTTGTTGAAGGATTTTGATCTCAAGGAGCGAGCAAAGCAAAGAGATCAATCACCAAGCCGCTGCGCCAAGGAGTGATAGTCTTGTAGATTGTGAAGCTTGGGAAGCCAAGGACAATCATACTATTGTATCTCGTGAAAACAATAGTGAATTCCTCCGATCATCATAGGAGAAGAGTGGATTAAGGGATTACACCACCTCGAACCACTATAAGCCTTTTGTCAATTTAATTTCTCGCAATTTACTTTACAAAGATTTATTTAATTTGCCTACATCATAACTTATTTCGTGATTGTCTAAACTGATTTGAAAACAACATAGTAAGAAGGGACTTATCCATTGCCCAAAAGCTTTTAAATAAAAGAAAAGTTTTGAAACTCCACTATAGTCATTCACCCCTCCGACTATAGTTTCACCCTTCTCTGGATCAACAATTAGTATCGGAGCAAAGTTTCTAGTATCGTAACCTGCTCGGATCTAATTTCAGTAACAAGGAGATCACATATTTTCAAAGTAGTTTTCAAATCTGAGTTTTCTATACATTTACATTTATATCTTCATTTGCACTTGATGGATTCCTCAAACTTCTTGTCAAAAGTACTGCTTTTAATGTTAATAATTTTGATGAATATAAAATAAGAATGCTATTCATCTTGCAAAGAACTCATGAAGAGATGCTGGATGTAATTAATGATGGACCAATCACAATCACTACTGTGGTAGGCACAGGAGCAGATCAAGGAAAGGAAATTGACAAACCTAAAAAGGATTGGACCAAGGATGACAGGAGAAGAGCAAACCTGGACTTTGTTGAAAAAGACATGATCTTGAAGACCCTAGATAGCAACATGTTCATGAGAATCAAAGACTGCAAAACAGCAAAGGAGATGTAGGAGAAGCTATCATTGATAAATGAAGGATCTGAAGCGATTAAAGAAAACAAATTATCTCAAGGTGCAAAAGCGTAAGTTTGAAAACTTCAAAATGAAGACCGGTGAATCCATAGATCAAATGGACAATGATTCTCAAGCATCATCGATGAATCGCAATGACTTGGACACACATATCCCCAAAAAGAAGTATGCTTGAAGATCTTGAGAGGACTACCTGAAAGATGGAAGATCATAACATCAGTAATCAGAGGAACAACAAATCTTGCAAGCACTGACACTCTTACACTGATGTCCCAATTAAAAGCTCATGAATTCGAATTGAACGGTGAAGATGGTGCTCCGACAGAGACACAAAAACTCACTGCACTGGTTGCACCCCAGCAAAGTAACTTTGCCGATTACATCAGCAAAGAAACACATGAACTTAAAGAACAGATAGCTTCATTGGTTAAACGCTTTGACAGGTTTAGCAAAAAGAAGCCCTTCAAAGGAAATTCATCATCAAACAAGGGGTCAAGCTCAAACAGAGACATGAAGAAGAAAGATGATGAATACAGATGCTTCAACTGCAACAAGAAAGTTCACTTCAAGGTAGATTGTCCTGAAGAAAATGACAAAGATGATGAAAAGAAGAAATACAAAGCATTTGAAAAGAGAAAAAAAAGAAGGCACTCAAGGCGTAATCCAAAGAAAGAGAAGAATGAAGAATCATCCGATAATGATTCGGATGATAGTGATGAAGAAAACAAATTTAAAAAGAGAAAGCATGCATATGCCTCATGACCAAAGAATTGGATGAAGATGAAAGTGATAGTTCGTACATCAAGAAACAAGCCTATGTCTAATGGCTAAAGAATCGATGAATCTGAGGTATCATCTAGCTCTTACTCTTCATCTAATACATCCACATCGACATTTGCACAATCTTCTACTCTCCCATTAGATACAGCAGACCTAGTCCAAAATCTCATGACTGAATTTGATGAAATTGAAAAGAATCATGAAATTCGGAAAGGAATGCAATGATCTAAGAAAAGAAAATAAGAGATTAAAGAAAGAATCGGAAAAAGCAAAAGTCGAATTAACTAGTAAGGAGACCTACTTAAATGATCAACAAAAAGCAGATGATCATACATCCATTGATGACAAATCAGTTAAGAAAATCTCCTCACCAGTAAAGGTAACCACTGCACCACTAAAAGCACCAGCTTACAAACCCTCAAAAAGGTTTGGATCCAGATCTGGTCTTGGCTACAACAGTCAGGATGAAAGTAGGAATAATGGTCAACACAATTCTAAATTCAGGACCATTAATGGATCAAAATTTAGAAAGGGACAGACCATAGTTCCAACAGATCATCCTGTTCCGGTGAAGTCAAAACCTAGTGTAGTGAAACAGCAGACTAAATCCTCATTCCAGTCAATCAAGAACAACAGCCATCTGAAAGGTAAAGGCAGACTTTACCCTTCAGAGAGGATGATTGAATGTTGCACCTCCAAAATACAAGAGGAAACCATTCAACAAAATGCATCATGTGATTAAGAAAATCCAACTGCTCTCTAGACACTTGAAGCAAGAAAGGTTTCTAATGCATATTGGAAAGTGAAGAAGGATGTAAATGCACCAAAAGGTGGAGAAAAGTATCGTAATACCTTCAAAAAATATTAGAAGCTATTACGCCATGCCTTATACATATGAAGTTGATGACTTCAATTATCCAAAAGAAGACCTTTTGGATACACACTTGGTATGGGAGGCATGATTGCTAAAGGTATGGACCCAAACAAAGTTGGGTACCTAAACTTAATTAATCTGTTTTGTAGGATGTCCGGTACATAGACAAAGTGGATGGTCCGAGACACATGACAGGAAACAAGAAATGGCTCACTGACTTCAAGGCTTTTGATGGACCCAAAGTCACATTTGGAGGCAAAGAAAACCCTGGCAAGATTAAGGGGGAAGGCATAATACTCAAGAACAATTTGAAGATTCAAAATGTGGCATATGTCAAGGGACTAAATTTCAATCTGATGGGCATCAGTCAATTTTGTGACAAAGGCTACAATGTGCACTTCAACAAAGAAGGACGCAAAGTGATTCACAGCCAAACCAACACAGTGGTTCTTGCGGGTAGAAGACAAGACAACATGTATGTTGTAGACTGGAGAACAGCCAAGGCAGAAACATGTCTGCTGGTCAAAAACAAACAATCTACAAGCTGGATTTGGCACGGAAGATTAAATCATCTGAATTTCAAGACCATCAACAAACTATCAAAGAACAAGTTAGTTGAAGGTTTGCCAGAGATCACATTCAAGAAATAAAGTCTATGTGATGCATGTCAGAAAGGAAAACAGATCAAAAGTTCATTCAAGTCAAAGCCTTATCAATCTACAACAAGAGTTCTACATCCATTACACATGGACTGCTTGGACCAAACACACCAAGTAAGTGTGAGTGGTAAGAAATACACCCTTGTAGTGGTGGATGACTTCTCAAAGTACACCTGGACCATCTTCATGAACAAGAAGAAAGAGACACTCAAAAAGATGCCAGATTTGCTGAGAAGACTCCAAAATGAGAAAGAACTAAAGATTATAAAGATCAGATCAGACAGAGGCACTGAATTTCTAAATGAAATCATCAGAACCTACTATGAAGAAAATGGAGTACTACATCAACTATCTGCAGCAGGCACTCCAAAACAAAATGGTGTAGCAGAAAGAAGAAACAGAACTCTCAAAGAAGCGAGTTAGAACAATGATTGTTTGAAGCATGCTTGCCAAAGAGATTTTGGGTCAAGCAAAAAACACAACATATCATACACAAAATGTATCAATCATCAACAAATATCATGGAAAGACTCCATATGAAATATGGAATGGTAGAAAACCAATATCTCATATTTTCATATGTTTGGATGAAAATGTTTTGTCTTAAACAGAACCAACATATACCTTTGATGAGAAGGTCGATGAAGCAATCTTCATGGGATACTCGCACACCAAAGAAAACATTCAGAGTACTCAATAAAAGAACATTGGTGATTGAAGAATCAATACATGTGGTTTTGATGAACCAAATACAAATGGTGAAGATCTTCAAGACCAAGAAGAAAAGCGAAGACAGAGGAAATCTATACAAATGCAACCATACCAAATCACTATCCTGAATCATCACTTTGAAAATCAAGAGGAGCCACATATCAATACAACAAAAGAAGCACCTGAAGTTGAAGTTCATGCTCAGTATGAAGGTATGGAAGCACCAAGTGATGAACAACTTCAACCCAGATCTAAATTGGCTAAGAGACCATCCTGAAGAACAAGTTATTGGAGATATTCACACAGAGTTAGAACTAGAAGACAACCTGAGCACATGCTAACTTGCTTTCTATCACAAGTGGAACCTAAGACCATAGATGATGCAATCCAAAATGCAGATTGGATCACAAAGAATGCAAGAAGAACTAAATGAATTTGAAAGAAATGAAGTCCGAAACTTGTTGATGACTGAGATATGGCCAACATCATTGGTGCAAAATGGGTATTCAGAACAAGATGGATGAGCAAGGAATCTGTTGTCGTAAAACAAAGCAAGGCTAGTTGCAAGAGGCTATTCTCAAGCTGTATGAACAGATTATGATGAAACATTTGCACCAAAAGAGCAAGATTGGAAGCAATCGACTCTTTCTAGCTTTTGTCGCATACAAAGACTTCAAAGTCTATCAAATGGATGTCAAGAGTGCATTCCTAAATGGACTTTTGGAAGAAGAAATTTATGTAGAACAACCTCCTGGATTTCAAATCAAAGGAAAAGAAGACAAAGTATTCAAACTCAAGAAGGCCCTCTATGGCCTCAAACAGGCACCTAGAGCCTGGTATGAAACACTATCACAATTTCTGATCAAGAATGGATTCAACAAGGGAACTATTGACAAGACTCTATTCAAACTAGAGAAGGAGCAAGCACATTGTTTGGTACAAATCTATGTTGATGATATAATCTTTGGATCGAGAGGATGAAAAGCTTTGTGAGAAATTTGCAAACTGATGAAGAGCAAATTTTGGATGAGCATGATGGGAGAATTAAACTATTTCCTTGGCCTTCAAGTAAAGCAAATGAAGGATGGCATTTTCATTAGTCAAGCCAAGTACACAAGAGATTTGATACACAAGTATGGGATGGATACAAGTGGCACAGCAGACACACCAATGTGTGCCAGAGTCATACTTGGAAAAGATGAAGCAGGAAAGGATGTTGATCGAGAAAATGTTTAGAGGAATCATTGGATCCTTATTACTTAACTCGCAGCGCACTGATATAGCATTTGCAGTAGGAGTGTGTGCAAGATTTCAAGCTCAACCAAAAGAATCACATCTTCTAGCAGCCAAAAGGATAATCAAATACTTGAAAAACACTATAAATGTTGGAATTTGGTATCCAAAAGATGGAGGATTTAAATTGATATCATATTCGTAATCTGACTATCTTTGGATGCAAAATAGATAGAAAAACACCTCTGGAACATGTCAAATGCCGGGAACCGGACTAGTCTCTTGGTTCAAAGAAAAGCAAAACTCCATATCTACATCAACACCGAAGCGAGATATATAGCGGCGGTAGATCTTCGTGCTCAAGTACTTTGGATAAGACAACAGCTAAGGGACTATGGAATGGAAGAGAAAACAATTCCAATCATGTGTGATAACACAAGTGCAATATCTATTACTGAAAATCCAGTATTGCATTCGAGAACAAAACACATTGATGTGAGACACCATTTTATCAGAGACCATGTTGAAAAGGGAGATGTCATCCTAAAATACATACCTACTAAAGATCAATTGGCTGACATCTTCACTAAACCACTCAGTTATGAAAGATTTAGTATGTTGAGAACTGAGTTATGAATGATTGAAATCGACTAAGTATCAAGGAGCGGCCAACTGGAGTAATCGGCTAAGTGACTTCATCAACTGGTACAACCTTTGCCGTTACAGGAGGTATAGCAGGTAAGGCACTGGTATCTAGTGAAGGTAACTTAACTGATTGTTAGGAACAGTTAAATGTAGCAGCTCAGTGAAGAACTCATTTGATCGGCTAAGTGACCAGCCAAGGCACTTCACCGAAATAAAGACTTGGATAAATTAAAAGTGTGAACAAAATCAATTCTGATTACACGTGGAGAATAAGGAAATTATGGAGGATTATTCTGTGAAAGATTACACACGTGAAGATCAATTTATGGTCATGGAGGTAATTGTATTATTTTTCGAATTGTAAACTCCTCGATTCCCGTCCTCGCTTGGTCTAAAAGGGCTAACCCGAGTTGACAAGACATTTATGTCTCACACTTATATGGGGGTGAGCATTCTCTTATTTTACCGATGTGGGACTTTACATTCTCCCCCCCTTATAAGGGACTGGCGTCCTCGCTTAGACGGCCGAGACTGTTCCCGGATCGTCCCTACCAGAGGTAACTAGAGGCCATCCTTACACCGTCTTCTTGTACGGTGCAGCGCATAGTTCCGTCTGATAGTTGGCTCGGAATACCATTCTGTAATGCCCCCAGACCCCGGGCCTGGTAGCGCTAAATGAGTCATAAATATCCGGTCAACTGCTTAGACCGCCGTCCTCGCTTGGTCTAAAAGGGCTAACCCGAGTTGACAAGGCCTTTATGTTTCACACTTATATGGGGGTGAGCATTCTCTTATTTTACCGATGTGGGACTTTACATTCTCTCCCCCTTATAAGGGACTGGCGTCCTCACCAGGACGGCCGAGACTGTTCCCGGATCGTCTCTAACAGAGGTAACTAGAGGCCATCCTTACACCGTCTTCTTGTACGGTGCAGCGCATAGTTCCGCCTCGATAGTCGGTTCGATACTATTTTGTAACGCCCCGGCACTTCGGCCTGATAAGCTTAAATGAGTCATAAATGTCCGGTCAATCGCTTGGACCGCCGCCCTCGCTTGGTCTAAAAGTGGCTAACCTTGAGTTGACAAGACATTTATGTCTCACACTTATATGTGGCCGAAACATTCTCTTATTTTACCAATGCGAGACTTTCTGATAATCAGATGTATGCGTCCACACAAATGCATCTCCATAATAACTTCCCTTTTAAAGGTGGATGTGGACCTGCCTGTAATGAGTAAAATATAGTGTTTTCATTTTTGAAAACTTAATATGATACTAAAAATAATTTGTAGACTACAACGGGAAACTAGCGAAATAGTACATTGACTATTTACTAGCGAAATAGTACATCGACTATTTTGACTATTTGCTCGTTAATAAATTAGGATAAAATGGAGGGAATGAGCCAATAGTCCATTTTTTAATATAAAACAAATAAATAGTATACAGTTTTTTTTTAGTTGTAAAAATGACGAACAATATTCGATGGACAACTCTACCTTTGAATTAGCGCGACACAGCATACTTAATGTTGTTTTTTCTTCTTTTAACAACCGTAACTTTTGACGTAGAACTCCGATCATAAAAAAAAATTCACCAAAATTCAGGTTTTTTTTTATTATTTATTTGAGATATCATACGATACCCTTCCGACGTAACTTTTGAAAGCCGAAAAAATATTTGTATTAATTGGTGCGTTTTTCTTATAAACGACCATAACTTTTGATTTAGAACACCGACCTTCAAAATTCATTCACCAAAGTTCATATTTTTTTTTCTCTCTTCATTTTGAGATCTCATACGATACCCTTTCGACGTAGTTATGAAAGCCGAATTTAATCACAGCGTTTACGCTAACACAGTATCAGTAACATCATTACCATTACCATTACCATTAACAATAGCAGTGTGGGATTAGACAAAAATCATGGACTCGACAAGCTTTACAACAACACCGACACCCAATATTCCTTTATGGATTAAAACGGAAACAAACCGTAAACTAAAAATCATTTCAACAATAATGTAATCACATTAACACCCAAACAATTTGTGTATTTTCAAATAACACATTCAATCTCAATGGATAAAAAATTACAACATACATGATAAACCACTTTAACATCAACATATATGATAATTAAGTTACATCAAGGAAATGATTATTCATGTCATTTCTATTAAAAAAAACATAGATATAAGAGAACCAACTAACTAGTAGTATGTAAATGCAACATATGGCTCTTAGGCATGTGATGATCTTGATTTTTTCTTGCATATATGTGATGAAACACCAGCATTGCCTCACCATTTTGAATCAACAGCCTTTAATCACCTGGGCTAAAACCACCCGCAATGACACATTTTACTAACAATGCATTGTGATATTAAGATATTAACAAAGATCGTGAATACAATGATCATGATCATTTAAGGCTTAATTCAAGGGACTACTTCAAGGCACACATATTTGGCTCATAAGGCTTAATTCAAGGGACACAGTATCATATATGGCTCATATAAGGCTCATATAAGGCACACAATATCAGTAATAGTATCATATAAGGCATGATCGTGAACACAATATCAGACTCAAAAGAACTCTCTCATTTAGTATATGGTTAATTCACATTAATTAACAATTTTTTCACATTAATTTTTTCTTAGCAACACAACACTCATTGCATCTGCATCATATTATTATAAGAGGATACTTTCCTTATCCTACTATCCCCAAACAAATTATTTCATACAAACAAAAACAAACTTCAATTCGCTTTTCCATTCGTAATTTAGTTTGCATAAGTGCTTTCTCAATGCTTTCAAGAAACTGCTTCAAACAACTATGGACTACACAAAATAAAGCCACTAAAGACCCCCAAAAGTGAACATATAAATCATCAATGAAGAATTGAATAGGTTATCCATTCTACATGTCAAGAGTATTTCCTGTTGAAAAGGCAGAACATCTGACCGATAACAGGTGCGCTCCCCTTTGTCACATTTGATCAATTTAGACACATTAGAGATCAAAATGCCTCCAGGTAGCACAATATCTTGATCCTGATCTTCTTCAATCTCTGTCAAGCTAGAATTTCCTTTACAATACTTAAGCCTCAAATCTAAAGAAACACTATATCCACGTCCAATCGAATGAATTGCAACTTTTGTTGCTTCTGAAGCTGGTTTAAGCGCCATTCCTTATACATCACTCATAATCTCATAAAAAAACTATAACATTAGCTCATTCAATTCTTAAACAAGAATTCAAGCTTGCAAAACTTCAAATTGACTACGAATTCTCAATATATAACTCAGCATATAGGTAGCTCTTTCTATTCTTAAACCATAAATTGAAGCTTGCCAAACATTGTTGACCACAAATTCTCAATAATTCAACATAGAGATAGCTCATTCAATTCATAAACATGAATTTCAAGCTTACAAAACTTCGAATCGTCCACAAATTCTCAATTATTCAGCATACAGGTAGGTCATTCCATTTTTTTTTTTTTGATAACTAGCTCATTCAATTCTTATAATGAATTCAAACTTGCAGAACTTCGAATCGACCACAAATTTTTAATAAATCAGCATAGAAGTAGCTCATTCAATTCTTAAACCAGAATTCAAGCTTGAAAAACTTCGAATTTACCACAACAAAAAAAGAGAATATATTCTTGAGGACGTGGGGCTCCATCGACAGCGGTGGAGAGTGGCAGAGACCGGAGGAGGGAAGAGAAGGGGTAGGCGTACATGGTTAGGCTAGGAAAATGTAGATATGGAAGAAGACGGGCGATTTGGCCGGAAAGTGAATGAGCGACCTGTTTGAAGATAATACTAGGGGCATTTTAGTCCACACACATTTATTTTGTCCTGAATGCAACTAAAAAAAAAATAAATGTGGATTATAAAACTGAATTTAGGTGTGGAAATTGGATTTATATCTAATTTTTCCTAAAATAAATAAGAATGATATATATTTAAATTGAATCCGAAATTCTCTTTTGGAAAGTTGGGGGTATATTAATAGTAATAAAAGAAACAGCTCAAAATATTGATGTTTTCTACCAATATATAAAGTGATGTATCTAGTCGTATGCCGTCACGACATTGTATAAGCATATTAAAGTGTCTGAAAAAGACTCTTTTTTTTGCGTTCATAAATGGTCCTTTTCATGTCAATATATACTGCTACTTCTTCTCTTTCTCTTTTTCATTTGTGTAATCAGTAATGTGTGTAAGGCTGCTAAATTCAATAATGCAAGTAGTACTGGTCAGACGAGGAGGACCAATTGTTCAAAACAGTTCCAAAAACGTCTTCAACGTGCGGAAACAATCAACGTTTTGACCGACCTCGGATCCTGATAGAATTGACGGCATGTAGAAATTCGTTAGTTTCGGCCTAATATTATTATTATTATTTTTTTTTTCTTTCAGTTTATTTTTATTTATTCTTTCAGTCTAATATGCTATTGGTGGAGGATGGATCCTCTTCAGCGAAGGGCGGGTGTGATGTATGTAGTGATAAGGTGAAATGATTATAAAAGACATGGTTTTGGACCAAATGTCAAAAGAAAAAAAGGTAAAAACGGTGTAGTATACCAGATTATCTTGTTTCGTAAGCGAATTAGAATATTCTTAAACGGTAGTTATACATCCATTACATATATCCACCGTATCTTCACAACACACTCTTATCTTTATTGATTATGACGAGTCCGACATCAATTAATTAATAGGGTGTGATAAGGGCCGAACCGAGTCAAGCCACGTGTCATTCTCTCGTTAGTGATCATATAATTAATTAAGAGTATGTGAGAGGTAAACCTTAAGGGTCAGGAGCCTTAAAGACGTGCCCAAGGGTAGGTCTGG
Source organism: Gentiana macrophylla (assembly GCA_026214975.1). Classification (NCBI taxonomy): domain Eukaryota; kingdom Viridiplantae; phylum Streptophyta; class Magnoliopsida; order Gentianales; family Gentianaceae; genus Gentiana; species Gentiana macrophylla. The sequence continues at coordinate 79,738,089 of CM047812.1, forward strand.
ACCCCAGGAGGGAGATCGCCTTGCATGCCTCCTCCCGTCACCGCAGGTCGGTCAGGGCTTGGTAGAGGGGGGCGGCCACAGACCGCCCATAAGGGCCTCGGGGGTTCGATGCAGGTCGGCCCGAGTATCCCCGACTTCTAGCCCACGTGCCTAATAATATTGGATAGACATGGAAAGAATCCTGACTTAATGACAATAATCTAGTCATTTAAATATGTCTATAATTATCCTTAAATCAATGGGATACACACGTGATAATCCTTGGAAATTAAGAAGTAGAATCCTTGATGGACAAGGAACACGAGATGTCCCCTGTATATACAATCCCTAAGAAATTATGAAGGGCTTGATTCCAATACATCTATTGGATCGTAGCCAACTCGAGAGAAAACTCTTGCGGCTCACTAAAAATCACCATAAACACCATCACTTTCATAAACAATTCTTGAATTAATCATCACAAGAGAAAATTAGGCCCGGATTTATTGATAGACGAGACCCAAAGATCGCCAATTAGGCGCTGTAAGAAGAGGGCCTCTTCTAGAAATCGTTCAAGGATTTCTCATAATTTCATTTTTTGATCATGGCCAAGAACACCGGGAAGAAAGGCGCCAGGATCGACGGATCCAACCCACCAGTGGAGCAACCACCACCCAAGGGGAGGCCAAACTAAGGCGAGACTAAAATGGTACAAACCTTCGATGATCGGTCCTCATCACTGATCCAGATCCTTCAGATCCAACCAACCAGGTGTTGGTGGATGCTTTAAAAACATGGATAATGCAACCCTCAAGGCTATATTTGAAGAAACACTCAAGGGAAGAGATCCCACGAGGTCTCGTATGCACTCGCCTCAGGAAGCTCTCAAGAAACAAGAAGTTGGGGAATCTAGCTTTCATACTGAAAGGAAGAACATTAATCATCAGCCCAACAATACTGCTATTGCCGAACTGAATGCCTTATTAGGATTAAGGTCAGATGAGTTCTTATGTGCATCACCATTTACGGAATATATAGATAACTATCCTCGACCAACGGGCTTCAAAATCCCAAAAATCGAGCCATATGACGGATCTAAGGACCCCTATTATCATATGCACCAATACATATCCCACATGAATCTGTCCAACGCTCCAGATGAGATGAAGTTCAAAACATTCCCTGCACTGCTCACAGGGAGAGCTCGGGAATGGTTCAATAAGATTCCGCCAAGGTCGATCTACGACTTCGGAACCCTCACTCGGAAGTTTGTCCATGCTTTCATCGCAGCTTGTCCGTTTCAGAGAAATCAAACTCATCTCCTCACTTTGAAACAAAGGCAGGATGAGACCGTACTCCACTTTATAAAGCGTTTCGATGAGGAGTCAACACAGATCAGAGATACAGATGATCAACTTCTGGTCACCTCTTTCGTGGCAGGTCTGCGAGAGGGACGGCTGCATGCAAAGCTGAATAGCAAGCTCCCTCGGTCTACGAAGGAATGCTTAGATGTGGCCTATAAGCATTGCCAAGGGGATGAAGCCAATAGGATGAAGAGAGAGATGGAAATAGGTGAAGGTAAGAAGAACAAATATGAAGATAAGTCAGATAAGAAGAGGAAATCAGTCTGGGATCGGTTCACTGCACCAGTCTCAGATCGGCTGGGAAAGAAGGGAGCTCTGCAGGACAGCGACTTCATTCCGCTGAACATGTCTCGTGAGCAGGTTCTCGCAATTATGGAAATAAAAGTCTAACAAGGATTCTGCCGCCGATGAGGGGACCGCGAGAAAAAAGAGATCCCAACAAATTTTGCAAGTACCACAAAGACATCAGGCATGACTCGGAGCACTGCTGAGATCTGATAAGGAACATCGATACAGCTGTAATGAAAGGTAAAATAGATGAGGTCGTAGATCGATCTCAACAGCCCGATCCGAGAGGACGGCACGAGTTTACACGAAGAAACTACTATCAAGATAGGGATAATAGGGATGAGCCCCAACGACGAAGAGATCACACACCCGATCCTGATGTTTAGATGGATAACCGCCTTATAAATACAATTAATACAATTTCAGGTGGGCCGTATAGCCCCACCCGAACTGAAGGTACGAGTAGTAGTAGGTCTGCTGCTCCTTCTGAATCGAATAAGAGGCAAAGGCTTTCTGGAGAAGTGACATATGGCCCAAGGGACTCCCTTTCCCTGGTTGTCAACGATGAGGGATTGGTAATAGAGGCGGTGGTGAGCAAACATTTGATAAGACGCATTTGTGTGGACATGGGCAGTACTGTAAACGTGCATTAGTACAACGTTTTCCAGGCTATGAAGCTAAAAGATGCGGAGTTAACACCTGTCTCTGCACCTCTTTTCGGATTTGCTGGGCCACCAGTTAATCTGGTGGTCATGATCAAGTTACCTACCACCTTCGGAAAAGAATCGAAGGGTAGGACACTGATGGTTAATTACGTGGTCGTAAAAGCTCCCTCTGCTTACAATGTGATCATGGGAAGATCAGCCCTAATTGATCTTTGAGCTGTGATATCCCCAGCTCATGTCAATATGAAGTTCCTAACATGGGAAGGCGCAATAGAGATCAAGGGTGATGTGGAAACAGCTAGGAGCCGTTACACAACAATTGTTAATAGATAAGTGATGGTTCAGCAAGTCAGCATTGAAGAATTACTCCCCGAAGACGAGGAGAGCTTGTCATCTAAGGACCAGACCGCGGCTGTTCTCCTTTGGGACGAACAAGTAGACTTAACTGTATATGTGGGCTCTTGGATTCCAAACCCACACAAATGAGCTCTCATTGATATCTCTTGAGAGAATTTAAAGATGTGTTTGCATGGAAAACCGAAGATTTACCAGGTCTCTCCTAAGAGTTAGCTGTGCACATATTAAATGTCGATCCGAGCAGGAAGCTTGTTCGGCAAAATAAGAGGCACTTCACCCCCGAACGAATCTCAGTTATCAAAAAAGAAGTAGACAAGCTGCTCCAGGCAAATATCATTAAGGAAGTATTATATTCAGAGTGGATGGCTAAACCAATACTAGTTAAGAAACTAGATGGGAGTTGGAAAATGTGTGTTGATTTTACCGATCTCAACAAGGCGTGTCATAAGGATTGTTATACACTGCCAAAGATTGATTGCCTGGTCGATTCAACGGTAGGATATGAGGTGTTCGCTTTCCTAGACGCATATAAGGGATATCACCAAATCACTATGGATCCTAAAGACTCAGAGAAGACCTTATTTGTCACTGAGTTTGGTACATACTACTATATTACCATGTCGTTTGGTTTAAAGAATGAGGGGGCTACCTACCAGCGAGCTGTGAACAAGATATTCGCCCACCAGATCAGCCGATGTATGGAGGTCTATGTGGACGAACTCCTAATGAAGAGCAGGTCTCTTGATCAGTATTTGTTAGATGTCAGATAAGTGTTCAATGTGCTAAGGCACACTCAGATGAAGCTCAACCCCAAGAAGTGTACGTTCGGGGTTAGATCAGGATATATGATATCCAAAGACGGAATCAAAGCCAATCTGACAAGATCGATGCACTAAAGACTATGCCACCCCCTAAGAGCATTAAATACGTCCAGAGGTTAACATGCCGAATAGCAGCACTGAACATATTTCTCTCCAGGCCGGCACAACGTGCCTTGCCCTTTTCTAAGATTTTGAAAAGAGCCATCCCATTCCATTGGGATGAAGAGAGCCAGAAAGCATTCGAGGATCTGAAGTCATTCTTGGCCAAACTGCCAACATTAACAGCTCCTCAGGAAGGAGAAACTCTATACGTATACCTAGCAGTCTGCGAGGAAGCGTTGAGTGCAGTGCTAGTCAAAGAACAAGATGGAAGCCATATACCAGTATCTTTGTAAGAAAAGCACTTCATGGACCAGAGGTGAGATATTCAAACGCAGAAAAATTGGCGCTAGCCTTGGTACATGCCTCCATAAAGTTAAGACCTTACTTCCAGGATCATCCTATAGCTGTGATTACCGATCAGCCTCTTCGTCAAATATTGGGACGACCTGAGACTTCAGGAAGATTGGTAAAACGGGTTGTGTGGAACTGGCAGAGTACGACCTAGATTTTCGTCCACAAATTGCAATCCAGGCCCAGGCCTTGGAAGATTTTATAGCAGAAGTAACAACAGTCAGTCTAGATACCGATCAACCGAAGTTCGAGGAAGAACGTTGGTTTTTATATGTAGATAGAGCCGCTAGAAAGGAAGGAGCAGGGGCAGGACTCATGCTCGTCAGCCCAAAAAAGGGAGGAATTCCCATATGCTTTACGTAATAGATTGCAAGCTACAAACAACAAAGTGGACTACGAGGCCCTAATCACTGGGCTCAAATTGGCTGCCAAACTCGGAGTAAATGACTACGAGTCTACAGTGGTTCTCAGCTCGTGGTTAACCATATAAATGGAGAATATAAGGCAAATGAGGAGCCCATGAAGAAGTACCTGACAGTGCAAAGTCATTGCTAGAAAAGTTTAAGGAGGTGCAAGTCGGCCGCATACCTCGATCTGAAAACAAAATGGCTGATGCGCTCTCAAATCAGCTTCTAACTTCAATTCAGACAGAAAGGTGCTGGTAGAGCTGCTCAAGGAACGTAGCTACAATCATCAGATAGTTCATCCTATCACTCAAAGTAGCACTTGGATGGATCCTATCGTCTCTTATCTTCAGGATAGAGTCCTTCCTAATGACAGACTCAAGCCAGAAAGGTGAAGCTCTTATCAGCCAGATACTCGATGTTCAATGATGTTCTTTATCGCAGGTCGTACAATGCTCCATGGCTCAGATGCATGACAAAGGAGGAAGGAAACTATCTCCTCTGAGAAATACATCTTGGAATTTGTGGAAATCACCCTAGAGCTTGGACTTTGGCAAGAAAGAGCCGCATGTTCGGGTATTTTTGGCCCATTATGCTGCAGGACACCAATGAACTCGTAGAGAAGTGCAAATCCTGCCAGGTGCACGATAATCTGTCGCACCAGCCATCTCAGGCTATGATCCCTCTTGTGTCTCCATGGCCCTTTGATCAGTGGGGGGTCGACCTAGTGGGACCACTCCCTCGAGCTCCCAGAAACTTTAGATTTTTGGTGGTAGTGTTTGAGAGGATTTTTGCATCATTTAAAACAAAAGAAAATTTATAAACCCATACTTAGATGCAAAACTAACTCCTAACCGGCCAAACACCGGGTAGTTGCTAGTATAGCGAGATACGTAAGGGGTCGATCCACAGGGAATTGGGACGTTGAATCTAATTTCATTAACTCTCTCAATTGTTACTACTAATTATTACTAAAACTAAAATGCATAAGTAAACCGACAGAGGACTATTAATCCAAAGCCGTGAAACAATAATTGCGAACCAACATAAATAAAACTACAACTACTTAAAAAATAAAAACTAACGAACCCATGATAACAACTAAAGCAATATAACATAGAACAAACATGATCCACCATCCCGAAACCCTTAATTCTTCCCTAGATTATCTTATGATGATTTAATTCAAGTTGTGGTTCACCTCTCTTAAGTAATCTTCTATCTCTCGATTTTAAAGATTAACACATCATAAAACGAGGTGCAAGATCTCTCAATCTAACAACCTAGAGATTCAACCTATCAACTTTCGTTATGTCAAGGTTAAAAATCTCATCTTTCCCATGGCGATCTAAGGTTTACACCGACTTTCGTCATACGGTAAACATCAATAGCAATACAACTTTCGTTATCGATTGCATAACACATAATCAAAGGAAAGAAAACAACTTTAAAATTAAACTCACAAGATCATCCATGGACAAGAAATAGAAGTCTGCTGAAAAGTATTACATGATCGCTCCAAGTTCAAAGCTTGAGAGATCATCATGGTGATCGAACAAGAAAAGGAAAACAAAAGAAGTAAAACCTAATCTAACCTCCGATCACCCAAGCACAAGGCTTGGGTGATCGGCCTTGAAGCCAAGAAGGAGCGCGGCCGCTCTGTGTTTTTGGTATGTGGAAGAAAATCGATCAATAATTATGTTCTCTCGAATGAATTGGGAGTCTCAGTATTTATAGAAAAAGCAGTGGCGAGAGATCTTGAACGCCGCCAGAGTTTGAACTCCAGTTCAGGCATGTAGAACGCCAGTTCTGGCTGTGGAACGCCGATTCCACTGCCTTCTTCGAGCTCTCGATCTTCGCTTTTCCAACCCTGAACGCCGCTTCTATCTTCAGAACGCCAGTTCTATTCTCAGAACGCCAGTTCTGGGCTTGGAACGCCAGTTTCACCTGCTTCTGGGCTGAACGGATTTGATCTTGTCCTTATCTCTTAACAACCCATCCTTATCCTTTGCAACAAACCTTATCTTCTTGGATATTCTAGATTATTCAAGGCTTGTCCTCCAAGATCTTATCCATGACACTTGTCCATTCCAATCTTTAACACTTGTAAGCTCCTAATTAATCAATGAATAAATCCAAAATGTAATATAATTCCAAATTAACAATAAATCATCAATTAAGCACAAAATTCATTACATTTTGAGAATTACCATTTAAAAATATCATTTACTCAATATTTAAATATAAGGCTCGATTCCTATGAAAATAATACGAATATGGGGGAATTTTATATAAAATATATCGTTATAATTCATACAATTTGACCGAAAACAACTCCCCATTACTTAGACTTTTGTTCATTCCCGAACAAAACAGCGAACAAAACATACTATCAAGAATCCACATAACTTTGACACTAGATGTAGTCATGCTCACGACAAGCTAGTATTCAAAGAAATCGAAGTCACTCGGTGATTGTGTGTGCGTAACCTACTAAACTTCCACGATCCTCTCTTGATGTACTACATCAAGCACTAACAGTCATCCGGTTAAAATAACAGAAAGCTTCATTCTATCTACAGCACTTACCTTACAAAACTAATTGCCAAGAACACAGTAACCAACTCACAATTAAATTCCTTTGCTTAGTGCCAAGAAAATACCTTTCAGGTCTCTACTGGTTTTAGATCGACTCGACTCAGAGTTCCAAAAACACAAACTTCTCGCGTCTCAAAAGTATAACACTTTCCCCTACTTTAGAGGCAGTCACCCTGAGATCACTCAAACCCATACTTGTCCAAGGTAAACCACACTCCCCAATCAAAGCGATCCAAATGGACTCGAGGTGAAATTTATCATATAAATATATATAAGATATTATATTCTTGCCCAAATTCTTTGGAAACTCTTGATCAGGTATCTTTTCTAACACATTCGAGACTTTTAAGGTTCTCAAGAACACTAAGGTACTAAGATTCTAACTGTGAGTATAGTACTTTAATTCTTAACTTTCATCAATGCTAAATAAGTGTTATCTCAGCATCGAGAATTGGCTATCCTTTAACTAACCGGAGACTATTTTATATTTGGTTCTTCATTTAATAGGTTCGTATCGAAGTTCAATTGAGTATCGAATTTACCAAACCTATTCTTAGAACATGATACGACTACTCAACGATAACAACTAAAGGTGTCGATTATAAAACTAGCATGTCGGTGAAATGCTACTCAGACTAAACAAAAATTTAAAAATTTAGCATTTTCATAGAAAACAATATTCATTTGAGCAAATGAATCATAGAAGCACATAAACCATCCCCTCCCCACACTTAGATTGCAACTTGTCCTCAAGTTGTGCGAATTAAAATTTAGAGAACTTAGCTGATTGTATTTCCAAGCTAGCAATTCCGGAAGGACCCATGAAGAACCAAAATTGCTTGTTTCATCGTGAAAGCGCACAATAGCTATCAAGAATGTCCCGCATACTTGACCAAAGGCAAAAAGAGTCTACGGGGAAAAAGGATTAGACAACTAAAACATATGGACAAGAAGTCAAAGAGATGCTTTCAGATCAAGCTCAGATAAGGATGGACCATATACATGGAACATTACAAATTAGTAGGCTAGGTGCACTATATGAAAATGTATTACAATGCAGTCTACATGATATGCAATTCTAAAAAAACGAGGTAGTGTTACGAAACCGAAATGCTAACTACACTCAAGAAAATAAAAGAAAAACAATGCAACTAGATGATATGCAATAAATGATATGCATCTATATGATATGCAAAGATAAAAGAAAATAAAAGAAAGAAAACTAGCCCATTCATTTGCAACATGACATGTATAAAATAAACGCTCTACCAAATAATGACAAAGTTACGATAAACGATGCTTTATTCGTTCATTACAATGCAAAGGTAGACGCCTTAAGACTCATCAAAGGTGATAGCATTATGGAAAACCAACAGTTAGCTATACTGGAATAGATATAACTCATATGGCTATGCATGTAGCACACGGAAACCGACAGTAGCTACCCATATGAGTTACAGTAAAAAACAAGAAAGCACATAGGTCTCAAAGCTCACAAGATTCATCAAAACGGTATGTAGCATACGGAAACCGACATTAGCTACTAAATAACAATAAGACCAGTTATAGCTTACGAGAACCGACAGTCACTATAACTTGCATAGATGAATCAAGTATAAGAGATAAAATAAAAATCGTGACTTTTTTTTTAAACTCAAACAGTTGGAACGTCGCTCAAAGTTCAAACGGGCGGTCCATGGACGTAACGGGCGTTCTTTTGGCCAAACGGGCGTTCTCCTCGCATCTAAAGGATCGGGGCGGGCGTTCACTTACTTGGGCGCCCGTCCAAACATTGAAAAACACAGAAGTGCGAGAATGCAGAAAACACAATGAGATCATCAATCCAAACATATCATACATCACAAAGAAATCATCAAATTAGCACATAGGATTAGATTAGTAAACACATAATTCACGTTTCATAAATTGAGTAAAAAAACTCTTTGCACATTCTTAACCTAACGGTCATCGAAACACGGCAAAGATAAAAACTCTCAATTTATTAAATGCTACTTTTATTGAAAACAGTAAAACGTAACAAAACAGAAGAATTAACTCAACAAGATTCAACAAAAACACCAACTCCCCGGCAACGGCGCCACTTTTGTTGAGAGGATTTTGCATCATTTAAACAAAAGAAAATTTATAAACCCATACTTAGATGCAAAACTAACTCCTAACCGGCCAAACACCGGGTAGTTGATAGTATAGCGAGATAAGTAAGGGGTCGATCCACAGGGAATTGGGATGTTGAAATCTAATTTCATTAACTCTCTCAATTGTTACTACTAATTATTACTAAACCTAAACTAAAGCGGAAAAATAAATCGATGAGAGGATTTTAGTCCAAAGCCAGAAACACATAATTAAGAACAAACAAACAAGAACAACACGAAGATAAAAACAAATCCTAAAGCTAAGGAAAACATAAAACGACCTAAACTAAGGAAACATGAAATCAAACAATGCACAAACCATGTAATTTCAATCCTAGTTCACCTCATGATCTTAACTCGAATTGTGGTTTCACCTTACAAAGGTATGAATCCTACTTTCGTAGTAATTAAGCCTATCAATCTCATCATCTTTCGATCTATAGAGATTAACGCATACAAAACAAGGTGTAAGATCTTTCAATCTAATAACCTAGATAATCAACCTATTAACTTTCGTTATGTCAAGGTTAAAAATCACATCTTTCTATGGTGATCTAAGGTCTACACCGACTTTCGTCATACGGTAAACAACAAAAGCAAACGATCTCTCGATCTATTCACATGGCATGATAACCGCATAGAAAAGATACAAAACGAATCATAAATCATAAAGATAAAAACAGACTGAATTAATTGAAAAACAAACTCACGTGGTTCGATACAATTGATTGAATCCATGAATCAACAAGCAAAACAAAGAAGAAGCCTAATCTAACCCCGGATCACCCGAGCACAAGGCTCGGGTGACCGCCTATGAACTCCAAAAGAGTGGTCACTCCTTGGAATTTTATGTGTGAAAGTTTTGTGACTGATTTACGAATGGAAGGATGCCCTCGAATGAATGGGAATAATTGGTATTTATAGAAAATAAGTTGCGCACATTACGAACTCCAGTTCTACCTCTGGAACGCTGGTTCTGGGCTTCGAACGCCGGCTTACGTGGCTTGAAACGCCGGGTTCCATGTCGCTTCGAGCTCCCAAGATCGCTGACTCCTTTGAACGCCGGCCAGTCCCGACGCATGGTTCCATTGTGGGACGCCAGCCCCACTGCTTCTCGAGCTTGTTCGATGATTCTTATCCGATATCTCTAACAACCCATCCTTATCCTTTTGTAACAAACCTTATCTCTTGGATATTCTAGATGATTCATGACTTGTCCTCCTTGATCTTATCCTTTTGCCACTTGTCACTTCCAAGCTTGAACACTTGTAAGCTCCTAAATAATGATCAAATGATACCAAAATGTAATATAATTCCAAATTAACAATAAATCATCAATTAAGCATAAAATTCGATATGTTTTGGAATTAACCCATTGAAAATATCATTTACTCAATATTTAAATATAACGCTTGATTTCTATGAAAATCATAAGAATATGGGGGAAATTGATATAAAATTTATCGTTATAAATCATACAATTTGACCCTTAACAACACCCCCACACTTAAACTTTTGTTCGTCCCGAACAAAATAATACATAAGCATCGCTGGAGACAAATAAACATCTTAGAAAATATAGAACATATTCAATACTTTAGAGGTTCACCCAAGTGTGTGTGTGCATAGCCATAATAAATTTCCACCCAATCCACACTTGAAATTGATTCAAGCAAAACTAGCTAATACCCCCTCGTAGACTAGCAATAAATGACACTCATAAGATGCACCCTACAAACGTGACATATCCCGAAAAGAATGATAGATTGAATCTAGGACCTTTCTGAAATACTCAGAGGATAGTCCCTACAGCATATCTATCAGTTTATACTGGGGATAAGATATACGCAAACTGAGTCTTATATTCAATTTATACCAATATCTTAGTTGATTTAACTTATTCACTTAAACACACATTAGAATGAGCTGTTGCCCTCATAGCAGAATAGGACATTTCGAGATAATACCCTACCTTACTCCAATCATAAGGCAGCTCTTTCTAAAAAACGAGGTAGTGTTACGGAAACCGACAGTTAACTACACTCAAGAAAAATAAAAGAAAAACAATGCAACTAGATGATATGCAGCTAAATGATATGCATCTATATGATATGCAAAGATAAAAGAAAATAAAAGAAAGAAAACTAGCCCATTCATTTGCAACATGACATGTATAAAATAAACGCTCTACCAAATAATGACAAAGTTACGATAAACGATGATCTTTGTTCATTACAATGCGAAGTAAACGACGCGCTTTAAGACTCATCAAAGGTGATAGCATTATGGAAAACCAACAGATTAGCTATATTGAATAGATATAACTCATATGGCTATGCATGTAGCACACGGAAACCGGCGATAGCTACCCATATGAGTTCTGACTAAAAACAAGAAAGCACATAGGTCTCAAAGCTCACAAGATTCATCAAAACGGTATGTAGCATACGGAAACCGACATTAGCTACTAAATAACAATAAGACCGATTATAGCTTACGAGAACCGACAGTCACTATAACTTGCATAGATGAATCAAGTATAAGAGATAAAATCAAAAATCGTGACTTTTTTAAACTCGAACAGTTGGAACGTCGTTCAAAGTTCAAACGGGCGGTCCATGGACGAGAACGGGCGTTCTTTTGGCCAAACGGGCGTTCTCCTCCGCATCTAAAGGATCGACGGGCGTTCACTTACTTGGGCGCCCGTCCCAAACATTGAAAAACACACAGAAGTGCGAATGCGAGAAAACACAGCAGATCATCAATCCAAACATATCATACATCACAAAGAAATTTCATCAAATTAGCACATTGGATTAGATTAGTAAACACATAATTCACGTTTCATAAATTGAGTAAAAAAAACTCTTTGCACATTCTTAACCTAACGGTCATCGAAACACGGCAAAGATAAAAACTCTCAATTTATTAAATGCTACTTTTATTGAAAACAGTAAAACGTAACAAAACAGAAGAATTAACTCAACAAGATTCAACAAAAACACCAACTCCCCGGCAACGGTGCCACTTTTGTTTGAGAGGATTTTTGCATCATTTAAAACAAAAGAAAATTTATAAACCCATACTTAGATGCAAAACTAACTCCTAACCGGCCAAACACCGGGTAGTTGATAGTATAAGCGAGATAAGTAAGGGGTCGATCCACAGAGGTTGGGACGTTGAATCTAATTTCATTAACTCTCTCAATTGTTACTACTAATTATTACTAAAACTAAAAGCAGACAAGTAAAGCTGACAGAGGACTATTAATCCAAAGCCGTGAAACAATAATTGCGAACCAACATAAATAAAACTACAACTACTTAAAAAACAAGAAAACTAACGAACCCATGATAACAACTAAAGCAATATAACATAGAACAAACATGATCCACCATCCCAAGAACCCCTTAATTCTTCCCTAGATTATCTTATGATGATTTAATTCAAGTTGTGGTTCACCTCTCTTAAGTAATCTTCTATCTCTCGATTTTAAAGATTAACACATCATAAAACGAGGTGCAAGATCTCTCAATCTAACAACCTGTAGAGATTCAACCTATCAACTTTCGTTATGTCAAGGTTAAAAATCTCATCTTTCCCATGGCGATCTAAGGTTTACACCGACTTTCGTCATACGGTAAACATCAATAGCAATACAACTTTCGTTATCGATTGCATAACACATAATCAAAGGAAAGAAAACAACTTTAAAATTAAACTCACAAGATCATCCATGGACAAGAAATAGAAGTCACTTTGAAAAGTATTACATGATCGCTCCAAGTTCAAAGCTTCGAGAGATCATCATGGTGATCGAACAAGAAAAGGAAAACAAAAGAAGTAAAACCTAATCTAACTCGGATCACCCAAGCACAAGGCTTGGGTGATCGGCCTTGAACCAAGAAGGAAGGAGCGGCCGCTTCTGTGTTTTTGGTATGTGGAAGAAAATCGATCAATAATTATGTTCTCTGAATGAATTGGGAGTCTGCTTTGTATTTATAGAAAAAGCAGGCGAGAGATCTTGAACGCCGATTTGAGTTTGAACTCCGATTCAGGCATGTAGAACGCCGATTCAGGTGTGGAACGCCGATTCAGTGCCTTCGAGCTCTCGATCTGCTTTTCAGCCCTCGAACGCCGATTCTATCTTTAGAAACGCCATTCTATTCTCGAAACGCGCCGATTCACGGGCTTGGAACGCCGATTTCACTCGCTTACAAAATGAAACGGATTTGATCTTGTCCTTATCTCTTAACAACCCATCCTTATCCTTTGCAACAAACCTTATCTTCTTGGATATTCTAGATTATTCAAGGCTTGTCCTCCAAGATCTTATCCATGACACTTGTCCATTCCAATCTTTAACACTTGTAAGCTCTAATTAATCAATGAATAAATCCAAAATGTAATATAATTCCAAATTAACAATAAATCATCAATTAAGCACAAAATTCATTACATTTTGAGAATTACCATTTAAAAATATCATTTACTCAATATTTAAATATAAGGCTCGATTCCTATGAAAATAATACGAATATGGGGGAATTTTATATAAAATATATCGTTATAATTCATACAATTTGACCGAAAACAGGTAGCAGTGGATTACTTCACCAAATGGGTAGAAGCCGAACCACTAACTACAATCACTGGTAAAAAAATCCCAAAGTTCCCATGGAAGAATATCGTATGTAGATATGGAATTCCAAAAATATTGATCTCTGATAATAGGACTCAGTTCGAGGATAAAACTGTTAAAGATTGGTGCGTCGAGCTGCACATAACCCAGCACATTACATCAGTGGGTTATCCCCAAGCTAACGGAGTCGAGCAGACCAATAGGCAAATCAAAACTAGGTTAAAGAAGCGCCTCGAGGAAGAAGGAGAAAATTGGGTCGAGCACCTGCCCAATATACCGTGGGCATACAGAACAACCCCGAACTCGGCCACATGAGAGACTGATGATTTCGTTTACTATGAATTTGTACTGGTCCCAGTCTTCCTGAAGACTCAAATTAAGAGCACAATAAGGTTGAAGGGAAATAAATTTAAAATAATAATAATACAAATGAATTGCCAAATCTTGATCAAAAGACAAGAATTGGTCATTGATTAATTTCGCTATATATATTCACACATTTTGATCGTCCATTTAAACTCGTCAAAAACTTTTAAAAATCCTGCATTGTATATACCTCTCAAAACCTCTTACAACATATATATATATATATATATATATATATATATATATATATATATATATATATAATAAAAGAGTTCAAATTATATTCAAATGGTTTAATTTCTTACACCAATTAAACTACCAAAACCATGAATTCATAACAAAACGCAATGTATTGTAAGAGGCAGGTGAGCTTTCTTGTGTCCTCTGTGATTCAGCCTTTTGTCATTCCAATTTATTAGAGAAAGGAAGAAGAAAACCAGCATAAATGACATGATATACATGAAGAATGGATGAGACCACTGCTACAATACTATTGGGTTGCTGATTAGCTAAAGACTTGGAAGAAAACTTGCAAAACAATGTGGCCAACCTGCAACCTGAATTTCTATGGCGGAACTGCGACGAATCATCAGAGTCACAGAATTCAGGAATATACTCTAGTTCTGTTTATGTGTTTTTAATGACTGAATGAAATATTTTCAAGTATTATGTATTTTCTGGAAAGTTTTCGCAGTTCGTTTACTATATTGGAAGTTTGGTGTTGTTAGGGTTTTGGTCTTTCTTGTGATAACATAGGAGGTTAGAAATATGTAACAATGAACATGAACTTATGCTTTTTATGTGCTCCTACTTTCTTTATACTTAGTGACCTTGCGATGTACTGAACGGACCATGACTAAGTCCTATGTCGGTTTCATGACTAGTTGTATTACCTATGGAGTTCTCAAGAAGACGTACCGAATGGGGTGCCATGGCCAAGTCCCATGTTGGATGTATGGCTAGTCATATTACTAGTGTTGCATCATGGCTCTTGTTATTGTTAGTAGACAAGTAAAGTACGGATCGGTAAGTAGCTTACGTAAGGTTGATCAACAGGCTAAACACTGTAAGTAAGTGAATATTGAAATGAACAAGTATGTTCAAGATGACATGAATGTAGTTAATAAGCATGTTTTTTCTATGCATTGTTTTGAGTAGATTTTTAAGTGGTTTTCTTAATGTTTCAAGTTATGCCTTTAAAATGGTTTATAAACTAGATGAAATAGTTTAATGTCAAGTCTCCCGACATTTGATAAACATTAATATCCATTTTGATCTTCCTTCTCCTTACTGAGAAGTCTACGATTCTCACTCATTTATTTAGAATAAGAAAATACGCAGTTTGGAGATGTAAGGATATCAACTAGGGTTACGCAAAAATTAAAAACTTGATTTCCTTTTTACTGATAACTGACTACATACAAACAATTAATACATAAGGAATTAAACATAAATTAGGGCTTAAAATTGAAGATTCAGTCAAGGCAAGGAAGGTCTAAAAAGAGGCCGAAGAGGACCAGAAAAGAAAAGACCAAGTCCTCGGTGCTAAGTAAGAAAGTTCGAGAGGGAGTTATCCTCGATAGAATAGATGCGTGCTACTTCCTTGGCCTAAAAGGCAAAGGAAGGGCATGGTTAAAGAAAGCGGGTGAGAGACTCTCCATGAAGGCTTGTAGAGTGAAAGTCTGAAAAACTAATTAGGAGAGATCACTCTAGTCGAGCTGGCGACTTTAAACTCAAAACTACTTCATAACCCCTTTATGAACCATAGTTTTTCTTTGTACAGTCAATAAAACTAGCCCATTATATATCAAGCATTTTTTCATCCTGTCCCATCCAAAGGCCAAAAGCCAATTGATGAGACAAGGTGTTTTTTACTTGATGGGAAAATGTGTGAAGTTAGGGTAGTTTTAGGGTCGTAGAGATTTACAAGAGAAGTTGTCAGGACCTATGGAGTTGTGTTCTGGGATACAGAAGGCCCAGCCGAGGCTATGCATGCCTAGCCGCATATGAGGAATTCTAGGAACATGAAGACCTAAGGAACTAGGGTGAAAGCAGTGAGAGAGCAGGAACTCCAGTAAGGACCTGGAAAGAGGGCCAGGCCATAGCGAGAACGCTCTGGATGTGGCTTAGCCTAGAAAATATACAATACATGCTGGCTCAGAGTTTGAGGGGACAAATGCCTTGAGAACCACACCTTCGCGTAACCACACGCGATGTGGCTGACGTGTGCAGGTCAGACTACACAAGCACATCAGCCGAGATTCACCCCCTTCCATTGAACCTTTCCCACTCCCCACTCCTCTATCACATCACACCTGTTAATCACCTCACTACCATGACTCCCTCTATTAAACCCCCACCTTCTCCAATACACCTCTCTCTCCTATAAAACCATCCCACGACCACTTCACTCACAATTTCCATTTCTCCACAAACTCTCAACTCGTCTTCTTCTTATTGATCATTTTCGGCCATCACCCCCATGATCCACCACCACACAATACCACACAATATCCAATTCTCTTTCCTAAACCCCCCATTTCTCCTAATTTACCCAAATAACCACCACAATCCCAAGATCCGGTTGTCTGTAGGATTTGTAGGTTGATTTTCTAGCCATACTTCACGATCTGTACTTGTTTGTGTTATCAGAACCAGTTCGTCACTATGACTGTCGCTGCACCGTTACTGTTATGGATTTTCTCCACTTTCTATGCATGTTAAGCAGTCTCTGGAGGATTCTTATCTAGACTTCCAAGCCGAGGCGAAATCACTCACGCCGTGACTAAAGTTTATGTCGTGTCTGTTTCTGCTTTCTGTTCACTGCCAGCTGCACATATGGTGAAGAGACGCCGACCTTCTTCCCATCCAAGTGGCCACAAGTCTTTGAGTGGTGATGGTATGACAATTATCGATGGGGTGGAGCAGTTTTTATCTCTAGAGACGTATGAGGCCTTTCGGATGTGGTGAAGTAGTCAACCTTTGGGCCGAGAGCGGGTCATTGACATGGAGGCTTGTAATGCAAAGACCCGTGCAACATTAGAACACTACGGGTGATCAATTTTGGCGGCCAAGCCACCAAAAATTAATGGGACCATAGGGCGTGAGTTCTACGCCTATGTGTCTTGTCACCCCCAGTCTTTTGTTGCCTATGTTAGAGGGTTAGCATTGATTTCTTTATGGAGAGAATCAATCGCTACTTCAGGATTGAGGTACTCCCGACACCTGAAGATGAGTTTTGCACCGTTACTATAGTGCCGAGCGAGGATAGGCTAGAGTTGATTGTTGAGACTTTCAGGATTGATTGGGTGTACCGCTACCAATACGAGAAAGTCAACTTCTTAGAGTTTGGTCTGACATGGAACCAAAAGATGATGAACATATTTGACTGTGCTCAGTTTCTGCCTACTGAACATGTTTCTGACGTCACAGTTCAGAGAGCCGAGCTGCTGTTTTGGATGCATATACATGGAGCTGTCAATGATGGAGAATTGATGCACTCTCGCATTTATAAGGATGCTCAGACCACCGAGAAGGAGCTTATGCTTTATGGCCCAATGTTGGATGCCCTAGCAGCTGAGGCAGATTGCCTTATCATAGGAGGGGATTACCGGGTTCTACCCAAGCCCATATTATCTCCGAGGATAGTGACTGGCCCTGCAGGTGGAGGTCGGCCTCCAAGAGCACCTAAGGTGCCCCGCACCGGTTTTTCATGAGGGTGGCTTTGTCACTTTCTCATCTCAACAGATGGTGAACGAGCATTTGTTCACCAAGATAGATTTGGTTCATACCAAGCTGTAACGGTTATTTGAGCACGTCCAGATTCCACCAGTTGTTCCCCTACCTTGAGCTCCTCCTGTACCTTCCCAAACTTCTGGTTCTCACTACCTCCCCCTGGTTTTGGATATGATGATTATGAGGAGGAGGATAGTGATGCTGAGTATGGTTTCTGTTAGGATTAGTTGTTATTTAGTAGTATTTCTATATTTTTAATCGAGTAATTTTGTATTTTCCTTTTTTATTTATTTTCCCGAGTTTGAATTTCGCGTATGGTCGGATTAAAAAACTTTTTTTTGGATATTATATTTCATTACTTCTGGCATAATTAATTATTACATTTGTATTGATTCATGTAATCCCGCGAGGTCGGGCATAGTTTTTGTCTTGTACTCTTTGTAAATTTTTTTTTTCTTTAGGTTTGCACATCTATTTGGCTCAATCGTTGTTGGAGTTCTTGTTCCATTTTTTCCGCACCGTGCTTGACCAAATCTAAGTTCATTTTCGTATTTCTTTTTATCTTTAAACATTAGGGACAATGTTCAGTTCAAGTAGGGGTAGGACATCACCTAGATATTGATCAAGTAATTCATCTAATTTTGGGGACTAATTTTCACTTTTTCAAGCACATTCTAAACCACTCACTTATGATTTTTCCCGTTGAAATATTGATTAAATCAAAGCCTTTAAGCTTCTGGATCTAATTAATTACATGCTTAGTTCACAAACGACTAAATAAGAGTTATGTCAACTTTTTGAAGTTGTGTTGTATTAATCATATATTATATTTCCGTATCGACCTTTTGAGCACATATAACTCAATTGCACGCGTGAGTAGTGTAGATGATGCATTATGTTGACTTATGTTGAACCCTATTTGTCCAAGTTTGTTCTAACTTCTTGTCATTTAAGGCAAGTTGAGGATTGTATAAGGGCATGGGATAAACGGATTTGGTTGTTTCAAAAATAGAGAAAAGTGAGCATTTTTAGAAAAAAAAAAAGAGTGATCTGCCAGAAAAAGCTAAATCCATTGGCAGGAGGGTAGCAAGTCCGTTAGGATTGATAGAATTTTATTTCTAGGCACCTATCATTGCAAGTTTTTTATGAGATCCACACGGCCCTCGGCACAAATAAATTATGAAAATGAACTTGAGCCTTGAGTAGTACTCTGTTCCCAAATCCTCCTGGCCCAGTTGGCTTGTCCTATAGAGAATGAAAGGTAAGTTTCATAAATGCTGAGTAAAACCATAGGTCGTTATAATTCGATTCTGCCAACAAATGTGCATGATGAGTTATTCACACACACGTCAGTTGTTTAATAGAATAGTGCTTATTCTGACTTTTTGATGGATAGCGGTTGATGTACTTCTTATTTTGACTTTTTGAATGAGCTTGTCTTTAATTAACATTTATATTGCATCGAGGGTTCGTTCCTTTCTCTTTTGCTCGGGATGATCAAAAGCTAAGTGGGGGTAGTTGATGACAGTCAACTTGCATTATAGTTTGAACCTTTATTGCTCTAATATTGAGCTTGATTAAAGTGAATTAGCCTAATAATTGTATGATTTGTGGGTCAATTGCATAGTGAGTAGTCTGTGACTTATAATACTACATTTGCATGGTTTATTCCCCGAATTGTATTACTTTGCCGAGTTTTATTGCTATTTAAAGATAATGGAATTTTCGGTCAAAGGAAGAATGGATTAGAGCTGATTTAATTAGATGATGTGAATTAAATGAAGGTGCAAAGAATGAGGATTCTGCAGAGTCAAAAGAAGCCTGGCCCAGCCGCAAAGGTAACCATTCAGGCCAAGGCCTGGCTTGCGGGAGATGAACCGACTATACAGACGTGTATCTTAAGTCGGCTAGGGTTAGATTAGGTCAGCTACAAGGCTATATGAAACTTGTAGCATTCAGAAAAACATATGTATTTGTGTTCATTATTCAAAACATGTATGAAATAGTTATATTATATAGTCTTTTATGTGATTTGAATTCTTGAAGCAAGTTCTTTGTTTCCACTCCCAATCAATCTCTAGCTTGAGTTATTCTAGATAGTCTTTGTAAGAAAATCAATCGAGTAGCGCAGCAGAATTTTGAAAATTGATTTCCCAATCCAGGATCGACTTCGTTTAAACAATAAACATATAAGAGAGGGGACGGTAATACTACATTGGATGATGTAAAATATCGACGCTTTGACCGTCCGGTAGGAGTAGATGTGCGCGAGCTGTCCACGTGTCCGGCCTCTACAAGTAATCCACACGATCACCTCGCCGGAATCCTGCCAAGGATTGCAACTAAAAAAACTCGACTGCTAGGTCGACCTTTTCTCTCTCTATAATCTCTCTCTAAGAAGCTCTCTTATTTTTCACAAGAACAATTAGCTCTTGGTATTATGGTGTACAAAAGAGCTAGCCAAGCCCTCATATATATAGGGGAGATGGCGCCACTTATGTCTCCCATTCCCAACGGGAAAACCTTCTTGTGTAGATTAAGGAAAAAGAAAACCTTTTACTGTTAAAATAAGGAAAATATATTTGATTGATTTATCTCATTAAATATTAATATCTTATTTTAAATATATTTCCAAGATATATATTGACAATATCTCATATTGAATATATCTTTATCTTATTACCATAATTCTATTTTCCCAAAATCAATTAATATCCAATATTAATATTATGATAATCTTATTAATTAAATTGCACAATCCAAGTGTATCATAATACACTTAAATCTGCGTCCCTTATAGTCATATATTAGCATCTAGAATATTCTTTGATTAATATAATGTTATGATTAATTAATTTGCAAAATACATGTATATCATATATATATATATATATATATATATATATATATATATATATATTTCGAAATATACATCAACCTATGTATATTTAATTAATCAACATAATTAATATCTTGTATTATATTTATTCATAATAAATAAATACCACCATATTAATTTACCACTATAACCTTTATTGTATGAGATAAATTCTTTCATTATTTGGTTATCAACAATAACCACATTTTAATCCGACTTGATATTCATATGTGTGTGACCCGATAGGCTTCCGAATATGTTGGCCGTAGACATAAGGCGCAATTACGAAAATGCCCTTCACCTCTAACGACCATAGATAGCGTCTAGCAACACGTCTATGACCCCCAATCATCGGAAGAGTCATGTTTAGGGTGATTTTACATGATTTATAACGTTATATTTTATAACGATTTCCTCCATATTCGTATAATTTGCATAGAAATTAAGGGTTTAATCGAATTATTGAGCAAATGAGTTTTAAAAGTGTTTAAGTGCAAATTTGTGTTGTTTATGTGGTTTCATTGATAAAAATCTTTGAATATGAGATGTTACAATTTGCACGATGTTATCATGAATGTAGGTACGCTTGCATGTTAAATGAGGAGTTTAAACGAAGATCGGATGAAGGTTAAGAAGAAAGCTCGATTCGAATGAAGAAAGCTCGATTCGATTCGGCCCAAACTTGGTGACCAAGGTTTGCAAAATATCACATGTAACAATATGTTTTGAGGTCTAAAAGATGGATTTTGAAGAAGATGCCACGAGCTAACGAGTTTAACGGATCATTTTTCCTACGAGCTTTTACCGTAATCTGTTTTCGACGGATTTTTGACCCGACCTAGAGGCATTTTCATTTGAAGAGTTCTTCATGAAAGTTGTAGATCTTCAAATGATCTTTCCAACGCATTTTGAATCACGTCAATCGGAGGTCTACAACTCAAGTTATGATTTTTTTTACCGGACTGCTGGAATTACGGACGAACCGGGAGAATTCCTAGCATATTCCTTGCATGTTACTTGCATTTTCCTTGCACATGGTATGTAATGATACCTTGTAACTACCTCCACATGTTTTTGGTGACTCACCATCACCTCCTCCTTATATCACCTCCCTTATACAACCTTCTCCCCAAAAAAAAAACAACCTTCCCAAATACCATGTGCCCAAGATTCCTCCCCAACAAACTTCACATGCTAATACATGACTCACCACCTTCACATGCTAACTAATCATCACCTCCACATGCTAGCAATCACTCCAAACTCATCATTACACCCACCAACTTCTAACAAACTTCTTACCTCCCTCATTTACACCTCCCTCAAAGGCTACCTCCCTCGTTTACACCCCTTTCTCATATGCACCTCCCTCATATATATCTTCCCTATATAAACCCTCCAATCTCCATCCTTAATACTTGCCCCTTCTTGGCCACTCTTGGCCAAGACTTCTCCCATCTCCTTCTTCTACTTTTTATGTTTTTATTTTAGTTTTGGGCCTGTATATATACATATATACATGTATGTATATATACATGTATAGGTATATAAATAAATAATGTAGTAGTAATCTTGTTGTAATGCTCGATAAGATTATCGAAGGAAAATGCTTTTGGAAATGTTGTCATTTTCGGAGAATACAACTTTTATCCAAAGTAAGCGGGTAATTTTATCGAGTTGGCTACTATCACCGGAATAAATAAGGATTTCGCTTTGATTCATTCTCGTAAGATTTCTTGTTCTTCCTTCATGTTTAGACTTGTTTAAAGTGTAATGTAGTGTTGCATCTTTGTTCGAATTTAGAAACACGAAAAGTTGATAAATTAAATCGATTACAAATGAAGGAGAATGATGATATTTTCCGAACATACGAAAGTTGAGGAGAATGTTGTTAGATTAGGATTTTATATCCAAATCTTTGTTTCAGAAAATCTTTAGTTGTACCTGTGGTAAACTAATCAACGGGCGCTAAATCCGAAAGAGAAAGTACCGCCTCTTTAGCAGATTATTAATCCAAGACTTACAAATGAATGTGTCTTTCTTGTTAATTTCGGTGGGGTGGTGGAACAATGGTGCGTCTTAGTTGTTTTAATTATTATTATTATCTTTGTTCACTTTGGTATTTACTGAACCACTTATCCCTTGGGTTCGACCTCGTACTCTCTGTAGCTATTCTAACAATTGATCCGGTACTCTGTGGTTAGAGTTAGTTTACCCACGGTTGTTTCTAGTCTTTTATAAATTTAAATTTTGAAGGGTAGATTTTTCGGTCAACAGTTAGTTGACGTGTTTTTCTCTCAACAGAATTTTGGCGCCGTTGCCGGGGAATTGGTGTTTTGTTGAATCTACTTGAGTTAATTCTTGATTTTGTTACAATTTCTGTGTTCAATAAAAGTAGCGTGAATTAAATTGAGAGTTTTATTTTTGCCATGTTTCGATGACCGTTGGGTTAAAAGGTGCAAAAGGTTTTTTTACTCAATTTATGAAACGTGAATTATATGTTTGTTTTGCTAATCTAACCCCGTGTGCTATAATTCATCTGTGGCTGCTGTATATGTGATTTGTATGATCTGATCTGCTATGAGTTGATAATCTTTGGAGCTATTTGGGGTGTCTTTGTATTTTTCCTCTCAAGCTTTACGTGCAAATTCGATGCTTGGACGAGCGTTCAAGGTAAGTGAACGCCCGTCCAGTTCATAATCTGCAGGGGAACGAGCGTCTGGTTTGTTGAACGCCCGTCCAGTGCTGAAATTCCATCTGAACGCCCGTTTGGACTTTGAACGCACGTCCAGGTTCTAGATTTCTCTTGACTTGATTTTTAATGCTTTATTTGATATGGATACTTTAATTTGAGCTTCTGTGGCTAATTATAATTGTTTTTACGTAGATGTTCTGAACTTGCATATTCATATCTTTCCATCTACGAATCCATGTTAAATAATTGATTTACTTTAATATACTTGATTCATCTATGCATGTTATAGCTAATGTCGGTTCTCGTATGCTATAACTGGTCTTATTGTTAATTAGTAGCTAATGTCGGTTTCCGTATGCTACATACCGTGATGAATCTTGTGAGCTTTGAGACTTATGTGCTTCCTTGTTATTTTTATAACTCATTTGGGTAGTTCTTTGGTTTTTTCGTATGCTACGTCTTTGGCCATATGAGTTATATCTGCTTAGTATAGCTAATTGTTGGTTTTCCATAATGCTATCACTTTTATGAGTCTTAAGGCGCGCGTCACACTTGCATGTAATGAACAAAGATCTGTCGTTTATCGTAACTTTGTCATTATTTGGTAGAGCGTTTATTATATACATGTCATGTTGCTAATGAGTGGGCTAGTTTTCTTGCTTTTATTTTCTTTTATTTTTGCATATCATTTAGATGCATATCATTTAGTAACATGTCATCTAGTTGCATTGTTTTTCTATTTTTCTTTTATTTTTCTTGGCGTAGTTAATCGTCGGTTTCCGTAATACTACCTCGTTTTTATTTTGTTTCTGCACGGGCCGTAGTCACCGTAGAGTTGTCAAGGTCAACTTGCTCGGCTGAGCACTGTCGAATTTATTTTTATTTATTTTATTTTTAGGATTGCATGTCATGTAGGCTGCATTATAGTATACTTTCATGTAGTTGCACCTAGCCTACTATTTTGTAATGTTCCATGTATATGTCCATCCTTATATGAGCTTAATCAAAAAAAATCTCGACTTCTTTTCCATGTGTTTTACATGTATAACCCTTTGTTCCCGAGATGTTTCGTGTTTTCAAGTGGTGCAGTACCATTCATTGCTTTGTTTTGTCAAGCTACTTTGGAAGTCGTTCTTTGGAAAAGGACTCCATATGACATCACCATTGTTGTCCTCTTGACCACTCTTGAATCAATAACAAATCACTAAGTTCCTAAATTTTTATTTCTGTACAACTTGAGGATAAGTTGCAATCTAAGTGTGGGGGAGGGGAATGATCGATATGTATCTACACTCATTTGCTTTATTCTATGTGAAAATGAGCTAAATTTTCAAAATTTTTTGTTTTGTCCCGAGTAAGCATTGCATGTCTTTATTTGAGTTTTATATCATTGATGCGTTATTTTGCATATTTAGTAAATTTAGTTGTTTCACCCAACAATATTTTTCACGAGCCATAGTGAATGATGAGCTAAATTATAAAGCTATACCCCTTTTTGATTAGTGATTTTTGATTATCTTATAAGTCATGTGCTTAGTGCTAACGTACGTATCGTGAGAATTATGATAGTTTGTGTTTATAGCCAGAGTATGATATATTGTGAATATCTGAACGTTTGAATGTGATAAGTGTTCATAACTAATGTTCTTGCACAATAATTAACAAATAAATCATTGCTTGAGGTGTTATGCTCAGTAGGTTTGAATTGCTTTTAGCATGTTAACCACTGCCTGCCAGAAATCTCGAAAAAAGTAATCAATTGTGTGTGTCGAAAGCTGGTCGATGATTTGAGTGCGGTAGGGCATTATCTCGAAATGTCCTATACCACTATGATGACCAAAAGCTCACGACAGTCAGAAAAAGCTGCCTTATGATTTGAGTAGATAGGGGATTATCTCGAAATGTCCTATTCTAGTATGACGGGCAAAAGCTCATTCTGATGTGTGTTGAAAAAAAAATGAAAAAAAAGTGAAAAAAAAGTGAAATAAAAATCGAAAAAATTTATTATTATGAATAAGTTAAGGACTTAGTTATCATATACCTTATCCCCAGTATAATGTGACAGATATGTTGTAGGGATTATCCTCTGAGTATATCGAAAAGGCCACAGATATATTCTATCATTCTTTCGAGGATATGTCACGTTTTGTAGGGTACACTTATAAGTATCATTTGTTACTAATTTGAAGGGGGTATTTGCTAGTTGCTTGAAATTTTCGAGTTTGGACTTAGTGGAAGTTTTCTATGGCTATGCACACACACCAGGGTGAACCTCTGATTTATTGAATATATGTTGTATTTCTTTGAGGTGTCTATCTTTTTTGAGCCTTGATTCTTGTTTTGTTTTGCTCGGGACGAGCAAAAGCTAAGTGTGGGGAGTTGTTTAGGGTGATTTTACATGATTTATAACGTTATATTTTATAACGATTTCCTCCATATTCGTATAATTTGCATAGAAATTAAGGGTTTAATCGAATTATTGAGCAAATGAGTTTTAAAAGTGTTTAAGTGCAAATTTGTGTTGTTTATGTGGTTTCATTGATAAAAATCTTTGAATATGAGATGTTACAATTTGCACGATGTTATCATGAATGTAGAAATGCGCTTGCATGTTAAATGAGGAGTTTAAACGAAGATCGGATGAAGGTTAAGAAGAAAGCTCGATTCGAATGAAGAAAGCTCGATTCGATTCGGCCCAAACTTGGTGACCAAGGTTTGCAAAATATCACATGTAACAATATGTTTTGAGGTCTAAAAGATGGATTTTGAAGAAGATGCCACGAGCTAACGAGTTTAACGGATCATTTTTCCTACGAGCTTTTACCGTAATCTGTTTTCGACGGATTTTTGACCCGACCTAGAGGCATTTTCATTTGAAGAGTTCTTCATGAAAGTTGTAGATCTTCAAATGATCTTTCCAACGCATTTTGAATCACGTCAATCGGAGGTCTACAACTCAAGTTATGATTTTTTTTACCGGACTGCTGGAATTACGGACGAACCGGGAGAATTCCTAGCATATTCCTAGCATATTCCTTGCATGTTACTTGCATTTTCCTTGCACATGGTATGTAATGATACCTTGTAACTACCTCCACATGTTTTTGGTGACTCACCATCACCTCCTCCTTATATCACCTCCCTTATACAACCTTCTCCCCAAAAAAAAACAACCTTCCCAAATACCATGTGCCCAAGATTCCTCCCCAACAAACTTCACATGCTAATACATGACTCACCACCTTCACATGCTAACTAATCATCACCTCCACATGCTAGCAATCACTCCAAACTCATCATTACACCCACCAACTTCTAACAAACTTCTTACCTCCCTCATTTACACCTCCCTCAAAGGCTACCTCCCTCGTTTACACCCCTTTCTCATATGCACCTCCTCATATATATATATCTTCCCTATATAAACCTCCAATCTCCATCCTTAATACTTGCCCTCTTCTTGGCCACTCTTGGCCAAGACTTCTCCCATCTCCTTCTTCTACTTTTTATGTTTTTATTTTCGTTTTGGGCCCGTGTATATATACGTATATACATGTATGTATATATACATGTATAGGTATATAAAATAAATAATGTAGTAGTAGTACTGTTGTAATGCTCGATAAGATTATCGAAGGAAAATGCTTTTGGAAATGTTGTCATTTTCAGAGAATACAACTTTTATCCAAAGTAAGCGGGTAATTTTATCGAGTTGGCTACTATCACTGGAATAAATAAGGATTTCGCTTTGATTCATTCTCGTAAGATTTCTTGTTCTTCCTTCATGTTTAGACTTGTTTAAAGTGTAATGTAGTGTTGCATCTTTGTTCGAATTTAGAAACACGAAAGTTGATAAATTAAATCGATTACCGTGAAGGAGAATGATGATATTTTCGAACATACGAAAGTTGAGGGAGAATGTTGTTAGATTAGGATTTTATATCCAAATCTTTGTTTCGTAAAATCTTTAGTTGTACCCTGTGGTAAACTAATCAACGGGCGCTAAATCCGAAAGAGAAAGTACCGCCTCTTTAGCAGATTATTAATCCAAGACTTACAAATGAATGTGTCTTTCTTGTTAATTTCGGTGGGGTGGTGGAACAATGGTGCGTCTTAGTTGTTTTAATTATTATTATTATCTTTGTTCACTTTGGTATTTACGAACCACTTATCCCTTGGGTTCGACCTCGTACTCCTGTAGCTATTCTAACAATTGATCCGGTACTCTGCTGGTTAGAGAGTTAGTTTACCCACGGTTGTTTCGAGTCTTTTATAAATTTAAATTTTGAAGGGTAGATTTTTCGCTCAACAGTTAGTTGACGTGTTTTTCTCTCAACAAGTCAATACGCAATGACTACTACCTTTTATGTGCTTGGTTAGCGTATAAATAGAATTCAATCGCAGTAGTAATATCCATACGATCGTATCTTTATCGTATCCCATAATCTGGATATCAATCTCTTTCGGAATAACTCATTTACTCCCACTTTGCAAAGATTCATGAGAACTGGACACTCCTTATGGGAAGGCCTTTTCGGATATTCAATCCTACTCATAGGGTACGCGATTCCCGGACGACCAAACATGTATACTCCACATGCTTCAGTATCACACCCAATCACTACCGCATGATCGCCCCATGGCTAAGGGAAACCTCAATAGTGTCAAAGCATGACAATCCACACCGTGATGCCATGTAGACTCCGGTGCTAAGGATAATTACATAACCCTTACATAGTGTGACATTTAACAGTGTAAGTGGGCCAGTCTATCGTACGCATTCTCTAATACACGTCCATGTACAGTCCAAGTGTCTCCACACTTTGATAGACGAGATCGATCCCTACCCTTAAAGACAGAAGACATCTAATACGTGCTAGCCTGTTTATACAATCAATGCCCTGTTTAATAGTACATAAGCCTAAAGATATTTAAGTATCAAACTTATTAAATTGATTAGAGATCTCATCAACCATAATCGCCTATCATGGTTTCTCTATCACAGTTTAATACTAAGGACGTTATCATATAACAATTCATAATTGGTTCTTTTTAAAAGAACAAATATATGATAATAGAAAAGCCATTTATTATATATGTATAATCATAAAGAAATAGTAGAAATGATCCGACCCGGTCGGATCCGGTCCAACCCGAATGGGTTCAGGACACTATTTCAACAATCACTCGCACACACAAGACCATGTTGAAACACAAGAATCTCATGCATTACTCGCAACCAGACCTAGCCGTGAACGGATCACTATCCGTAGGAACTCAGACTATTTTCATTCTATGCTCCAAATGACCATGTCAAAAGGAACCGCCTCAACACACATGAATCTCCGACGAGACCTTGGTCCTTGCCTCAAGCAATGAATCCACTTGCTATAACTATATAGAAAAGGTGGAAGAACCACACAAGGTTAAGGAATGAACCTTTTAGATCCATGTACTGCTCCCGCTACGCCTCTAAGGCACTACTGTGTTTCGGCTAAGTTGTAGAATCAACAGTGATCTCTAGCTGAGAACATTTCCAGCTCAATGTATCACTCAATTAAAGTGACTGCAAACCCAGACTGTAGCTCCCACTATCTTCATAAGATCCAGGGTGTACATCTGTATATCTATGTTTATTCAATTCCAAGCTTCAATAAACTAGGAAACCATCCTTAACTTGTTTAAGGATATTCTCGACATTCACCAGATTTACTTTCATACTTGCTCATGACTCTTCATGGACTATGAACATCTGACATTACATATATGATGGTTCCTATTGCAGTAGCAAAGGAAACCTTCCATAAACATCATCTTTCACCTTATCTTTAGGACTAACGTCCTAACATAGATAGATCTTGAGAACACCAGCTAGCAGTGTCTCCAGTCGCGATCTATGCTAAACTATTTTAGCATCACATCCATATAGGTAAACTATAAACTAACAGCAGTTAACACTATCACTATAGATTCTTATTTCTAAAAATAAGAATTGCTAATCCAAGTGCTTTTGTAAAGACCTTCAACTACCAAACATTAATTGATTGTGACATGGGGTGATAATTCCCGAGAGAGATATCCAATACCTTACTCAAGAAGCGTAACACACTCTCACTATCCCTCTTGCACACTGGGAATATCCCTTCTTTTGACTAAATCAAACTCCTTTGATTATCAAACAAAGAAATTGTCTAGAGAAACTTGTTTGAGTCCATAAATGGATCTCTTGGGCTCACATATCATGTTATCGTCTATGAACATCGATCTGTTTTCCCAACGTCTAACACTATCATATAGCCATGATACGAAGTTATAACAAGCATAGTCTGAATAGAAGTGGGCTTAACTGGCTGCATAAAGATAATTACAAGGTTTACACCCCGTACCCTTCAGCCGTAGAAGTGGGCTTAGCTGGCTGCATAAAGATAATTACAAGGTTTACACCCCGTACCCTTCAGCCGTCACTATAGCCTTATGGTAAACTTATTACTATCCATCTCAGCCTTTCAGGGACATTCCCTCTAGGTAAGACATACTAGGTTCACAACCTGGTTGTCACTGATGGAATCTAATTCAGATTTTATGGATCCTGACCATATATCTCAATCTTGCCTTTCAAACATTCCTTCATAAGTCGTGATATATTCATTCTTCAAGATGAACATACCAGCAGCCTTTTCTGGCCTGAGGTTATCCATAGACTTATAGAACATTGGTGTGCACTGAGCAGTGTTCTACACCTCATCACTATGTGGCATATGCTCACGTTCCTATGGTTGAATCTCTCCTTGTGGCTTTCAAAATCTTTTGAGATCTCACTTACTCCCACTATATCTTTTGGAAGAAATACCTCCTTTAGAAGACAGCATGTTTGGAGACAAACATTTTGTTCCGTGAGAAAGTATAAAGTATCCAGCGTACTTGCCAAGATATTCTACAAAGTTGCATATGTCGTACTAGGCTTCAAGCCTTTCTGACGCCTATGACAACTTCAAATCATCGGTTAAGATAGATTCGACATTATCCCCTTACATATCTAATATGAAATTTATTCAACCTTATTCTTTGGAACTCAGTTAAGTATGTGTTTCGATTAACGACACTATCCCAACCAGGTAAGGGATTCTTTGCATGGCTTATATCACAACTTTATCGTATAAAGTGTCGCTTACATTACGGAACCGGAATCCGATCGCACATCTCAAAATGATATCCTTTTAGGGAGAATCTGATTCCTTTTCAGACGACTTCTGAAACACCCTCTAGTTATTAATTGCTTCAATCCAATTGAAGATTAATTCCTATGTTTCATTTATCTCATATTCGTACTAGCTTGAACTTTCGGGCTTTCTGAATTGTCGTACTTCAATAAGTACATTCAACTATTTCTAAAATAGCCCAAGAGAGAGATTAACAATTATTTATGGTATAAATTGGCATAAGACAAAAAATATCAATATGTTTAGGCTCTAGTCAATTTTCTAGATTTTATAACCATTTTCATAAAATGGTATTTTAGTCCTCTTTGGATTAAATACGTATAACCCACATGATTCATAATCATATGGTTCAGCATCATCATAATGACGTTTGATTACACGCTTCCCTCCCATTGAGACTATGTCTAAAATAGCCAAAAAATCAAGGATAACAGTCATATAAATGTTTAGTTGAGATTTCATCACACATATCAACTATATAGTGACAATAATCTAGCATGATAGATTCAGTGACTGTCCAACCTTATCGGAACAACATTTGTTCCTTACAATTGAATATGTCTATTAAATCCTAACAAATAACTGAACTCGTGTTCTTCATAAGAACCGGAACACAATAACATTTATTTAGTTCCTTAATCAGTTTACTAGACTCGGAATACAAAACCGAAAAATGTCTCAACGTTTGCTTCACTTTTTGTATCTTTGTGTATTCCGTATTTAATCTTTTTTTTAATCACACTCGTAAGACATCATATATCTAAGAGTTGACTTGAACTTATATAGATTTATCTCAACACACTTGCCTAGAATAGAGACTTCGATAAGTTCTCTTACTTAAGCACTTGCCCTAACTTTCCTATTTAATCCTTTAAGCACTCGTAAATGTTTCTCAATTTAGTCTTTATAAGGCTTAAGAGTATTCACAAGAGCTGTGTCTTCTATTTCCTTTCGTAAAGAAAATCTAAAGTTTATTAAATAGTTTATTTAACCTTTTTGAATCATATTCAAAACATGAACCATTTAATTAATCTTTAAGCAATGATAGAATTAATTAAGTCGATACTTAAATCTTACAATTTTGAAAACAACCTTTCCAAAATTCGACGCGGTCATCCTTATCCAATCAATCTAATGTTTGAATAATCATCATCTTATGACGGAGTGACCCATTGGATATTGTTTTCCTTTCCATAACACTTTCCATTCACACACTTAAGCCCAATAGGCCCAATATGACATATCATTTAAAATATTTCATTTTAACCATCAATTTTCTAACAATCCCCCAAATGAATGGAAATTGTGTAAAACCCTAGCAAAGGCACTAAGAATGACATAGAGAGTTCAGCGGTACATGAATGCATAGGATAGGTAGGTGTGACCCTTTGAACCTTCCATTGATAAGATATGTTTACTTTACTAGCTGCTAGTAGACGCGATGTCCTTGAACTATTCTGCTGTTGATGTAAACGATGACATATTTACCACAATGCATCTACCTAGCAACATTTAGTTCTTGCGGTTATGTCCATTTTGGCCGTGGACATCTGCCTAGTTCTGCAAGAGTTTCTAAGAATTGCACCATATACAATTCCCTTTGAAGCGGCCCCTCTTCTCTCTCACATAGGTTATTCTGTAATTCAGAATTTCTCGAATTATTCTTCTTACACAAATCATTAAAAGCTTTACTGGTAAGCTTTCCGTTAATAATTAAAATCTTAGAGGAATCCATCAAATATGTAGCCTCCTTGTCTTCAACTACGAAAACGCGATTGCTCTTGTCATTGCTTATTTTAAAAGGATTAAAATTACTTAACCGTATTGAGAACGTTTCTCAAAATGTAACAGTCATTTAATTTTGGTTTTTAACTATCGAGAATACAAAACATAAATAAATTTTGCTAAAACTACAACATAAAATAAAGTCAAAAGAGTGTTGTTGTTTATACATGCAAAATCAAAGATAGTCTTTGGGATTATGATTTTGCTCCCACCAGTCAACTACTCCCAATTGACTTTAAAAAATTTTCCAAAATTCTTTAGTGGATGGAATCCTATCTAGTTGACTCGATCCCCAACGTGGGCCGATTGACCGGGTCAATTTCGACGGGTAGGTACTTCTTACCAATCGCGTCCAACGCGACTTCCAGTGGTTTGACTAGTCAACTCTTTGACAATTCACATCATCTATGTGATAGTCAACCTCATGTCTCTAAAATCAGACGGTCCTGACATGGGCCAATCACCGTAAGATTTTTAGTCGAGTCGTAACCCAAGTATTCATGAGATCTCATAACGATTATATCTCAATAATGACGATATACCCGAGGTAGGTCAACTCCCGACGTGGGCCGATCAGTTGGATCCGAACAAGGGCTCTTCACCATCACTATAGTATTGGAAGACATATTATAACTCGATTTTTTGGCGTGGGAGTAATTTACATTAATTCACTTAATTAATTTTATATTTAATTAGGGTCTCATCTCTTACGTGCATATTTCTACAATATCGTATAAAGTAAAACATACACAACATTCCACGCACAAAATTAACCGGTATGATCATAGACTTTTCCTAAGTGCGGTTTCGAATACAAACTGACGTAACCGCAAGGCACAAACTAAGGGTAGCTACAACCACCAATGGATCTTTAATGCGCCATTCTCCAATGGAATCTTATTCTTCTTTCTTTGGTCTCCATCTTCGTCTTCAATTTATTTTAAAAAATATATCTAATAAATTTTACACCGGCCGCACACGGGGGGAGCTAACGGGAGTGGGATAATGCAGAAATAAAACTAGGTCACGTTCTTCATAACGGTCTAGGACAACAATGAAAACCAACAGAAAATAAAGCATTCAAATCTATCATATTGGTCGAGTCCATGATTAATCAGGGTCCATATAATCATATTATATCTACTGTCTAATCCATACAATCAAGAAGCTTCAGCCGCCGCCGCCGATCTCATGGCGGTGGGCCGCCACCAATCGACCGAGCCTACCGCCCCCGCCAGTCTTTTTTTCTTTTTGTGTATTCAACGAATCCATATCATGCATCTTTAATTATTCGATTCAATTAACTACGCAACAAAAATAATGCTTAATGCTTAAGATCGAAGACCGCTCTGATACCACTGTAACGAAATCAATATCGACTTCGTTTAAACAATAAACATATAAGAGAGAGGACGGTAATACTACCTTGGATGATCTAAAAGATCAACTCTTCGACCGTCCGGTAGGAGTAGATGTGCGCGAGCCGTCCACGTGTCCGGCCTCTACCAGTAATCCTCACGAGCACCTCACCGGAAACCCGCCAAGGATTGCTACTGGAAAAACTCGACTGCTTGGTCGACCTTTTCTCTCTCTATAATCTCTCTCTAAGAAGCTCTCTTATTTTTCACAAGAACATTTAGCTCTTGGAATTATGGTGTACAAAAGAGCTAGTCAAGCCCTCATATATATAAGGGAGATGGCGCCACTTATGTCTCCCATTCCCAATGGGAAAATCTTCTTGTGTAGATTAAGGAAAAAGAAAACATTTTACTAGTAAAATAAGGAAACTATATTTGATTGATTTATCTCATTAAATATTCAATATCTTATATTAAATGTATTTCCAAGATATATATTGACAATATCTCATATTGAATATATCTTTATCTTATTACCATAATTCTATTTTCCCAAAATCAATTAATATCTAATATTAATATTATGGTAATCTTATTAATTAAATTGCAAAATCCAAGTGTCTCATAATACACTTAAATTTGCGCCCCTTATAGCCATATATTGGCATCCGGGATATTTTTTAATTAATATAATGCTATGATTAATTAATTTGCAAAATACATCTATATCATATCTATCTACTCTATATAAGAAAGGAAAGAGTTGGGAGGGGGTGACACTTGTTTTTTTTTATTGGTTGATCATTTCTTGTTGCTCATCGCCCCGATCTCATCTCAGTTTGTGTTTGGTTTTCCTTTATTAATTTTACTGTTCATGGGCAGTGCAAATGTAAAATGTTTTTTTTTTTTATTTTTTAAGAAGAAGTATCCAGTTAAATTGTTCCATTTTGGAGGACTCAATTGTATCACCTTTTAATGTGTGAATATATGTAGCAAATGTATGACTATTTTCAAAATATAAGGCCACGACTTGTTGCCGACACGATCTTTGTATCATGCCAAAACAATTTTGTTGACGTTTACATGAAATATTATAATTTTTTTTAAAATAAATTCATTTCATAAAAAAACATATCTTTGTACACGGCGATATGACTATTTTCAAGATATAAGTCAACGACATGTTGCCTACACTATCTTTATATCATGCTTTAAAATATTTGGTTTGACGATTACATGAAATATTAAATTTCTTGAAATGAATTTTTTTTTTGTAAAAAAACATATCTTTTCTTTTTTTTTTTTCTTTCATATCTAAATAAGAAAGGAAAGCGTATGCCACGTGGCACCCTCCCTTTTTTTCTCCCGGCTCCTCACCTGTATAAACCACCAAAAAAATCATCTCTTCTACTCTCATTTGTTGCTTTTTGTGTTTCGGCCTTTTTTGTTATTTTGGACCGTCTGGTTTGTAAGGCCTGACATTGTAGAATTAATTTTTTTTTTATAAAATGAAAATTGACCAGGATGAAATCAGATGGAATGAAATGAAAATCGATAAAACACGTGGTGGTGTGTAAGAGGAAAGTGATGTTAGGTAGGTGGTGGGTGGGGTGCGTTGGGTTGGGGTGGTAGGAAGGGTAGGGTATAGTAAGATGGGTGGTGGGCACGGTAGGGTTGGGAGTTGTAGGGTAGAGTAGGATGGGGTGGTGGGTAGGGCAAGGTAGGGTGGGATGAGATAAAATAGGGTGTAATAGGCTTAGCTAGGATAGTGAATTAATATGTGTGAGTTGGGAGGTAGGTTAAGGTTTGTAGGTAGGTAGAGAGGTAGGGTGCGGTAGGGTGTGCTAATGTAGGTGAGGCGAGGTATGAGATGTAATGCGGTGATGTATGGTAGGGTAGGATGGTATGGTTGGATGATGTGGCGTAAGTTAAGTAAAGTTTTAAAACATTTAGCATGGGCACTTCGTGCGTTGCACGGAGTCCCGTTTTACTAGTGTGTATATATATATATATATATATATATATATATATATATATATATATATATTTCGAAATATACATCAACCTATGTATATTTAATTAATCAACATTATTAATTTCTTGTATTATATTTATTCATAATAAATAAATACCACCATATTAATTTACAACTATTACCTTTATTGTATGAGAAAAATTCTTTCATTATTTGGTTATCAACTATAACCACATTTTAATCCGACTTGATGTTCATATGTGTGTGACCCGATAGATTTCCGAATATGTTGGCCGTAGACATAAGGCGCAATTATGAAAATGCCCTTCACCTATAACGATCATGGATAGCGTCTAGCAACACGTCCATGACCCCCAATCATCGAAAGAGTCAATACGCAATGACTACTACCTTTCATGTGCTCGGTTAGCGTGTAAATATAATCCTATCGCTGTAGTAATATCCATACGATCGTATCTTGATCGTATCCCATAATCTGGATATCAAGCTCTCTCGGAATAACTCATTTACTCCACTTTGCAATGATTCATGAGAATTAGACATTCCTTATAGGAAGGCCCTTTCGGATATTCACTTCTACTCATAGGGTACACGATTCCTGGACGACCAAACATTTATACTCTGTATGGTTCAGTATCAAACCCAATCACTACCGCATGTTACCCCAATGGCTAAGGGAAACCTCAATAGTGTCAAAGCATGACAATCCACACCGTGATGCCATATAGACTCCGGCTCTAAGGATAATTACACAAATGTCACATAGTGTGACACTTAACAGTGTAAGTGGGTCAGTCTCACGTACGTATTCTCTAATACACGTCCACATATAGTCCAAGTGTCTCCATACTTCGATAGACGAGATCTATCCCTGCCCTTAAAGATATAAGACATCTAATACTTGCTAGCCTGTTTGTACTATCAATGCCTTGTTTAATAGTATATAAGCCTAGAGACATTTAAGTATCAAACTTACTAAAGTGATTAGAGATCTCATCAACCATAATCGCCTATCTTGGTTTCTCTATCACAGTTTAATATTAAGGATGTTATCATATAAAAATTCATAATTGGTTCTTTAAAAGAACAAATGTATGACAACATAAAAGCCATTTATTATATATTTATAATCATAAAGAAATAGTAGAAATGATCCGACCCGGTCGGATCCGGTCCAACCCGATTGTGTTTAGGACACTATTTCAACAGTCTTCATCATCAAGGTATCAAAATTTGAACGTTCTTTCATATTTTACATAGATGATAACTTAGCGGTGAATTAACGCGATGTTAACCAATATGTATGATTAATGCACCTTAATTAACCAGTAATAACAGATTCGTAATAATGTATCCCAAAATATCGGATTTACCGCACAGCCGTGGCGGCGAAGCAACCCAGAAACCTTAATTCTGAGGTTTCGGCACCTGCTATGTCTGATTACCAGGTTTAACCTACGAGCGTCAGATTTGGCCAGTCTGATATTCGTCTTCCTAATTCAACATGAAGGAACCATGTTAAAGTGTTGAATTGGACATAAGTAATCGATCACATAGGAACGTGCCAGCCTGTCCACAGTGGCTACTTAGGTGAGGTTATCAGGTTAAACCGGAATTCTTAGTTTATATGCGTGTTCTAGTTAGTGAAGTTTTAGCTCATCCATGGTATACACTTAGCTGAGCATAGGACTACTATCTAGAAAAGATGTAGAGCCAGTCTAGGGAATTACACCCGTAGCTGAATAAAAGAATAATAATCACAAATCTGGTATACTTGTTAATTAAAAGTGTCGTTAATTATATTGGACGGATTAGTACCAAGCTAGGATGAATTGATTAGAGGGACAATCGTCGTGCTTTTATCCCCTTTGTTTCATTGTTGGTCAATGACCATTATTTGTATTATTTACTTTTACATTAATATGTATCTTTGGAAATTCCTCGAGTCACTGTGGGATCAGCCTTTTGCTCGTTTTCTATACTACGAAGGACCTAGTCCGCTTGCTAGTATCAGCGACTTACACGCGATCACTCAACAAGAACATTGAATCTTTACCTATATGAAAACTATATATTATTTGCTCAATTGTGGCAAAGATGTGCGACAACAAATTCTTAGACAAAGGTAATCTTTGTTGTGTCTTGTTAAGCTAACCTTAATCATTAATCCTTCTTTCCCTGGTGTGCTTGTAGCAAAGATTTCTAACACTCCAAAGATCCATTCCTCTGGATACTTGAATCTCTAGAATAGATTATGATGGTGCGAGAACACTTTCTCTCGCTTTTTGACATCGATGTCTTCTCAAAGACTTAGCTCTTGTTCAGGTCGACTAGTTCCCCTCACTAGTGCTCTATGTTCTTCCTGAACTTTGAGACTCTTACCCTTTCTATAATTCTTCTTCAACGTCTTGGATTTAGTTTGATGTTTTTGAATTTCAGAATCTGAAAAAAGTTACTCTTCACCTTGCTTGGCAGACTCATTGTAACACCCCGGATTTTTAAGAAGGGTAAAAGGGTAATTGGTTTTAGTTAATTTAACCTAATTACTATTTATCTCAATTATTTAATTAAAATGAATTAAATAAAAAAAAAGAGAGTTTAGCTATTAAATTAATATATTTAATTAATAACCATAAAAGGGAAATAACCCCTGATTTCCTATAGATCTTCCACGGCAATTTTTTGGAAAATTAAAGAATGAGCGCGGTCAATCCGTCAGGAATTTAGGCAGACCACAGAAGACGAAAATCATCGTTGCATCAAGACAAACGTTTCCACACTAACCGTTCCCAATTCCGTAAGTTCAGTTTAGCCATAAATTTGGAACTAGATCGTTTGTGAGGGAAAATCTGAGCTTTATTTGTGTAGAATGTTGTATGATCGTAGTTATATTTCTGAATCATAGGTTGTTCGTAGAAGTCGTGAATCGAAGGATTCACTTGGATTGCTTTCAAATTGCTATTGATTTTGCTTAATTCGCTAAAAATGTAAGAGAGTATTCTTAAATGGATTTTGACTATTCAACCGTATTTAATTATCTGTCTATTTATTGTTGCTATGGTTGTAGGTTTGTTTCTTTTCTTTTTTTTATTATATGTTGCCTGGGAATGACTATTGACGGAAACAAAAAAGAAAACATGACATTAGCTACTTGATTTGCTTTTCCCAGCAGAAGCCTTATACGGTGCCTTATCCCTAAAATGAAGATAAAAAATAGAGTTTTGCCTCAAATAGCTCTTCACACAATAGAGTCCATATCCCTATTTATTTTTAGGGATATGAACAGTCATCATCCTACTTGTGAGGATGCACTATTCAACGCCTCTAAACATATTTAATTGTTAAAAATTATAGGGATAAGGATAGGGATCTTCTTTGAGTGAAATAATAAATATTTAATGTGTATAAATAGGGTTGTGAGGTAGAATATGTATTATTTAATTGTAATATTCTGATTTTCGGGAAGAGCGACGGCGTGTCATTTTGCAAAACGAAATATTATTATTTCTTTTCTTTTATGGGAGTTAAGTATTTAATAGAGTATGTATATATATATTTTGAAATATATATATATATATATATATATATATATATATATATATATATATATATATATATATATATATATATATATATATATATTTTTTTTTTTTTAGGGAAATCGATTATTTGTTAATTAAAGGACAATTAAGGAAAAAGGATTTATCTGGCTCTGGTATTTAAGGAAAATTACACACAATAATCCCATAACCTAGACTAAATCGAAATCGAGTTTACACGCCTTCTCTGCGCAATTTGGAGAGGAGAAAAGAAGTGAAGGAGTTCTTCAATTATCTTAAGAGGTGTTGAACCGCTTTGAGATCGAGACTTCGAGAATTGGAATCGTCGTGAGAAGGACATCGTTGGGATATCGGTTTAGTAGGAAGAACACAGCAGACTTTCAAAATTTGTTTGAATCAGTTTGTGGTCGCAATTAGGTAAGAAACTCTTCCTATGATCTCGGTTATGATTCGTAAAGTTTAGATTATGTTTTTGAGACGTGTAGAGGCTAGTAAAAGATGTGTTTTTCGTTGATCAAGGATCCTAGGTAATCTTGGAATGATTAGATATGTTTTATACGTTTTACTGTGTTGAAAACGGGGTTAATTAGGTTAAAACGATTCGTAAATCGAGTTTTGACGATCTTAGCGTTTTGGGAAAAACCAGCGGACGGGCGTCAGATTAGCGACGGGGCGCCTGAGACCTAGCAGCTCAAACGGGCGTTGCACCAGCGAGCGGGCGCGTTTGAGGTTAGACTTTGATTCGAGATGTAGCCGTTTTTTACGGACGGGCGTTTGGGGTTTAGTGGACGGGCGTCCGATTACGGACGGGCGTCCATAGGGTTTCAAACGGGCGTCTGGCCTGTTTTACCTTGTTTTTACGGTTTTATCATTCTAGTTTGGTTTCGGGATTTATAATCATATTATTATCGTTTTAAACCCTTATTTATGATCTCGATATCATTGGTTAACATAAGCAAGCCTGAATTGAGCTTCGATTTCTCGCTTAAAACACCGAATGTACTCTTAAAGGGAGTTGAAGTTCAGATCCGTCGGAAGAGCATGATAGGCTCTTGCTTTGATGAATTAGCATTCATCAATGTCTGTGTAATTGCTAGGCCTTGTTGATGTCTAGTGGTCTGGAGGAAGAGAGTAGTAAATGTGAGGAGATTAATTGAAAACACATAGGTGGTTAGTTAATCATTCTAATAAAATTACGTACTTGACTAGTAAAAGATTAAACAACATGTCTCTCTTGGATAGACACGATCTATTTCGCGATGTGTGTGCTACCTCACGAAGGTGGAAAAACTCCGTGGGTCAAAAAACCCTAAGTAATGCGGAAGGACTCCACCGAGGTGTGCGTGCTATCGGAGCCTACCTATTCTAGCCTCCGTGGATATTGGTGTGATCCACTAATATGTTGCCAAGAGTGTCCCAAAAGTGGATACGCGTAGTGCCTTTGAGTGCGGTTGTAACATAGATAAGTTAAGTAGAAACGTTTAGTCAATTCATGTTGATGGACATGAGATGAACCTCAGATCGAGTCGGTCAAACATAAACAACTAAACTTTTAAATATCTTTTCTTTATAAATTGTAATTGTTACCATAGCTTCTCTTTCTTATTAAGTACGTTGTACTTACCTCAATTGCATGTTTTCTATGTGTTTGGGGGTGAGAAGACGAACAGGTCGATAATGTTTACGAGGAGGAGTTCGATGATGACGTTTGAAGACGCCTCATTGAAGACTTTACTTTTATTATTTTGTTATTCTTCATTAGACGGTGTTAGACTTTTGGTCTTTCGAGACTTGTAAGATCAAGTTACGTTTTCCTTTGAGAATATCGTACATTTCTTTCGGATTATCGTATTTTTCTTGAATGTAATAAGTTACATTTCCACCTTTAGATGTTGTTTCTATTCTTGGATGATTGGAAATTTTTATACCCGAGTCTTTTCTTCGTTTGCTTATTTTTGATACGACGTAGTAGAGAACTACGTATAAAGTGAATTTATTTTTATTTTATATGTGCCGAACGTTCCTTTTCCGGATAAGGACTCGGTGTCCGGGAACGGGGCGTTACATTAATATTATTTGAAATGTTATAGGGATAAGGATAGAGATGCTGTTGTAGAGGTTTTTGAATTGAGATGTTGTAAAATAGGGATATGTATTATTTTATATTATTTTAGGGATAAAATTTGGGACCTCTGCTCAGAGTGTCATTCGTTAGTTGCCTGTTGCCTGTTGCCGTATGGTGCCAAAAAGAAAAAAGAGAGAAAGATATATAAAAATAAAATAAAATTAGAAGGCGAACTTGCAGGAAATATTGTACGTAGGAAGAAAAAGAAAGGAAAAATATATACATATATCCTTCTCTTATTAATAAGAAAATAAGTGTTCAATCCATGTTGACACTTGTTTTTTTTTCATTGGTCCTTTTTCTTTTCTTTTTTCACTGTTCATCGGTCCAGTCCATTTTTATTTTTTATTTTTAATACTGTTCATCGGCCCAGTCTATAAATTTTTATTTTATTTTTTTTTGTTGAGAAGAAGGGTTTGAGTTAAATTGTTCCATTTTGGAGGACTCAATTGTATCACCTTTTAATGTGCGAATATATGTAGCAAATGTATGACTATTTTCAAAATATAAGGTATGACTTTCATTACACGATCTTTGTATCATGCCAAAAAAATTGTGTTTGACGTTTACATGAAATATTATGAATTTCTTAAAATAAATTCATTTCATAAAAAACATATCGTTTGTCTGGAGATATGACTATTTTCAAGATATAAAGCGCCACGACACGTCATTTTACTGCGATCTTTACATCATGTTTAAAAATATTGGGTTTGACGATTACATGAAATATTCAAATTCTTGAAATGAAATTTTTTTGTAAAAAAACATATCGTTTATATAAAATATTAAATATCCTGAAAAAAAAATTATTCCGGCCACAAATATTGTTAAACTGACTATAGTGTATTGTTGATTTAATTTATATGGAAATTCGAATTGTGTATTTTACCATTGCCGTTAAAATTAGCCTAGATCTGAGAATACAAAAAAGGGTTCAGTAGTGTCGAAAGGTGTCGATTTTATGTCGTGGAGTATTGATAGTGTGTTAGATTTTAATTAATATTTAATTAATATTCATTTCATCAACCGACACTTGTTGGATATGGCGTCGGTGTGTATCGGAACGTGTCGTGTCGTGTTTTTGGTAGAACACGTGTTGTTGCAAATAATGTTGAAGATAGCTTCATTTTTTTCGGTTAAAATAGATTTAAGTAGAAATTGAAAAATGAAATTCAGTAGTGTCGAAAAGTATCCATACGATGTCAGGAGGTGTCGAAAATGTGTCGGATATTCATTTCATCAGCCGACACGTGCCGGACATGCCATCGTAATGTATCATAGTTAATTAAATACAAACCGGGGCAACGCCCGTGCGGAGCACGGTTGTTTATTTTCCTATTATAAATATATATAAGTATTCTATTTCCAAAAAAAAAAGGGACTATTAATATTGATGATTTAATAGATATTATATACGGTGAGTAATTGTATTTAATTTAAAAACTATAAAGGTATGCACAAGAAGGTACCATATATGTTTAATGGTTCGTACAAGTGTATTATATTAGTGTTGTGCTTTTTTTTTATGTGTATTACATGATATGGTATAACTTGTATGTTCTTTCGGAATATTATATGATACTTTGCAATGTCTAACTACGACTTCTGGTAGCCTTGGCTCAGCACCACAACTGAGACCCTCTGCGGGAAGAAGGTGGGAGCACCGGAAGGCGTTGTTTAGGCCTTGTGGGACTTTGACTTAGTAGTCATTGATCCTTTTACAATGTGATAGGTAGCATAATTTGATGTCTAGGACTATAAGTCCTTAGAAGCCTTTTATGTGAATGAACCAGGTGGTTAGAACTTAACTCGTAAATACATATGTAGTTGTCTAAAAGCTAAACGTCAATATCATTGGTGAGGCACATTTTTGACATCGAAGCATAGGACCCCTACCGCTCCTACAGGACTACGTGTAACTCCCACATGGATTATGAGTCCATGCCCCCATGAGTGGTGCCGCCCATGCTGTGGTGCATTTCTCACCATGCGCAGTGTCCTTTGATATTGATGTAACAAACCTTACTTGTGTGAGAATGTACTACGGGGCTAATATAGGGTGAGTGAGCTTTACAATTCACACCTATGTAGTAGTGATTATAGAAAATGTTCATGTTATGTATGTTTATACTGCTACTTCTTATTACCGTTTCTTCCACCCTTACTAAGTACGCATGTACTTACTCCTCTTCTTTATTGTCCCCACCCCGAGAAGGTGGTGTACTTGTAGGTTATTTTCGAGACCATTGAGGAGTGAACCGAAGATGATGCAGATGAAGTCTTTTGTTCTTTATTTTTCCAATGTAATCTGGTACAAATTCTTGTATCCTTGTAATGCTAGAAATTGATGAGTCGAGTTTGTGGATATCATGTTGTAATGGGTTAAGTGTGTTTGATGGTTATGGTAAAGTCTTTTGACGACGTAATAGATGCAGCCTGTGTTGCTTTCGATCGTTTAGTAACTGTTTTAATTACCCGAGTTAGTCGTTTTACCTTCCGCTTGTTCTCTGATGTTTGGTTACGTAAGACTTACGTATATAATCAGATTAAAATTGTAATTATATGCGGCATCACAGTTGGTATCAGAGAGGCAAGTAACACCGCTGACTTAAACACTTTAGACGTGGTCTAGTTTTGTTTAGAAACGTAAGATGAGAATCTTGCAGTTAGATCTTTGATGACAGTTAAAATATACCTATTTATGTCATCAATTATAACCTTAAATCGGAGTTAATTATATATATTTCGTATTAAATCACGTGTTTATATGTATTATTTAATGATAAGTGATTATTAATGTGATAATTGGTATTTAGCCGTTTTTATTATAAAAGAGCAATTAATTGTGTGATAAATGCTGATTTCGCAGATCGTAACGAATCGGGAGGATAATTGTCATGCAATCGGGAAATCTCAAGATTAATAAGGAAGAAAATCGGAGCATTAATGAAGAGACAAATCGATCGGATAGAAGAGTGAAGTGGGGAACAAGTCGACGAAGCGAAATTGAAAACGCGGTAAAAGGGGAGGCTCGGTCGACCGAGCCATGCCATTCGGTCGACCGAGCGTAACTGTTCGG
Organism: Gentiana macrophylla; assembly: GCA_026214975.1. Classification (NCBI taxonomy): domain Eukaryota; kingdom Viridiplantae; phylum Streptophyta; class Magnoliopsida; order Gentianales; family Gentianaceae; genus Gentiana; species Gentiana macrophylla. The sequence continues at coordinate 79,782,616 of CM047812.1, forward strand.
TCACCCGAGCCTAATCAGATTAATGCGTGCATATCTTCCGATTCTCCTATGTCGGCTACAACTCCTATATAAACAAAGACCACGATCTTTGAGAAACAACCAACCTACAAAACACAATATTACAATACTTTTAGTTTATCAATATAGTTCTTTTTATTTTATATTATGTTGCTTCATCACGGAGGCGATGGATTCATCGATTAGAGATTGCATTGAAGGATCGGAGGACCCTCCGCTTACGAGGTAATGTCTATCCAAATATGTCGTTTTTATTCGTAGATCTATTTTATTTCGTTATGGAGTAGTCGTTTGTGTATTGATTTCGTGATGTAGTTAATTAACAAACCCATATTCATGAAGATCTAAGTCGCATGCGAAGGCGTTTCTGAGCAAATTCTAGAGTCACCGGTCTAGATCTACCACGGTCTATATGGTTAGATCTAGCCATCAAGATTCTAGTAATTTTCGTGGGCGACTTCGCCTACGCTCGTGCTTTTGTTTTTCATATACACATGTAATAGATCCGCCAATTTGTTACATCGTTCTCGTAAATTAATATGATATATTGTGAAAATTGCCATGTTAAATAGGACATAAGTTAGCCGACCGTTTAGGAGGTGTGCCAACTTTGTCCACGGTGGTTGCCTAGGCGAGGTGATGATTTTAGATCGGCATCCCTAGTTTGGTATAGCATGCTTGTTATATGATGTTCTATCCTCGTCCAAGGAAGGATTCGTAATTAAGCATAGGGATCTTCTATCCGTTCACGAAGTAGATCCAGCTTTAGGGGATAGCTCCGTAGCCAAAATATAATCAACCTTAATGTCTTTCTGCCTCGGCTTAGATATACGTATATGGGGAGTAATTACTACTAGCGTAATCAATACCGCTTTGTTAGAGTCTTATAAAACCATAAAAGTAAGTGTTTTAGTGTCTACTGTCGTATTGTTAGTCTTTGTGTTTTCTATCGTGTCAACATTTATTTCTACGTTATTGTTGGTCGGAGACCGCCATTTAATCTATTTTTAGTTTAATAACGTTGTACTTGTTTAAGCCGAGTCTCTGTGGGATCGACCTCGACTCTATCTAGCTATACTACGATTGAACCTAGTTCTCTTGCTAATAGGTTATTTAGGTATCGAGTTATTTTTATAACTTGACCGTCATCAAGTTTTTGGCGCCGTTGCCGGGGACTCGTGTCATTAAATTGAGTATAGCTTATTTTATTAAAAGTAGATTCGTAAATATTGTGAATAAGAGTCAGTATATTAAATAGTGTCGTTAAAAATAATAATAATAAAATATAAATAAATAAATAAATAAAAAGAGTTCGGTTGACCGAACCACAGTTCTCGGTCGACCGAGAATTTATTGTTTTTTTTTTCTGTTTCTGTTCTGTTTTGTTTTACACAGTTTCTGTCTTGTGTTTTTGTATTTTTCGAGTCTGTTTTAGTTTAGTTTTTATTTATTTAGTCTAGGATTAGCCTTTAAAGTTTCTAATAGTTTATTGTTATTTCTATTTTTGTCTATTTTAGAGTCTTGCCAAAGGCAGTAGCCTTGGCGTATTTTAATTGTTTATTTTTGTTTTTGTCTTGCAAATAAAAAGATAATAAATAAAAATAAAAAAAACAAGCAAGCTACCCGTATTTTCGAGGATCCAATCAAAGAGCAAGGCGAGGAAAAATCTGAAGGAGCACATCAATCTGACTCAGACATGGAAGCATTACTGAATGAAGCCAACCAGGTAAATGGAAATAATTTTAATAATGCAAATTTTGTTAACCAAGTTTGTGGTCGCATGGGAAATGCGTGCTTTGCAAAGCTATCAAATACTTACCATTGAACAATTCATTCCTCGCTATCGTAGTGCCTAAAAATACTGCTGAAGTTTATCACCCGAAACCTAATGTCATTCAAATGGTGACAAACTATTCCACTTTTCATGGTATCCTGAATGAAGATCCTGGCATTCACGTGATGAATTTCTTGGAGATCGTTAGTACCGTGAAGCCAAAACTAGTTCCTGAGGATAACATTAAGTCGAAACTTTTCCTTTCACTTTGAAAGATAAAGCTAAGCAATGGCTTTTCTCTTTAGAGGCTAGATCAATCACGACACAGGAGGAACTGCTACAAAAGTTCATGAATAAGTACTTCCCTATCGGAAAGACCTTTAAGTTACGCCAAGATATCTTGGGGTTCAAGCGAAGAACTGGGGAGAGTTTTGATCAAGCTTGGGAACGTTTTAAGGAGTCCATGAGGAAGTGCCCTCATCATGATATCCCTCTATGGATTTTAATGCAAACCTTTTACCATGGATTGAGAGATACGGAGAAGATAAGAGTAGATGCCTCCAAAGAATGGAGCGTTTGTTCTTTATCTCCGAGGAGGCACGAGGAAAGATGGAGCAAATAGCAATGAATAGCCAGTGGGTAGGTGGTGAAATAGCAACTGTGAAGATGGCCGATAATTTATCTGAGGAGGATTTATCGCATAAGATCCTACATACTCTATTAATCATAAATGATAAGGTGGATGGTATGCATGAGAGGATTCAACGAGTGGAGACTGGAAAAGGGATGGAAACGATTAATCAACTAGAGAATGCGGGTACTAAAGAAGCCAATTACATTGAAAGACAGGGGAATCAATATGGCGGTTACAAACCAAATCATGACCAACCTAAATTCCGATGGAGTGATCCAAATGAAGGGGTAAAACCACACAACACTTATGTACCTCAGCAAGCTCAAACTTACGGTTGGGAAGTTGCACTTGAAAAGATGAGTAACACAATGTCAGACACTGTGAATCAATTAGCAAATTCCATTTCTGACTTGGCTACAAACTTTCACCAATATTGTCAAAATAATGATGCCAAAGTCACCAACCAAGAAGCCTTAGTCCAGAATCTCTCTCATCAAATAGGACAATTAGCTGAACAACTGTCAACTAGGCCTCTTGGGGGATTTCCGAGCAACACTGATAGGAACCCGAGGGATGTGAATGCGATAATGATTAGAAGTGAAAATGAGCTTACTCCAAAATCCCAAAGAATGAGGAGAATATAGAGGATGTTAGGGATAAGGAGAAAGAGCCTGAGGAGGCATTCACACCACAGCAGAAAAGCCCCCGATGAGCAATTATCCTCCATCTCTACCATTTTAGGGAATAGTGATTGCGCAGAAATATCTTCGCGAAGTGAGGTTGTTAAGGTGAGAAGCAACAACCATGGTTTAAAGATTATGTGAATTATTTATCCGGGAGATATTTGCCACCAAACTTGAACCAAGGAAGAAAAGAAGAAGTTCTTTGCGGACCTTAAACACTATTATTGGGATGAACCCTATCTTTTTAAGCGTTGCTCAGACAACATCTTTAGAAGATTTGTTCCTGAGAGTGAATTCCTCGATATACTTAAACATTGCCATACTTATGAACCATGAGGACACTATGGAGGGGACAAGACTGCTGCTAAAGTTCTCCAATGTGGTTTCTACTGGCCAAATCTTTACAAAACTGCGCATGAATATGCTAGATCCTGTCATTCATGCCAAATGACGGGCAATATATCGAGGAGACATGAAATGCCACTAAGGAGTATCCTAGAACCAGAACTCTTTGATGTATGGGGAATTGATTTTGTGGGACCTTTCACTTCATCTGTTTCAAACCGCTATATTTTGGTGGCAGTCGACTATGTGTCTAAATGGGTTGAGGCAATTGCTTCACCTACCAATGATGCAAAAGTTGTACTGCGGTTTTTAAAGAAAAATATCTTCACGCGGTTTGGAATCCCTCGTGCCATCATTAGTGATAATGGGAGCCATTTCTGTAATAAGCCATTTGAGAAGTTAATGGCCAAGTACGGGGTGAGACATAAGTTAGCTACCGCTTATCATCCTCAAACAAGTGGTCAAGTTGAGGTCACGAACCGAGAGATTAAGCGCATTCTAGAGAAAACTGTGAACCCAACAAGGAAAGATTGGTCGTTGAAGTTAGATGACGCTTTATGGGCTTATCGGACTGCGTATAAGACTTCCATAGGTATGTCCCGTGCAGTTGTTTTTGGGAAAGCGTGTCATCTACCGGTTGAACTTGAGCACCGTGCCTTATGGGCTACTCGTGTGTTGAATTTAGATGAAAGTTTAGCCGGAGAAAAGAGATTGTTGGAATTAACTCGCCTAGAAGAGTTTCGCATTGAAGCTTACGAGAATGATCGAATCTATAAAGAGCGCACTAAGAGATTTCATGATAAAAAGATCCTTGACCGCACCTTTACGGTGGGTGATATGGTTCTTGTTTACAATTCACGCTTGAAACTCTTCCCGGGAAAGCTAAAATCAAGATGGTTTGGCCCTTATAAAGTTAGTAAAGTATTTCCTTCCGGAGCTGTAGAGGTAAGTCACTTGGATGATCGAAAGACTTTTATGGTGAATGGCCACCGAGTAAAGCATTACCTCGGGAATCAATTTGATAGGGAGGAAGAAGTACTTACTCTAGGAAATCCTACTTACAACTAGACCATCATGTGAGTACAGTCGAGCTAACGACTATAACCATAGAACTACTTCTTAAAACTTTCTTTTAAATTTGTTTTTGTTTTTGCTTTTAATAAAGTAGCATGAGACTGTTAAGGTTTTTTTCATCTCGCCATGTTCCGATTCTAAGTTCGGAATAAACGAGGTTTTTTCCTTGATAGCCGTCATGTGAGTTTTGTAGTTTTAACTCTTTGGTTTTCCTTGCCATTGGTTGTATGAAATAAAGTGGCTTAATTTGTTTTTGGATATTCTATATCGAATTACTGCCACGTTATTTTATAACTTCCATTGACATGGTATTTGATGATTTCGTGGAGCTTGTTTGTTTATACAGGATATGTCTGTCTCTCCACGACATGCTGAGGTTTACTCCGATATTGTTCCTTCACTTGGGAGCCGTTTCCAAAGCTAAGTCTTTTTTCTTAAACTCTCATTTATTTTTGTCATTGAGGACAATGCCATGTTTAAGTGGGGGGCAAGGGACTTAGCTATATGTTGAAAAAGTAAAGAGGAACGGAATATTGAGGCAATATTGAGCAAAATTTAAAAAATTTCATGGATAAATGCCAAGTTATTGAACTCGTACCCTTAAACTTGTGAAGTTCTTATACTTAGAATTGATAGGAAAGGAACCAAGTTGCGTGAATACGTGATCATATTATACTTTTGCGATAAATTGTTAGTAAACTTAAGGATATTCATGCCAACAATTGCAAATAGTTAGGTATTGTTCAACTACTCAACATGTGAATCGTTTAGTACCGCATGAGTTATAATACTTGAAAGAAATATGTGTACATTGCGTAGATAATTGGTTATGAGGACCTAGTGTCGATATTTGTCGACTGATGTATTCTGATCTTCTAGCCAACAAAAGCGGAGTAATAAGCTTGGGACGTACTGTGTTTGTGAAAGCATTAAAACATCGGGCTTGTAGTAACATTACCAAAGTAGCCCCGCTTTGTGGTAATATTCGATGCTATGCTTAATCTAAGATAGGGGATACTCTACGAAAAGTTTTCTTCCTTGAGATTAGTAGTATTCAAAAATATGCAAAATTGAAAAAATTTAAATTGTTAGAGGCTTTGAGTAGTACTCGGTCTCCAAGTCCAAAACCCTATAGATACGCTCTTGCTTATTGTTCTAGTGCTTTCACCATTGCGAGGCATAAGAAGTATGAATGTCGATGTTGGTGAATTTTGATATGAAGTCTGCATAAGCTCTAATCTTGCTACATTTATATAAAACCAATGCACATGCACACAATCACTTCGATTCATAGCGGGTAATGAATAATGCTTATCTGATGAGCATGACTGGTATGAGTTGACTCGAGTTTCTTGTGTAAGTATGAGTTGACCACGGAAATTGTTGTCTTGGGAATGACTTATTGATGCTTTGTTCGGAATGAAGCAAAGTTTAAGTGGGGGCATTTTGATGATGATTAAAATATACCTATTTATGTCATCAATTATAACCTTAAATCGGAGTTAATTATATATATTTCGTATTAAATCACGTGTTTATATGTATTATTTAATGATAAGTGATTATTAATGTGATAATTGGTATTTAGCCGTTTTTATTATAAAAGAGCAATTAATTGTGTGATAAATGCTGATTTCGCAGATCGTAACGAATCGGGAGGATAATTGTCATGCAATCGGGAAATCTCAAGATTAATAAGGAAGAAAATCGGAGCATTAATGAAGAGACAAATCAGATCAGCATAGAAGAGTGAAGTGGGGAACAAGTCGAGGCGAAGCAAAATTGAAAACGCGTAAAGAGGAGGCTCGGTCGACCGAAAGCATGCCATTCGGTCGACCGAGCGTAATCGTTCGGTCACCCAAGCCTAATCAGACAATGCGTGCATATCTTCCGATTCTCCTATGTCGGCTACAACTCCTATATAAACAAAGCCCACGATGTTTGAGAAACAACCAACCTACAAAACACAATATTACAATACTTTTAGTTTATCAATATAGTTCTTTTTATTTTATATTATGTTGCTTCATCACGGAGGCGATGGATTCATCGATTAGAGATTGCATTGAAGGATCGGAGGACCCTCCGTTTACGAGGGTAATGTCTATCCAAATATGTCGTTTTTATTCGTAGATCTATTTTATTTCGTTATGGAGTAGTCGTTTGTGTATTGATTTCGTGATGTAGTTAATTAACAAACCCATATTCATGTAGATCTAAGTCGCATGCGAAGGCGTTTCTGAGCAAATTCTAGAGTCACCGGTCTAGATCTACCACGGTCTATATGGTTAGATCTAGCCATCAAGATTCTAGTAATTTTACGTGGGCGACTTCGCCACGTCGTGCTTTCTTTTCATATACACATGTAATAGATCCGGCCAATTTGTTACATCGTTCTCGTAAATTAATATGATATATTGTGAAAATTGCCATGTTAAATAGGACATAAGTTAGCCGACCGTTTAGGAGGTGTGCCAACCTGTCCTCGGTGGTTGCCTAGACGAGGTGATGATTTTAGATCGGCATCCCTAGTTTGGTATAGCATGCTTGTTATATGATGTTCTATCCTGTCCAAGGAAGGATTCGTAATTAAGCATAGGGATCTTCTATCCGTTCACGAAGTAGATCCAGTTTAGGGGATAGCTCCCGTAGCCAAAATATAATCAACCTTAATGTCTTTTCTGTCTCGGCTTAGATATACGTATATGGGGGAGTAATTACTACTAGTGTAATCAATACCGTTTGTTAGAGTCTTATAAAACCATAAAAGTAAGTGTTTTAGTGTCTACTGTCGTATTGTTAGTCTTTGTGTTTTCTATCGTGTCAACCTTTATTTCTACGTTATTGTTGGTCGGAGACCGCCATTTAATCTATTTTTAGTTTAATAACGTTGTACTTGTTTAAGCCGAGTCTCTGTGGGATCGACCTCGACTCTATCTAGCTATACTACGATTGAACCTAGTTCTCTTGCTAATAGGTTATTTAGGTATCGAGTTATTTTTATAACTTGACCGTCATCAATCTTTTAAGTGTTGAACCTTTTAAGATAGTCCGTTAAGCAATGAATCCTTCAAGGATGGAGTTTCAAAACAAAACCATGTCACTTAGGATTAAGTGAAACCCATTAAGTAAAGTTTTGGGATCCGAGTCTTATGCCAACACCTAAGTTGAGGTCCTCTTGGTTGAATTTTAATTTTATTCCCTACTGTGTTCTCTCCACTTTCCCTTACACCTCGATATCGAAGTCTACTTTTGACTTGGCCAACCTTTGTAGAGTATGATGTCTGATTCCACTCTACAAATCCTCCAATTTCTCCTTTACTATTACTTGCTCTCTTGTTTATCGAATCCTTTGACCTTGCTTGCTCGAGATGGGTTCCACATGAACTCCATATACAATTCTATTCTTTCCAAGCGCTTCTCATTCAAATCAATCACCGGTGTTAAAGGTTTCTTGCTTTGATACATGGTTTCCATCATCCTTGGAGTTTACGTTATCCAACAAGAGTGAATGTTTTTTGTTTCTGTGTTTGCCTTTCATGTAAAACCATTTCCCCTAGTCCAAAAATTCTGAAACTTTTCATCAAGATATAACAATATTTTGTCTACAATTTCTCGTTTTACATCAACTCGATAATCATTACGATTATTCATAAAATTTATGTTATCGCTAGACACTTTGTCCAGAAAACCTGCAGCAGTACTTTCACTTCTTCTTCTGTTTTAAATAGGTTAAACACCTTCAAATGACCTAGATTTTTGATATGTCTCAGACAACACTTTTATCTACAACTTTCCTTTTGTAATTAAGTTCAAATTTCCTTTCCTTTGATTGCAATATGCAATTTATATCAGTGTTTACTAATCTGGAAATTCTGACATCTTGTGCAATCGGCAAAAATAATTGTTTTTGACGACTTCTTCTCATTCAAAAATTCTAATCTTTTGCTTTCACATGGGAAACTCCAATATCTGAAACTCTTCTCTTTTGATCATGGACCAAATCCTTTTGTTTTGGGCTGCACAAGTCGACGATATCAGTTCCGGAGTAAATATCATACACAACAATCTAAAAGGAATCCTCACCTCTTGACTTAGGGTTAGGGCTAAGAGAGTAGTAACTTATGATTGTTATGTTCTAAAAGTTGATCCCAGAAGTTTGATCTTCTCCTAGGTTAAGTCTCTTAGTAGGATTTATAAAAAGCTAAAGTTATGGTCTCTTTTGCAGTCATAAACAAGCACCAAGACGCTACCTCTCAGAATGCTACGTTTGAAGTTCAAAATTCTTATGCCTTCCTTCTATAATGACTTCTCTGGTGAATTATTTCCCATTTAATTCCTCACTTTAGATCTTTAATCTCAACAAGTCCCTTCCACCTGTTGTCACTAATTACCTCAGAAACATATCTTCACAAGCCTTTCTTTTGAACATGTTCATACCTTTTTACTTTGCGAATCAAAGAAACAAGTCTCTTTTAATTTTGCATCGTTGCACTCCCAGCCTTCCTTTCAAATTCAAAATTTGACCGCACCCTCTAATGTCAAAACATTCTTCTTACTTGTGTTCATTCTCAGCTTCCCTCCTAAGGGTAGTTTTGATGTTACAATTTTTTTCAACCTAATGCTGCCTATTCTTCCAAGGTATGCATCTCACCTCTCTTCCAGTCAAATCTTTAAAGCCTACCATGACATCCATTTTTAGTTACTTACCCTTAACCTTCTAGCAACTTATGCTAAACCAGTTTCAAGCAGAAGGTAGTCTTTGCCAAAATGCATTCTGAACTTATCTAGCCAACCAACATCTGAACTCCAAAATCATATTAATTTCAATTCAGATTAATGCACCTTGTACCTCCCAGTTTCAAATCTCTTTTAGGCCATTTAGAGCCGTGAACCGCTAGACACACCCTTTGACATTCCTTCTTCTGTCTTGGTGATCCTATTATAATTTTGCTACAACGCTTGAAATGTCTATTTTGTGTTAACCTTTTCATTCCCTCATAAAAAATAACCTTGAGCATTTATTCTTTGACACCGTACTATTCCCCTCGATTAGTGCACCATTCAACCCTTAAATTAGATCATCTATGATCTTTTTCACTCCTTTTGAAAGTTTCAACTAATTCTACGAAATCAAACTTTATCCGACATTTCTTAAGTGTCTTTTCTCCTTCACTCCAAAGCTCGTTTATCGTAGTCCCCTATTCCAAAATTTTGATTTTCCATTACATTGCCTTGAGGAAAACTCTATACCCTTTAAATTTTGAAATAACCTCACCAATTTTGCAAACCTGGACAATTCTTGACAAGTGTTTATTTCATTATGAGACCTTTTGGTGTACTCGTTTTGTCTCCATAATCCTTCATGTTGAAATTCTCGCTCTCTTCTTGATTTCTAAATTGTTCAGTTTTTTCTGGTGCTCGACCTTGAACCTTTGCTTTGCTTCTCTATTGTATGATGATTCCTCTACGATATTCTTGCAAAATGGGGATTCTCCTAGCTTGCCAACATCCATTTTGTTAACCAAGTCATTAACAATCAAGGTCACCTGCTTAATGTTCTACACTCCATTATTCTCTTTCCTTTGCACGAATGTTCCCAAGACCATCAAGTGATGTTTCTATTAATGTCCCCGCTTTTCATGGGCTTGTGAAAAAGCTCATTATCCTCTTTCAAAGCGGCTTGAGTTCCTTGAAGAATGCCTTGTCCTGCAGAATATGACCCTCTCAAAATAATTTCACCTGCAAGATGATATTTTGTTTTCTTCCTTTTGGTGATTATCTTTTATACTATGGCACAACGCTCATCCTTCAATCTTGAGCCAACTTCAAACTTCCCTCGACCCGGAATCACCATGTTTTGTTTATAACCCCTGAAACCTCCTTGTTTTGAGAACTTATTGCCTCTTTCTTCGACTTACCAAGTTGACATGCCATCCTGGTGCTCAACTTGTCACTTTTCAACTTTATTTTTTTTTTCAAGCTAACCCTTATTGGCATATGGATTGGATCAGACTATCAGAGAGAAATTATAGCAAATGCGTGTTTCTTCCTTCCCGAGAGTCTTGGAAACCCTTCAGCCGAAATCCTTGCAGTTCAACAGCTAGCCTGTGCCGCAGTGTTGGAAGTTGAGATCAAAAGGAGTCGATCATGTCAAGAGTTCCGGATGAGATGGAAAGTTTAAGCTTTTGATGATTCAGTCAGCAAACTTAAGTAAAGTGTGGTGTATCGTTGATTTCAAGACTCGAGACATTTGATGAGATCACGAAGAAACAATATGAGGATTCAATGATGATTGGTTACAAGCGAGTGCCCAGAGCTAAACCGGCTAATGGTTACGAGTTAGATGAAGATGGAAACCCTCAGCATCAGAGTCGTCCTTGTATTCGGAATGTGGAAGATCTAACGAAGGAAGTGAAGAATGAAGCCCATAAGATAGCAATTGCAGTCCATCCCGGAGCAACCAACATGTACCAAAAGTGGGAACAGTGCTACTGATGACCTTTTATGAAGATGGAGATAGCAGAGTTGCCTACAAAAATAGTTACCATGCCAACATCCATATGTCACCATTTGAAGCTCTGCATGCAAAGCGTAGAACACCGGGTTTCTTGGAATGAAGCGAAACAGTGACTGATCACTGGACCAGAGTTGCTACATCAAGCCAAATAGAAGATCGAAGTGGATCGTTGCAACCACGTAGCTCGGCTCAAGATTGGCAGAAAAGTTAGACAACTGTACACAGAAGACCGTTAGAGTTTTAATCCGGAGATAAAATGTTTAAAAAGGTATCTCCAGTGAGAAGAGTAAGACGGTTTGGGCAGAAAGTCAAGTTAAGCCTTAGTTATGTAGGTCCTTACATGATCTTAGCTAAAGTAGGGAACCGTTAGCTTACCGTTTGAAGGTCCCAGAATCTCTTTCACGAGTGCATAATATCTTTCATGTGTCAACGTGATGGAAATGCTTAACCGACATTGATGTGGAAGCAAGCATTGACCTTGAAATGGTTGAAATCATCTTGACCTACGCGGTAGAATCAAGTGCATTTTAGAACGGAAGATGAAGAAAGTTATGAAGGAAGACGTACAACTGGTCTCGGTTTAGTGAAACAGTCACACACCGACACAGACGACATGAGAGTTAGAAGGCAAGACGTTTTGCGAGTCCCAGAGCTCAAGCACCTTCTAGTTATGTTCCGTTTCGAGGACGAAACTTATTTTAAGGGGGGATGGATGTAACACCCAGGATTTTTAAGAAGGGTAAATGGGTAATTGGTTTTAGTTAATTTAATCTAATTACTATTTATCCCAATTATTAAATTAAAAGGAATTAAATAATAAAAAAAAAGACTTCAGCAATTAAATTATTAGATTTAATTAATAGCTATAAAGGGAAATAATCCCCAATCGTCCACGGCAATTTTCTGGAAAATTAAAGAATGAGAGCGACGCATGAGTCGCATGGAGAGCAGGAAGAAGAAACTTCATTCGCACGGCCAATTCGTCAGGAATTTCGGCAGACCACAGAAGACAGAAATCATCGTCTCATCAAGACGAATGTTTCGCCACTAACCGTTCTCAATTTCGTAAATTTTTCAGTTTAGCCCTAAATTTGGAATCTTGATCGTTTTTGAGGAAAAATATGAGCTTAGTTATGTAGAATGTTGTATGATCATAGTTATATCGTTTTTGAATTATAGGTTATTCATAGAAGTCGTGAATCGAAAGATTGACTTGGATTGCTTTCAAATAAGAAAACTCTAAAACATATAGAAAGGTAAGGTAAGGGATAAAACATATTGCGGAGTTTGCTTTCTATAGATAAAACATATAGAAGTCGTGAATAGGTTATTCAAATTCGCTAAAAAGGTAAGAGATATTCTTAAACGGATTTTGGCTGTTCAACCGTATTTAATTATGTGTCTATTTATTATTGTTGCTATGGATGTAGGTTTGTTTCTTTTCTTTATTTTATTATGTTGCCTGGGAATGACTATTGACGGAAGAAAACATGACATTCGCTACTTGATTTGCTTTTAGTTGCCTGTTGCCATAGGCGGATCCACTCTTTCTTAAATAGGGTCCGATGACCCCTTAAAAATAAAAAAACTCTATATTATATCTATAAAAAAATATTTCAAACCCCGTGAAAAAAATTACTTTGAAACAGATTTACAAACCCTGCTGAATAATGTTTTTGGATCCGCCGTTGCCGTATGGTGCCAAAAAGAAAAAGAAAAAAAGAGAGAAAGATATATAAAAAATAAAATAAAATTAGAAGATGAACTTGTAGGAAATACGTAGGAAGAAAAAGAAAGGAAAAATAAATACATATATATAAATATATATAAGTATTTTATTTTCAAAAAAAGGGACTATTAATATTGTTGATTTAATAGCTATTACATGTGGTGAGTATTTTATTTAATTTAAAAACTATAAAGGTATGCACAAGAAGGTACCATATATGTTTAATGGTTAGTACAATTGTATTATATTAGTGTTGTGATTTTTTATGTGTATTACACGATACAATGTGGCTTGTATGTTCTTTTGGAATGTTATATGATACTTTGCAATGTCTAACTACGATTTCTGGTAGCTTTGTTTCAGCACCACAACTGAGACTTTCTGCGGGGAGAAGGTGGGAGCACCAGAATGCGTTGTTTAGGCCTTGTGGGACTTTGACTTAGTAGTCAATAATCCTTTTACAATGTGATATGTAGCATAATTAGATGTCTAGCTAGGACTAGAAGTCTCTATAAGCCTTTTATGTGAATGAACCAGGTAGTTAGAACTTAACTCGTAAATACATATGTGGTTTTCTAAAAGCTAAAACGTCAATATCATTGGTGAAGCACATTTTTGACACCGAAGCATCAGACCCTTACCGCTCCTACGGGATTACGTGTAACTCCCACATGGATCATGAGTCCACGATGTTGGTGACAGCGTCGTGTGTGGAGTGATTTAGGGAACAGATCCATAATTCACAGATGTAATTACGGATAATTAAATGTAGAAATAATTAACTCGAAATAAAATCTTATTTTATTATGTAGATCTAACAAATTAATGCAACTATGGTGTAAATCTAATAAATTAACAGAACTATATGATAGACCTAATAAAACACAGCTATTACGATATAGATCTAACAAAATATGCAATTATAGTACATATCTGACTTAAAACAATTGAGAAATTAAAGTACAATGCATAAATAAAGACAAACCGAGGCAAGTTATGAAACTCTTTCCTTAAGACAGATTGCTCCGGTATGGTGCCCACGGTAGTAGCAACTGCCTCCCAAGATACGACGGCTTACGTCTTGGATTGAGAGGCACTTCAACAATCCAAGCTCCGGCGAACTTACAGAGTGCTCCGACTTCTCTTCGACACAAGAACTAGACTATATGCTCAACCCTTTTAGTAGTGAAAGATACAATAGGAACACCGAATGCCTCAACCTTCATCCTTGGGGTTCTTTATAAAGTGGAGAGGAGGAGCCAATGCTCATATGTGATTGGCCAGAACACGTCATTAAAGTCGGCTGAATTTTCCCCTTCGAAAAGAAATTGGGCCGAAGCTATATTTAAAATCTAGCCGACTAATTCCACGATTCTGATTGGTCGGATGACGTGTCTTCTGAATTCTGATTGGTCGGATGATTTATTTGCTCGACTTTTCCTTCAAGAAAAGCTATCTTCGGCCGAATTAAAATTAATTTAATTAATTAATTTTGGACCGACTTATTTTAATCAGAATTCGTTTCCACATTATTCTGGAACCTTCCAACCGCCTCACGATTAACTAATTAATTTTCTAGTTAATTTCAAACGAAATTTTGTCCAAAAAATTAATAGTAACACCTGAACCGAACCGAACCGAGCCCGAGCACGAGCCGGAAGGCGGCGGCACGCGCGCGCGTGTGGAATTATCTAGGTCCTCCCTCTTGCACAAAAGTGCCTTGCCCCCTAGGGCACATCCATAAGAGCATGCACTAGCTCTTATGTATAAAGCTCATGTATCTCAAACTTCCAATGCGGGAGATTGAGTTGAGGTACCCTCTTCAACTCTTATCTCCAACACATTTTCAACCAACTTTAGGCATTAATTTCTCATTCACCCAATATCTGAATCAGTGGCGGACCCAGGATTTTATCTTGGGGTGGTCTTGGTTATTTTTGGGTGGTCTTGCTTATCAGTTTGGTCTTTATTACGGGGGTACTACAAACACATTCTCACTAGTTTTTTTTTTGGGGGGGGCTTGAGACCACCCCAACCCCTTACTAGTTCCGCCTCTGATCTGAATCGAGTGATTCCAAAGCCAAACATTATCTACTCCGTGAGTAGAATTTTAGACGTAATAAGATCCCGGTGAATCTCACCGGAGCGTATCCGAAATTCATGCTAAAGTTGACCATGTTAACCCCATTTCATGGGATATCGCCAACAATCCACCACATGAATGAAAATTAATGCAAATGCAAATGCAGACTCTGAAGAGAAGTCAGACGGAAAAATATTGCATCAGGAGAGGTAGCTTTTGGCCTTGAACCTGCCTTAGTGAAGTACTATCGGATTTACTCGGCTAATCAGTGAACTTGGTCTTGAACTATTCAGCCTTTAGTTTAAACCAAGACAATAGCACTCACACAATATTTCAGAAAGTGCTTTAGAGAATTCAAGCCTGAAAATTCTCACAGAAGCGGCCCCACTTCACACTTACATAGGTGACCTCCTATCAAGGGTATTCTGCCCTACCCCACTTGAAAATCAAGATATAGGAATCATTAAAAGCTTTGCTTAACCTCACACCCTCTGCAGACAACACTATTATTCTCTCAGAATGGGAAAGTTCTAGATTGTTTGTTATAGCTTAGTTGTCCCTTTTGAACCATGATCTTTTGATCTCTAGTCAACATAGTTGGGTTACCACTACAAGGAAACATGCGTAATAGGCTTCAGTCCCATTCCGGTTGTCAAAATTGACATCTGATCTCTAGCTAAACCTTTTGTAAGCGGATCCGCAAGATTCTCCTTCGATCTTATATAATCGATGTAAATCACACCAGTAGAGCTATTTAATGGTATTGTGTCTACGACGTATGTGTCGAGACTTACCATTATACATAATACTTTGTGCCCTCCCTATTGCAGATTGACTATCGCTGTGTATGCTGATAGCAGCCACATGCTTAGGCCAACACGGAATATCTTCTAGGAAATTCCTAAGCCATTCAGCTTCTTCTCCAGCCTTATCCAGTGCTATGAACTCAGCTTCTATTATGGAGCGAGCTATGCACATTTGTCTCGTAGACTTCCAGGACACAGCAGCACCACTAATCGTGAATAAGTATCCACTGGTGGACTTCGAATCTTTCGTATCTGATATCTAGTTGGCATCACAGTATCCTTCTATTAATGCTGCATATCAAGTATACTGTAATCCTAGACTCATAGTGTACTTCATGTACCTCAACAACCTATTTAAGGCTTTCCAATGATTATGATCTGGATTTCACGTGAACCTACTCAGTTTATTCACCGCACATGATAAATCTGGTCGTGTACAATTGGTTGTGTACATCAGACTTCCAATCACTTGAGAATATCTCAATTGATCCACAGGTTCACCTCTATTCTTGGCTAAGTGCACAATTAGGTCAGGAGGAGTGCTCACTGGACTTTCATCAAAGATGGTAAATCTTTTCAAAACAGACTCAATATAATGAGTTTGTGATAAAACAAGTCCATCGGGTACTCTAGAGATCTTAATCCCTAGTATCACATCCGCAACTCCTAGGTCCTTCATATCGAAGTTCCTTGTCAACATCTTCTTAGTATTCATGATGATATCATGAGTACTTCCCATTATCAGCATGTCATCCACATATAGACATACTATCACATAGGCATTAAGTGGTTCTTTATGTAGACACATTTGTCACACTCGTTAATCTTAAATCCACCAAATTCACACGAGCACCTCGCCGGAATCCTGCCAAGGATTGCTACTAGAAAAACTTGACTGCTAGGGACCTTTTCTCTCTCTACAATCTCTCTCTAAGAAGCTCTCATATTTTTTACAAGAACAATTAGCTCTTGGAATTATGGTGTACCACTACAAGAAAATCACGTTTTTACAACGTGCAATGCGCGTTGTAATTTATCTTTTACAACGTGCATTCGCGCGTCGTAAAACACCGCGTAGTAAAATTGAATTTATCTTACGACATGCATCCACGCGCGTCGTAAGTGACCTTTACAACGTGCATTGGCATGTCGTATATGTCTCGTTTATGGCATGTTTTGGCACGTTGTAATTAGTTCCCGCCAATTTATTTACAACGTGCAAATGTGCGTCGTAAGTTTTGACTTTACGACGTTTCGTGCACGTCGTAAATCGGTTCCCACCAATTGTAATAGACATTCACAACATGCTTTTGCACGTCGTAATTAGTTCCAGCTATTGTAATTACAATTTTACGACGTGTTGTGCATACACTGATTCCCACCAATTACATATCATAACACACCAAATTCAAAACGTCACATAAAATTTTCTATCAAGTTGCAAATTGATCATTAATCTAAACAAAATAATACTACATTACGAATTCTTCTTAGTAGTAATAATAATAATAAAAACCACTAGCTTCAAAAAGAAGTCTAGCAAAAGGGAGTTTTAAACATTGGAAGTCTAATCCAAAAGCTAATACAAATTACATTCAAAGCGTGCCTTCCCATCTTTCAAAATGTAATCAAGAAAGCCACCGCATCCATCCATTGCACGACCACTAATGATGATCACACTACCTAGAGAAAAATAAGAGGTCAAATTTGAACAAAATTGAGGTATAAACAAGCACAAAGTGAACTAAGTGAAGCACAAAAACCACACGGAAACATCATACATACATACAATACAAACAGTTGCATTCTAGACTGAAATTTTATCCATACGAATAAATCTGTATACAGTTCACGTTGAAGTAAAGTCCTATCACATAGATGAGTTTTCATTCTAGATTGAAATTTTATCCTCAATCCACAAATCCAGGTAACCCGTTATATTGTCACTCCACCAACATATGTACAGTACAAGATCACAGCTTTTTGTAATCCTATGCTACCACTCACAATCGATCAATTGTGAAGATTAAAGGTTGTAAAACCAATTTTATGGATTAAAATTCATAATGAAGATAGTAATATCAATTTAAAAACAACTTATAACATGATGAACTACATCAGAGTCAAGGCTCCAAAAATAAATGTAAACATATGCTAGGGACGTTGAGTACATATAAAACCCAACTGACAAACCACTTATAAAAGGACACATACAATCAAAGACATGTACAATCATCTGAAAATAGCATATTGGCTTCTGTTTCAGCCCCATAATAAAATAGGATTCAAGACATTAATTTAGCCACTAGTACCAGCATGATCAGGCAGGCAGTAGGCAACTAAATACCCAACAGAAGTTACAATAAGCAAAGCATTAGCCAATTTTCAAACCACACGGCCACATAATACTTCTATGACCCCTAACACTACATATTAAGGCTTTTACTTTTATCATAAATGGAATTATAATCATCTCAAACGGAATATCCATGGATACAGAGACACACACACACAAACGGCATGTATTCATTCTCATTGAAGTTCTCATCCGCATAAAACCCTCTTTGAGGTGCTTTCAGTACTACAAACCAATTTGATGTGGCACTATCTTTCGAATAAAATACTTGTTTTGCTTGTGATGCAAAAATAAACGGATCCATTTGAAACTGTTGTTGACCTTCATGCAGATTAACTAATGTAAATCCTTCTTCCATTTTCACACCTTTTGCTATGTTGGCCCAATCACAATGAAACAAAGGCACTTTGAAATCATGATAGTCTAACAAGATAATATCCTTTATTATCCCATAGTAATTTACCTTATCCAACCTTGCGGCTTTGTCTTTTGCACTGGCTCGACAATATGTGTCCCCTTCAACGAAAACGCCACTATTTTGAGTACTTTTCTCATTATCCTTTGTGTGAAATCTATTCCCATTTATAATAAAACCTGAACAACTAACCACCTCTTGTTTGGGACCACAACCGATGCACCTCACAAGATCTGAAATGCCATGTGAAGCACCAGTTGTAACGAGGTTCGACAACCAAGCGCGAAAAAGGAATCCACATGTCTTATTTCAAGTTGTTGTGCATTTCGTGATAGACGTGTGCATCTGAACGTTTTAACTCATCCTTATGTAAACTAAGCAAGAGGAGAAAATGTCATTAGGAAATAAAAATCTAATAAAATGATGCATATAGTCTTACATAAAAAAATGTAAGTGGGTCTTACTTTCTCAATGGCTCTAGTTCAATCAAATTCAAAAGAACGAAACGATGAGCAATCTGCAGCATCTTAAGACTCATAGGGTTACTCTTTCTACCAAAACCTCGCCCTTCTAACAAATCATCATCTTCCAGATCCTCATTGCGTTTGTTTTGCAAACCAACATCAGCAGCTTGTTTGTAATATCCACTACAAAATTTTGTCAACTCGTCAGCTAAATACTTCTCAGCTATGCAACCTTCTGGATTTGATCGGTTTTTTACATAATTCTTCAACGTCTTCATAAACCTGATGCAGCATACGTTGTTAACGAAGATAATAATCAGTAGGCAAAAATGAACCTTTTGTAAAGTTATCAGCAATATATTGTGTTCCGGTTCTCACCTTTCCGGAGGGTACATCCATCGTAGATGCACAGGGCCGCCAATTCGTGCTTCTTCCACAAGGTGTAAGGTTAGGTGGACCATAACATCAAAAAATGACGGAGGGAAAAATCGTTCCAACATGCATAAGGTTTCCGGTACCTCTTTTTCTAAGTTTTCTAATTCTTTTTCATCAAGAACTCTTTGACATAAGTGATTGAAGATAGTACAAAGCTTGAAAATTGCAAGTCTTGGACCTTTTGGTAATAGTCCTCTTAATGCAACCGGCAGAACTTGTTGCATAAGAACATGACAATCATGTGACTTCATTCCAAGAATTTTCTTTTCTTCCAATACCACTTTTCTTGCAATGTTAGAGCTATATCCATCTGGCATTCTTAAGGATGCTATCCTTTCACAGAAAATCTTACTCTCCTGCTTTGATAATACATACGCAGGTGTCGTATGCTTGAAGGTGCTAGGATCATCATTATGAAGATGCAAATTTTTTCGGATCCCCATCTTCTTTAAGTCTTTACGAGAATTCAGGTTGTCTTTTGTTTTGCCCTTCATATTCAAAAGAGTTCCAAGAAGGCTCTCACATATATTCTTCTCCACATGCATCAGATCCAAATTATGGCGAATTAAGAGTGCCTACAACATTGACAGTTTACATTGTCAACAAAATAACCTATTTTATAGGACAAAAAAACGTCTGCTTCCTCCCACCTTTCTCCCACAACATTAACAAAAAAGATTAACTTACCTCCCAATATGGCAGGTCAAAGAATATCGATCTCTTCTTCCATCGTTTGGTAAGCTTGAAAGGATCATCACCATCATCATCAGATTCATTATTTATGTCTCATCAAGTCCTTGCTCTCTTTCGCTTTCCGGATACCTATCTTTCTTCACCTTCATCCCCAATCATTTTCAATTTTCTTAACAACTTCAAAAGTTTGTGATCCAGCTTAAATATATAGAGTGCGCTTCTACGCTCTACGGTACCATCAAACCAACCTGCTTTAAAACGGTAAGGATGATCCTCAGGAAGCCACCTGCGATGGCCCATATATACGTGTTTTTTCCTATTTTCCAACCATTTAGAACAAGTTTGAACACCACATACAGGGCATGCTTTTTTTCCCTTAGTGGAGTATCCCGATAAATTCCCATACGCGGGAAAATCATTGATGGTCCACATCAAAATTGCCTTCATATTAAATGTTGATTTACTACAAGCATCATACACTCTCACCCCATTTTCCCAAAGCTCTTTTAAATCATCAACAAGTGGTTGTAAGTATACATCGATATCATTTCCAGGTTGCTTGGGACCGGGATCAACAATGTTAACATGAGATTTTCCTTGGACATACACAATGAAGGAAAGATTATATATCATCAAAATCACCGCCAACAACTATACCGAGAACTCAAATCACCAAATGGATTAAATCCATCGGCCATGCGAGACCAAGTCTCATATTACGAGGTTCGGCCGCAAATGTAGGCCATCCGGTATCAATGTTCTTCCATGCGGGAGAATCAACCGGATGACGCATTTTTCCATCTTTGCTTTTATTGTTATCATGCCATGTTAGTTGTTTAGACATTTCCACAGACTTAAACATCCTCCTAAGTCTAGGTATAATTGGAAAATACCTAAGCACCTTTGCCGGTGTTCCTTTCATAACCTTTTTAGACTTTATGTCAACCTTCCACCTTGATGTACCACATTTCGGACAGGACTGTGCTTCTTCTAGCTCTTTCCTGAACAAGCAACAATTATTTACACAAGCATGTATCTTTTGGTAACCAAGATCAAATGCTTTCAATACTTTTCTAGCCGCATATAGAGAACCTGGAAGAGTATTTCCATCTGGTAGAATTTTTTTGATGAGTGGAAAAAGTTCATCTATAGCGTTATCAGGTAAATTAAAACGAGACTTATATTTGAAAATGGAAACAATGGAAGCAATTGTGGTAGTGGAGCACCCAGAAAAAACTGGCAATTCTGCCTCCTCTATTATTTTTATTATCTCGTCGTCATTCATTTCATCCATTGCTTCAATAACAACTTCATCATCACAAAATGCATCCTTCAAAATGTAGTATGTTTCTGGAGCTGGAACATCTTGATGTTGTGTAGATGTTGACTCCTCTGGATGTAGAATTTGATTAACATCAACAGGATGCATTGCATTCATACATATGTGACCAAAAACCATCTTAGGTTCATGCCATTTCATATTTACACACTTGAAACATGGGCATCTTATGGTAGGTGGATTTCCTAAACTGGAGGAAAGATTATCAACATATCGTTGAGCTCCATCACGATATGTTTTTGTGTCCCTATATCATTTGCAAAGTTGTTAGCAATGCCTATGAAACTACACTTGAACTACATGCTAAAGGTGTTGCATATAACCTGGGGTAGTATATCCATTCTCAGATCCATCTCTACGTGGTTTATGCCTTCACAAAAGATGTGTTCCTTTACTTCACAAATATTGATTAGTCTTTAAATCTAGATCCTTCAACTTCGGTTTCATCAGTTCAAGCAATTATAATATTCAAGAAACAAGTTTCATTTCAGTTAAAGAACATGGATGAACAAGAAAATTACATGTACTACTGACCACATAATACTTGAGTTGTTTCGATCACTAAAGTCGGTTATATTTGTTTGGCGCTTGTGTATTTACATTAAATGAAGAATATAAAGTTACTGAAACTAAAAAAAAGTGAATCACTTACTCAAAGAAATGATCATACACAATACAATAATTAGTCAATCTTTTCTAAAACAAGTGAATCCTTTCTCACAAAACAAGACACATCACTCAAAACAAGACACATCACTCAAAGAAATGATCACAACCAGGAGAAAAGTACAATGCCGAAAAATTAATAGAAAAACAACAGAGGCTATTTCCATATAGTGATACTGACATAAAACGATTCCGCCATTGCATCTTTAGCGAAATCTCACCATTTTTTTCAATTGAGAAAAAAAAACAAAGTAAATAGAAAACATGTGTTAAAGATAAGGTTTATCCAGAGGGAACCCACTTGATCGTTCCATGGTTTGAGAGACCAATTATCTATGATGTCCGTGCTCGACCTCATCTGGTGGAGAGTACTTCTGGAAGTCGTGATCTTCAAATTGTGAAGATTGGTCTTCGAGTACTTACTCGACCAGTGGCAGACCAATTGCCTACTTATCACACAGAGAGGCTGTGAGTCGAGAGATCCGAAAGATTTTGAAAGAAAGGGCTTCCTACTTTAAGTTGCATTGGATGATGTGTCCATTACAAGCCTGACTTTTGGTAAGGAATTCACTGCTGCAATTGAAGCTAAGTAGGTAGCTGCACAAGAAGCTGAGAGAGCCAAGTTTGTTGCTGAAAAAGCGGAGCAAGAAAAGAAAAGTGCAATTATTAGGGACCAGGGTGAAGCGAAGAGTGCACAACTGATTGGTGAAGCAATTGCTAACAATCCAGCATTCATATCCCTACGGAGGATTGAAGCAGCAAGAGAAATTGCTCAGGTTCTCAACAGCTCTGCCAACAAGATCTATCTGAATTCTGATGATTTGTTGCTCAACCTCAACAGCATTGACCTTTCTGCTATGAAGAAGTAAAACCCACCTCTAAAAGTTGAAGTTTAGTGGGCAAAATCTCTTGTTTTTATATATAAAATGCCGGTGACAACGAAAGAGGAAATGAAAAGAAATTGAGATTTATTTAGAATTTCATCATAACTCAGCTACATGAGAAATTGAGATTTATTTGAAAACAACGCTATCTATCACCGGTACCCTAATGGTTCAAATTTTCCCTGCAGTTTTCAAATGCTCTAACTTTGGTATTGGATACTTGTGTGTGGTAATGCCCATGTAGATTTAGCCCCTGTAAATAAGTTAGTAGCTTGGAGGTTGAATCCAATGCATTTCATTATCCATATATATTGGCTCATTTTCAAAGGAAATTCTTGTGCAAAGTGTTCCTAGATGAGGAGATCCATGGCATGTGATATCAAATGCACTACACACGAGATTTGGGGGAAATTTTGCAGGGACAAGAAAACGTATTATAAATTGCAGAAAAATAATCAAAATAATCATCAATTGCTGCTGTGGAATTCTAATACATAATAATACACTCAATCAACAACTAATCACAGAACAAAACATAATTAAAACAAACAGGCAATTGCATTTAATGTCGTTTTTTTGTCTTCAACTCTTAATCCACACGAGAACAAATGTAGAACAAAAAAGCAAAAAGAACAACAAAAACAGAAACTGAAATAAGAAATCATATGATATGAAGACCAAAAAAAAGACCATACCTGAAATTGTACGGTATGGTGAACACCATATCAAAAATCCAATACAATCCATCACAAAACACCAACAACATCAACAGATCACAATCCAAGCCACCACAAGCCAAAGCAAATACTCAAGTCAAATTTCGGTCAAAACGGGGTCAAAAGAAGAAATAAAAATTGATGACAAACCCTAAAATTGAAATTGACTAGAAAAGATGAGCCATCCTTACCGTATGAGGGTCAAAACGATGCTCAGGAAGGATTCCATGGGAGGGAAAATAGCAGCAGCAGAGACCAGCAGGAAAAGCCTCAGAACGATGGCAATGTAGGTGTCGGTCTGCAACAGGAATGGACAGCGAGAAATTGAAGTACAAGAACTGATTTGAGGGATTAGGGGTGAAGTACAGGAACTGATTTGAATGGACGGAGGTGAGCTTTTGCTAGGAGCGGCTGGAGCTCTCGCCTGATTTTGCTAGTAGCGGCCGTCGGACAAAAGTGATTTTGAGGAAAAAACTTAGGGAAATAAATGTTATGTTGAAAAGGAAATAATATTCCCGCTTATGGAATTACGACGTGTACACATACGCATACGTCATAAATATTTTTAAAACACGACGTGCGAGAAAGCACGTAGTAAATTATGAAGTATTCCCACAAGTAATGACGTGCAAATGGAAGAATGCCATAAATGTTAAAACTTACGACGTGCATTAAAAGCACGTCGTAAAACGCCCGTCGTAATTTAACAGTTTTCTTGTAGTGTACAAAAGTGCTTGGCAACCCCTTGCTTATATATGCATATGGGGCGCCCCTTGCATTCCCAAAATCCTTGGGGAACAAGTCTTGAATAGAGTGGAGAGAAAGAAAATATTTTCCTAATAAAATAAGAAAAATCTCCATAATTGATTTATCTCTTTTATTTAATATCTTATATTATATATTTCCAAGATATTGTCAATATCCTATATTGAATACATTTATCTTATTACCATAAATCTATTTTTCAAAATCAATTAATATCCAATATTAATATTATGGAAATCTTATTAATTAAATTACACAATTCAAATGTATCATATACACGAGTGAATGGAGCCATATTATTAGCCAATTCACGTGTTGGCCAATATATATTATTTAATTAATATAATCAATATATTGTATTATATTTATTCATAATAAATAAATACCACCATATTTGGTCATCAACTAAAACCGCATTTTAATCCGACTCGATGTTCATATGTGTGTGACCCGATAGGCTCCCGAATATGTTGGCCGTTGACATAAGGCGCAAATACGAAAATACCCTTCACATCTAACGATCACAGATAGCGTCTAGCAACACATCCGTGACCCCCAATCATCGGAAGAGTCAATACACAATGACTACTACCTTTCATATGCTCGGTTAGTGTGTAAATAGAATCATATCGCTGTAATAATATTTATACGGTCGTACGTCGAGTGTCAAGCATTGACGACCGTATCATATAATCTGGATATCATGCTCTCTCAAAGTAACTCATTTACTTCCACTTTGCAAAGATTCATGTGAGTAAGACATTCCTTATAAGAAGGCCCTTTCAGATATTCACCCCTACTCATAGGGTACGCGATTCCCAGACGACCTAACATGTATACTCCGCATGCTTCAGTATCATACCCAATCACTACCGCATGATCGCCCCATGGTTAGGGGAAACCTCAATAGTGTCAAAGCATGACAATCCACACTGTGATGCTATGTAGACTCCGGGCCTAAGGATAATTACAAAATCGTCACATAGTGTGACACTTAACAGTGTAAGTGGGTCAGTCTAACGTACGCATTCTCTAATACACGTCCACGTACTGTCCAAGTGTCTCCACACTTCGATAGACGAGATCTATCCCTACCCTTAAAGATAGAAGACATCTAAAACGTGCTAGTCTGTACGTACTATCAATGCCCTGTTTAATAGTACATCAGCCAAGAGACATTTAAGTATCAAACTTATTAAAGTGATTAGAGATCTCATCAACCATAATCGCCTATCATGGTTTCTCTACCACAGTTTAATACTAAGGACGTTATCATATAACAATTCATAACCGGTTCTTTAAGAGAACAAATATATGACAACAGAAAAGCCATTTATTATATATGTATAATCATAAAGAAATAGTAGAAATGATCCGACCCGGTCGGATCCGGTCCAACCCAATTGGGTTTAGGACACTATTTCAACAATCTCCCACTTGGCCTAAAACTAATCACTCATACACAAGACCAAGTTGAAACACATGAATCTCATGCAATACTTGCAACAAGCCCTAGCCATGAACGGATCACTATCCGTGGGGACTCAGACTATCTTCATATCATGCTCCAAAATAACCAAGTCAAAGGAACCGCCTTAAGACACATGAATCTCTGATGAGACCCTGGTCATTGCTTCAAGCAATGAATCCACTTACTATATCAGCTATATAGAAAGGGTGGTAGAACCACACAAGGTTCAAGAATTAACCTTCTAGATCCATATACTGCTCCGCTACGCCTCCAAGGCACACAGTTTAGTTGTAGAATTTGCAGTGATCACTCACTGAAAACATTTCCAGCTTACTGCTTCACTTAATCAAAGTGACTGCAAACCCAGACTGTAGCTCCCACTCACCTTCATAAGACTCAGGAAACATGTCTATATATCTATGTTTATCCAATTCCAAGTTTTGATAAACTAGGAAACTTTCCTTAACTTGTTTAAAGATATTCTCGACATTCATCAGATTTACTTTCATTCTTGCTCATGACTCTTCATGGACTATGAACATCTGGCATCATCTTTCACCTTATCTTTAGGACTAACGTCCTAACATAGATTGATCTTGAGAACACCGGCTAGCAGTATCTCCTATAGCGATCTATGCTAAACTCTTTTAGCATCACATCTATATAGGTAAACTATAATCTAACAGCAGTTAAATCTATCACTGTAGATTCTTTTTTCCAAAAATAAGAACTCCTAATCTAGGTGCTTTTGTAAAGACCTTGAACTACCAAATATCATTTGACTGTGACATGGGGTGATAATTCCTGAGAGAGATATCCAATACCTAACTCAAAAATCGTAACACACTCCCACTATCCTTCTTGCACATTAGGCATATCCCTTCTTTGACTAAATCAAACTCCTTTGATTATCAAACAAAGAATTTGTCTAAAGAAACTTGTTTGAGTCCATGAATGGATCTCGTGGGCTCTCATATCATGTTACCGTCTATGAACATCGAGCTGTCCGCCAAATGTCTTCAACACTATCATATATCTATGATACGAACTTATAACAAGCATAGTCTGAATAGAACTAGGCTCATTTGGCAGCATAAAGATAATTACCAGGTTTACACCCCATACCTTTCAACCGTCACTATAGCCTTATGGTAATCATATTACTATCCATGTCTGCCTTTTAGGGACATTCCCTCTAGGTAAGACAAACTAGGTTCACAACCTGGTTGCACTGATGGAATCTAATTCAGATATTATGGCTCCTGGCCATATCTTTCAATCTTGCCTTTCAAACATTTCTTCATAAGTCGTGAGATATTCATTCTTCAAGATGAACACACCAACAACCCTCTTAGACTTGAGGTTATCCACAGACTTATAGAACATTTGTGTGCAGTGAGCAGTGTTCTACACCTCATTACTATGTGGCATCTGCTCACGTTCCTATGGTTGAATCTCTCCTTGTGGCTCTCAAACTCTTTTGAGATCTCATTTTACTCCCACTGTTTCTTTTGGAAGAAACACTTCCTCTTAAAGACAACATGTTTGGAGACAAACACCTTTTGCTCCGCAGGCAAGTAAATGATATCTAGTGTACTTGCTAAGATATTCCACAAAGTCGCACATGTCGTACTAGGCACCAAGCCTTTCTGAATTTGCCTGTGACAACTTCAAATCATCAGGTAAGATAGATTCCACATTATCCCCTTTCATATCTAATATGGAATTGATTCAACCTTATTCTTTGGAACTCGGTTAAGTACGTGTTTTGATTAAGGGCACTATCCCTACACGGGTAAGGGATTCTTTCGCATGGCTTACTTCACACCTTATTTTATAAAGTGTTGTTTCCATTTTAGAAACACAATCTAATTGCGTATCCAAGAATGGTATCCTTAAAAGGGAATCTTATTCCTTTTCACACAACTTCTAAAACGCCCTCCAGTTATTAATTGCTTTAATCCAATTGAAGATTAATTCTTAAGTTTCATTTATCTTATATTCGTACTAGCTCGAACTATTCGGGCTTTCAGAATTGTCATACTTCAATAAGTACATTCAACTATTTCTAAAATAGTCCAAGAGAGAGATAAACAATTATTTATGGTTTAAATTGTCATAAGCCAACAAACATCAATATGTTTAGGATCTAGTCAATCTTCTAGGTTTTATAACCATTTTCATAAAAGGGTATTTTAGTCCTCTTTGCATAAGATACGTATAACCCACATGATTCATAATCATATGGCTCAGCACCATCAGAATGACGTTTGATTACACGCTTCTCTTCCAGAGAGACTGTGTCTAGAACAGCCACAAATATCAAGGATAACATCCATACAAATATTTAGTTGAGATTTTTCACCTATATCAACTATATAGTGACATCAATCTAGTATGTTAGATTCAGTCACCTTTCAACTTTATTGGAAGAACATTTATTCCTTACAATTGAATATGTCTATTAAATCCTAACAAGGAACTGAAAATCATGTTCTTCATAAGAACCGAAACATAATAACATTTATTTAGTTCCCTTATCAGTTTACTAGATTCAGAATATGGTAAGTGTCACAACGTTTGCTTCACTTTCCAAATCTGTATTTAATCTTTCTAATTTAATCACACTAGTAGGTTATCATATATCCAAGAGCTGATTTGAGCTTAGATAGATTTATCTCAACGTGCTTGCCTGAAATAGAGACTTCAATATTCTGTTATTTAAGCACATGCCCTAAATTTCCATTTTAATCCTTCAAGCTCTTGTAAGTATTTCTTAATTTGGTCTTCATAAGACTTAAGAAAAATCACAAGAATCGTGTCTTCAATTTTCTTTCATAAAGAAAATCCGACGTTTGTTAAATAGTCTATTTAACCTTTTGAATCATATTCAAAACATAAACTATTTAATTTACTTTCAAATAATGATTAAAGAATTAAGTCGATACTTAAATCTTACAATTTTGAAAACAACCTTTCCAAAATTCGACGTGGTCATCTTTATCCAATCCATGTAATGTTTGAATAATCATCATCGTATGAGGAGTGACCTATTGGATATCGTTATATCCAACGTGTGAGCTTCCGTCAATAATTAAAGTCTTAGAGGACTCCATCAAATATGTAGCCTCCTTGTCTTCAACTACTATAACGTATTTGCTCGTTTCATTGCTTATTTTAAAGGATTAAAATCGTTGAACCAACTTGGGAACGTTTCTCGAAAGGTAACAGTCATAATTTGGTTTTACTAATCGAGAATTAAAACATAAATATAATTCGCTAAAGCTACAACATAAAATAAAGATAAAAGAGTGTTGTTGATTATACATGCAAAATCAAAGATGGTCTTTGGGATTATGATTTTGCTCCCACTAGTCAACTACTCCCAATTGACTTTCAAGAATCTTTCAAAATTCTTTAGTGGCCAAGATCCCATCTAGTTACCCCGATTCTCGATGAGGGCCGATCAACTAGAATAATTCGAACGGTAGGCAACACTTTACCAATCACATCTCTATGTGACTCTGGTGGTTGACTAGAAAACTCTTTGACAATTCACATCTTATGTGATAGTCAACCCCTTGTCTTTAAAATCAGACGATCCTGACGAGGGCCAATCACCGCAAGATTCTCAGTCGAGTCGTAACCCAAATATTCATGAGATCTCATAACGATCATATCTCGATAACGACGATATATATACCCGAGGTAAGTCAACTCCCGACGAGGGCTGATCAGTTGGATCCGAACAAAGGCAATTCACCGTTGTTATAATATTGGGAGACAAATATAACTCGATTTTTGTTATGGGAGTAATTTTTTAGATTAATTCACTTAATTAATTTTATTTAATTACGATCTCATCTATTACGTGCATATTACTACAATATCATATAAAGTAAAACATACACAACATTCCGCGCACAAAATTAACCGGTATTATCATGGACTTTTCCTAGGTGCGGTTTCAAATACAAACTGACGAAACCGCGGGCCACAACTAAGGGTAGCCGCAACCACCGATAGATCTTTGGCATGCACCATCTCCATGGATCTTTTATTTTTTTTCCTTCTTTGGATCTTCGTCTTTGTCTTCAATGCATCATTACATAAAATCTAACTATTGAATTTTACACCCGCCGCACACAGGGGGAGCTAACGGGAATGGGATAATGCAAAAATAAAACTAGGTCACGTTCTTCATAACGGCCCAGCACAACAATAAAAATCCAACGAAAAATATATCATTCACATCTATCCTATTGGTCGAGTCCATGATCAATCGGGGTCCATATAATCGAATTATATCTACTATCTAATCCATACAATCAACATCTTATGAAAAGATAAAGTTAAATTTTAACTACTTGCGTCTTATAGCATCCAATCAATTAATTAATCAACGTTTAATTAATTAATAGCTTTAATTGAAATAATATTAACCATTAATAATAAATCGATTTTAATTTTCTAATTTAAAACTATTTTTAAAAAAATTAAATCAAGTGGGTCTCTTTTGTTTCTTTCCTTTTGATTCTTAATCAAAAGGATGTCTTTGGTTTGGTCCAAACCAAATTTAAAGGCATCCTGAGACTTTTTCCAAAAATCAAATATTTTTAGAGAAGGCCTAGGCCCGTAGGCCTTTTCCAAAATCAAATATTTTGGAAGAGACCTAGGCCTATTCCAAAAATTTGGAATAGCCTAGATTTGGTTCATAACCAAATCATATTTCTTCCAACAAATTGGGTGATGCCACATGGCTTTCCAATGGTCAAACTATTTGAACCATTATTTAGTCACATGGCATCAACTAAACAAAATAAGAATTACCAACCATGGACCATATTGAATAATAAAGATGCACAAAACACAACAAGAAGGGGAGGGGGACGGTGGTGCCAACAGCCGCCTGCGCCGATGTGGCGGTGCTGCCACCGCCGCCCCAAACCTTTTTCTTTTCTTTTCTTGCACTAATTATGAATCAATATCATACATGACTTAATCTATTGGATCTAATTTACTACGAGAATAAAAGATGCTCATTGCTTAAGCTCGAAGACCGCTCCGATATCACTTTTAGGAAATCAATCGAGTAGCGCAGCAGAATTTAAAAATTGATTTCCCGATCCAGGATCGTCTCCGTTTAAACAATAAACATACTAGAGAGGGGACGGTAATATTATCTTGGTTGATCTAAAAGATCGACCCTTTGACCGTCCGGTAGGAGTAGATGTGTGCGAGCCGTCCAAGCGTCCGGCCTCTAGCAGTAATCCACACGAGCACCTCGCCGGAATCCCGCCAAGGATAGAAAAACATGACTGCTAGGTCGACCTTTTGTCTCTCTAAAAAGCTCTTATATTTTGTATAAGAACAATTAGCTCTTGAAATTATGGTGTACAAAAGAGCTTGGCAACCCCTTGCTTATATAGGCATATGGGGCGCCCCTTGCATTCCCAAAATCCTTGGGGAACAAGTCTTGAATAGAGTAGAGAGAAAGAAAACATTTTCCTAATAAAATAAGGAAAATCTCCATAATTGATTTATCTCTTTTATTTAATATCTTATATTAAATATTTCCAAGATATTGTCAATATCCTATATTGAATGTCTTTATCTTATTACCATAAATCTATTTTCAAAATCAATTAATATCCAATATTAATATTATGGTAATCTTATTAATTAAATTGCACAATTCAAATGTATCATATAAAATATTAAATGGCGCCATATTATTAGCCAATTCACGTGTTGGCCAATATATATTTATTTAATTAATATTAAAAATATCTTGTATTTTATATTTATTCATAATAAATAAATACCACCATATTAATTTACCACTATAACCTTTATAGTACGAGATAAATTCTTCCATTATTTGGTCATCAACTATAACCGCATATTAATCCGACTCGATGTTCATATGTGTGTGACCCGATAGGCTCCCGAATATGTTGGCCGTAGACATAAGTTGCAATTACAAAAATGCCCTTCATATCTAACGATCACGGATAGCGTCTAGCAACACGTCCGTGACCCCCCATCATCGGAAGAGTCAATACGCAATGACTACTACCTTTCATGTGCTCGGTTAGCGTGTAAATAGAATCCTATCGCTGTAATAATATCCATACGGTCGTACGTCGAGTGTCAAGCATTGACGACCGTATCTTATAATATGGATATCATGCTCTCTCAAAGTAACTCATTTACTTCCACTTTGTAAAGATTCATGTGAGTAAGACATTCCTTATAAGAAGGCTCTTTCGGATATTCACCCCTACTGATAGGGTATGCGATTCCTAGACGACCTAATATGTATACTCCACATGCTCCAGTATCATACCCAATCACTACCGCATGATCGCCCCATGGTTAGGGAAACCTCAATAGTGTCAAATCATGACAATCCACACCGTGATGCCATGTAGACTCCGGTCCTAAGGATAATTACACAACCTTCACATAGTGTGACACTTAATAGTGTTAGTGGGTCAGTCTAACGTACGCATTCTCTAATACAGGTCCACGTACAGTCCAAGTGTCTCCACACTTCGATAGAGGAGATCTATCCATGCCCTTAAAGAGAGAAGACATCTAATACTTGCTTGTCTGTACATACTATCAATGCCATGTTTAATAGTACATCAGCCTAGTGACATTTAAGTATCAAACTTATTATAGTGATTAGAGATCTCATCAACCATAATCGCCTATCATGGTTTCTCTACCATAGTTTAATACTAAGAACGTTATCATATAACAATTCATAATCGGTTCTTTAAGAGAACAAATATATGACAACAGAAAAGCCATTTATTATATATGTATAATCATAAAGAAATTGTAGAAATGATCCGACCCGGTCGGATCCTGTCCAACCCGATTGGGTTTAGGACACTATTTCAACATATGGTGCTGTCATTTGATGAATGATGCCGGTGCTAGAGCAAAATTCATTAAACGGTGCATCATATTCGCCACCACGATCACTACCGACATTCTTTATCCGTTTGCTAAGTTGATTCTCAACTTCATTCTTATAATCCTTAAAAGCTTCAAGAGCTTTGTCTTTGCTTCTCAGCAGATAAACATAACAATATCTGGTACAATCATCAATAAAAGTAATAAAGTAATTTTTACCGCCTCTAGCTTGCACAAATTTCAAGGCACATATATTAGTGTGAATTAAATCTAGAGGTCTTGTGTTCTTTTCAACCGTTGGAAACGGTGCTTTAGCTAACTTAGCTTCAACACATATTTGGCATTTGTGATTAGGATCAATTTTTACGTTGGGAATTAAATCTAGATTCATCATCTTTCGAATCAATTTATAATTAGCATGTCCTAATCTACAATGCCATAAACAAGAATACTCAAGCAAGTAAACGGAAGCAGTAGTCATCTTATTAGCCTTTTTCGGCACAACAGTTTTGGGTACAATAGTCATTACATTCATTTTGAACATACCATCTAGCAGGTACCCTCTCCCAACATACATATCAAATTTGGATAAAACAACTTTATCCCCACCAAAGACCATCTTGAATCCATTTTTTCACCAGAAGAGCACCAGAAACAAGGTTCTTGCACATGTCTAGAACATGCAGCATATTGTTGAGTGTGAGTTCTTTGACAGAGGTCATCTTTAGTATGACCTTTCCCACACATTCAGCCTTTGCTGAAGCAGAGTTTCCCATAAAGAGATGTTCGTCCTCAACAACCTTGTACTCAGAGAACATCTCTTTCAGAGCACAAACATGGAGAGTAGCCCCTGTGTCAATCCACCATTCACGGGTATTCCCGACTGTGTTTCATTCAGAAACCACGGCCGACAGGTTCATCTCCTGCATGCCTTCAGCCACCACTTCAGCAAGATGGGCATGTGGCTTAACCTTTTACTGTGACCTGCATTCACTTTGGCAATGCCCTGGCTTTCCACAGTTGTAACAGCTTCCAGTGAAATATTGCTTTACCTTCTTATTGTCTCTTGGACCTTGATTAGGCTGCTTACACATTTTGCCTTTGTTGCTCACTTCGACCAGTTCGCCTTAGATTGCACCATCAGAAAGCTTCATTCTGACCTCTTGTTCTGCTCCTCAATCCGTAGACGCATTGCTAGCTCTTCCATAGTCATCTCTTTCTGCTTGTGCATCACGTAGTTCTTGAAATCCTTCCAAGAGTGGGGAAGTTTTCCAATCACAAAGACAAGTCGGAATTGTTCAAAAATCATCATTTTTCCTCCGTGATCTCGAGATGATCACACCGTAGCTCCTCAATCACGGACAAAGATTCTTGTAGTCTACCATCTTGTAGTCCATGAATTTGACCACAAATAATTTCTTCGAGCCAAATCCTCGATTTTGTACTTTTTCTCCAAAGCATGCCACAAGGATTTAGCAGACTTCTGTGAGCAATACACCCCATAGATCGAGTTCTCCAAAAAACTCAAGATGTAGTTCTTGCACATGAAGTCAGAGTGCTTCCATGCATCCAAAGCCGTGACCGAGGCATGATCTCCTTCCTTCAAGATAGGAGTATCCTCAGTCAACATCCGAGCCAAGCCAAGAGTGGTCAGATAGAATAGCATCTTCTATTGCCACCTCTTGTAGTTCAAGCCACCAAACTTTTCCGGTTTTTCCCCTTGAGGTCCGGAATTGTTCTGTGCAGGTGCAGCAGTAGGCATAACAGAGGTACTCCCTTGCTCTGTTGTTGCCATTTCTGTAAACACAGAATATCAAAAAATCAAGTTCTGTTTGTCCTTAAACGAACGTAAATATCAAGAAAGAGTAGATCAGTTTGGCCTCAACCAAACAGAAGCAAAGCAGGATATAAATAAATTAAAACAATCTAGCAGATCTGTAATTTAACACGTAAAAATACCTCTAACACACGAATTAAAATCTATCTTAAGCTTGTTGGTGATAGTGTCGTGTGTGGAGTGAAATGCAGAAATAATTAACTCGAAATAAAATCTTATTTTATTATGTATATCTAACAAATTAATGCAACTATGGTGTAGATCTAATAAATTAATAGAACTATATGATAGATCTAATAAACACGGCTATTATGATATGGATCTAACAAAATATGCAATTATAGTATGATGGGAGTCAAATTGACTATCATTTACTATGTGATTATACCCCGTTTTATATGTTTCCGGAGACATTTGGTTGTATTTTGATGTATTTACACCTTGGTTATCATTTCGGGACCTGGGACGTAAAGTCCGGGATTCTCGGTCTTTTTCGGTGTAATTTACTATACTCTCGGTCACCCTAGTGTCCTGTAGGGATTACGTGTGGTTTTTGTTATGATTTTTTACAGGACTTAGGTGTTTGAGATGACCGTAAGGCTAGATACGAGGATTGGAACGTGTGCCCGAAGCTTAAACGTTCAAACGGATCAAAACGCGGTGATACTACAACCATACCTTCCATTTATCTGCATTTTGATCCAACTTATAAGCATATTCTGGGCTGGACATCTTCATGAAAGTTGTAGACAATTGAAACAGCTTTCCAACTCAACTTGAATCACTCGATTCGGAGGTCTACACGCAAAGTTATGACTGATTTACTGAAGGTGTGTCAGCTAGGCCAGTTGCTGATAGAATTTGTGAAGAAAAAAATCGACAGGCGGGCGCTCACAAGATCTGTGCCCCCCTGTGTGAGTCCAGATCTGAAAAACACCATATATACACCCTCATTTCGATCTATTATCATCCCCAACTTGTTTTTCTGCACTTTTTCTGCGTTTTCTTCATATTTCTAGCTTAGATTAGGTTTAGAGGTATATTAGCTTAGATTAGTCGTAGATCGTTGTAATCCGGAGGATCTCAAGATAGCTTGACGCGTTGTTGACGGGATTTCGCTCGAGACTCGATTTTCTACGGCATAATATATTTGGTATTTCAATTTCCTTTCTTGTTCTTGCTTTTTGATCTTGATCTTTGTTAACTTTGATTGTTGATTTCTTTTATTTTGCTTATTATAATGAGTAGCTAATCCGTTATATAGTCGAGATATGTGATAGCCTTGAAATGGAATCCTTAGCTTGTTGATTGAAGTGTTTTGATGTGTTGATTGTTAGATTCTCGGTGTTGTTAATAATTCTAGAACTTATGCCTAATGACTTTTGTTGAACTGATCACTCAATAATCGTGTCACACGATCGCCTTTACATATGTATTTTGCGAGAGGGTGCGGAAAAGGGTTCTAGGATCACCGTGTAAAACCGATCGAGTTGTTCAGATTCGGTTTCGTGTGTGAGGTTTATATCGTTGTTAACGGCGCCTCATGTAGCGTGGACCGTGTCGGGTCGATTAAATCCGGTCAATGGATCGTTGAATTCGACATAGGAAACTAGGTTGTTGAAATTGGCGCTTTGTTTCGAAATAGAGACGACACCCTTCAACGATGCCGAGAACATTAGAGTTTGTTGAAACACTTCCGAAACGAGTTAGGGTTGTAGAGTAGTTGATTGGATCATATCTCGCTATCTCTTTTATATAGTTTAAAATCTTTGTTTTGTGTATATTTTAGTGTGTAGAACCGGTGATCTGACAAATCACCACGTTCAATATTTGTGTTGACCTGAACTAGGGATGAGACCGACTTTGGTACTCGACCAGATTCCCTGTGGGATACGACCTTGACTCACCAATTCTAGGCTACAGTTGACCCGGTACACTGCCGGTGAGATTGGACACTTAGAAAAGGCCGATCAAGTTTTCTGGCGCCGTTGCCGGGGAATCCGGTTGATATCTATGAGTTAGTTGAATTTTTAGGATTAGGTCATTTTCTAGTTTTTCCATGTATAGTTTGTTTTATTGGATGTTGTTGTTGTGATCACACCACGTACTCCGGTAGTGGTAGTGATTAGATACCGTGATTGTGTTCGTGTTGTTTCCCTATTTTGCAGATAATGGATCCATACGAAAATTGCGGCTCATTTCCTTACTCGTATGGGGGTTATGATTACGGTGTTATGGATTAGGAATGCAACCTTTCAATCCGTACTCCACATGCACGTCACATGAAATCGAGTGGTGGAATACCCTAAGTTATGTTGAACAACAAATCGATACTCCTTCACCTCCAGAATCGGATCAACAGATGGCACTTGAACAGTTGAGTAAAGTGGTCCAAGAGCACCATAAAGAGTACCTTAAAGAGCTCCAAGAGTTTCGTAAGGACATGGAAACGACGCAAACAAACCCATACTGAACTTGGAGCTTAAAGTGCAACAACTGCTTGAGGAGTCCGAGAGGAGAGAGCAAGAAAGTATGATTGAAATCACCCCGAAGAAGAACACTACGAGGGCGGTATGACTTTTGTATCTATTGAGTCACCTGTTCCGTCTTCACTTAGCCCTAATGTTATATCTTCGGGGGTGCATCCTATTGAGTATGTTGTTCCTACATGTTATTACTTAGGGGTTGAGTCATTGTTGTTTGGGATATGTTTTAGTTCGGGGAGAGTGAATTCGTTGTTCTGTGCAACGGATTCATCGAACCATTCATGGTGGTGGGGATTGAGCCCCGTTTTGATATTGTTTTATTTTCCGGGGGTGCTCAATTCCTATGATTTTGGTAGGGAGATGCAAAGGTTTGCTCTCTCTCTGCACAAACTATCCTTGACCTAGTTGGGGTAGAAAGTCGAAATGAGGACTATAAACTCGAATGTACTTTTATTGCTTTTCTCTCCCATCGTGTTTCACTGTGTTTCTTTAGTTTGTATTTTTATACTTGGGTAATTTTGATGTAATATAACCCAAGAAGTGTGTTTTAGGGGCTAGTTTTTGGTGTTTTTGGTTTTGATAAGTCAGGGTGATCCGTCTAGTTTCATTTCGATATCTCCATACCTGTGTATTCTTGGATGTTGTGTTGCTTGTTGATATTAGCACAGTACCACTGGAGGACTTTCTACGGATGCCACATGATCGTGATTTCTCGCACCATTTTTCCGGTTGTAAGCTAACTTTTCTACCCTTATCCTTCGTGTTTCGTTTTAAAGTAAGGGGTGGTTAGTTTAGCTTAAATGTCCCGTTTTCATATCGAATGAGTTATACTTAGCGATTGTTATTCCTTTAGTTTAAATGAGTCAGATTCTGAGAATTTTGATGGCTTTGACATTGATTTTGATACATCGAGCCTTCGGTATTGTTTTGGTAAACATCTAGTTATTGTATATATGCATTTCATTTGAGTTGGGATCTTGTATTGAGAATGGAATAGCTTTATCACGTTAGCTTCGACTTCATGAATCACCTTGACTAGTGAACGATCATGGTAGCTATTAATGACCCGGTTACCTAGAACTTATATTAGTAACTTCGAGAAAATAGAAAGGTCGTCGTTGTTAGGTACGGGATGACGGTTATGGCATTTCTTTGACCCGATCAGAGCCAAATGCCATCCCTTATATGTATATCCTCAGTTCCCCCTCTAAGCCTTTGTAGGGTGGTTAGACCGCCACCCAAACTAACCTTTTGTGCCACTAACTCATAATTACCAATGCCCTTAGCTTTTATTACGGTCTACGTTTCCTTGACCACCTTGCAAGATTGAGCTTATTGTTTTCACATTTTCTGATATGGTGTGGGGTGGTGGAGTGGCGTATCTTTCGAGTGGTGTCGGTAAAAATGAGTATATCCTGGAGGAGGTGGAATGTTATGGCTTTTCGGCCTTTGATCGTTTTTGTGGTTTTGAAAAAAAAAAGAGAAAAAAAAGAGAAGAAAAGA
Organism: Gentiana macrophylla; assembly: GCA_026214975.1. Taxonomy (NCBI): domain Eukaryota; kingdom Viridiplantae; phylum Streptophyta; class Magnoliopsida; order Gentianales; family Gentianaceae; genus Gentiana; species Gentiana macrophylla. The sequence continues at coordinate 79,821,239 of CM047812.1, forward strand.
AAACAGAAAAAGAAAAAAAAAAAAAAAAGTTGTATATATATAAGAGTTCTTGGAATGCCAATTTTTTTTGGGGATTGATTTTTGTTGTGTTGATGTTGGTGAAGGGGTACTTCTTCTAATCTAGTACGGAGAAGGAGATGTTGTTGTGTTCTGTAGCGGTTTGTTCCTGGTTGACGAGCTTAGGTATGAACTAGACCTGGATATGACGTATGTCTCCAGCTTGTGGAATGATGAGGAGAAGTGGAAGGTTGGATGAATTATAGGTTGAAACTCGGTTGATGGTTTGTACTATTCAGACGAGCATCCTTATAAGGAGTTGAGTCTTCCGTCGCTACGAAGGGAAGAGCTTCGGTTTTAGTGTTCGATGTTCGGTAAAGCTCACTTGCACTTTCTACATTCTATTTTATCGTAAATATCCCTCTCGTTAGCCCCGACCCTAGCTTAACATTACAACCTATCAAGTCCTACATGACCCTACTAGACTTTGATTGACCTCGATTAGTGGAGATGTTTATGAAGTATAAGCCTATGGTGTAACCTCGGTACATTATACGTCTATAATCTAAACCGGTCGTTGGTGATAAATGTCGAAGAAGCTTTATACACACACACACACATTCTTTTCTTGATACAAGGTAGAGCTCGAGTTTTATGCATTTGTGTAAATTACTTGTGTTTTACCATTTCGATACTATAGACTGGATGTATAATTACAATGTTGACTCCATCTTTATTTTTGAATCGCTTATTTTTGCTCGAGGGCGAGCAAACGCTAAGTAGGGGGTAGTTGATGGGAGTCAAATTGACTATCATTTACTATGTGATTATACCCCGTTTTATATGTTTCCGGAGACATTTGGTTGTATTTTGATGTATTTACACCTTGGTTATCATTTCGGGACCTAGGACGTAAAGTCCGGGATTCTCGGTCTTTTTCGTGTAATTTACTATACTCTCGGTCACCCTAGTGTCCTGTAGGGATTACGTGTGGTTTTTGTTATGATTTTTTACAGGACTTAGGTGTTTGAGATGACCGGAAGGCGAGATACGAGGATTGGAACGTGTGCCCGAAGCTTAAACGTTCAAACGGATCAAAACGCGGTGATACTACAACCATACCTTCCATTGATATGCATTTTGATCCACCTTAGAAGCATATTATGGGCTGGACATCATCATGAAAGTTGTAGACAATTGAAACAGCTTTCCAACGCAACTTGAATCACTCGATTCGGAGGTCTACACGCAAAGTTATGACTGATTTACTGAAGGTGTGTCAGCTAGGCCAGTTGCTGATAGAATTTGTGAAGAAAAAATCGACAGGCGGGCGCTCACAAGACAAAGCCCTTTGTGAGTCCAGATCTGAAAAAACACCATATATACACCCTCATTTCGATCTATTATCATCCCCAACTTGTTTTTCTGCACTTTTTCTGCGTTTTTCTTCATATTTCTAGCTTAGATTAGGTTTAGAGGTATATTAGCTTAGATTAGTCGTAGATCGTTGTAATCCGGAGGATCCCGAAGATATCTTGACGCGTTGTTGACGGGATTTCGTTCGGAGACTCGATTTTCTACGGCATAATATATTTGGTATTTCAATTTCCTTTCTTGTTCTTGCTTTTTGATCTTGATCTTTGTTAACTTTGATTGTTGATTTCTTTTATTTTGCTTATTATAATGAGTAGCTAATCCGTTATATAGTCGAGATATGTGATAGCCTTCGAAATGGAATCCTTAGCTTGTTGATTGAAGTGTTTTGATGTGTTGATTGTTAGATTCTCGGTGTTGTTAATGTTCTAGAACTTATGCCTAATGACTTTTGTTGAACTGATCACTCAATAATCGTGTCACACGATCGTCTTTACATATGTATTTTGCGAGAGGGTGCGGAAAAGGGTTCTAGGATCACCGTGTAAAACCGACCGAGTTGTTCGATTCGGTTTCGTGTGTGAGGTTTATATCGTTGTTAACGAGCGTCTCATAGGCGTGACCGTGTCGGTCGATTAAATCCGGTCGCGGATCGTTGTTGAATTCGACATAGGAAACTAGGTTGTTGAAATTGGCGCTTTGTTTCGAAATAGGAGACGACACCCTTCAACGATGCCGAGAACATTAGAGTTTGTTGAAACACTTCCGGAAACGAGTTAGGGTTAGAGAGTAGTTGATTGGATCATATCTCGGCTATCTCTTTTATATGGTTTAAAATCTTTGTTTTGTGTATATTTTAGTGTGTAGAACCGGTGATCTGACAAATCACCACGTTCAATATTTGTGTTGACCTGAACTAGGGATGAGACCGACTTTGGTACTCGACCAGATTCCCTGTGGGATACGACCTTGACTCACCAATTCTAGGCTACAGTTGACCCGGTACACTGCCGGTGAGATTGGACACTTAGAAAAGGCCGATCATAGTACAAATCTGAATTAAAACAATTGAGAAATTAAAGTACAATGCATAAATAAACACAAACCGGGGCGATTTATGAAACTCTTTCCTTAAGACAGATTGCTCCGGTATGGTGCCCATGGTAGTAGCAACTGCCTCCCAAGATACCACGGCTTACGTCTTGGATTGAGAGGCACTTCAACAATCCAAGCTCCAGCGAAATTACAGAGTGCTCCGACTTCTCTTCGACTCAAGAACTAGACTATATGCTCGACCCTTTTAGTAGTGGAAGACACAAGAGGAAAACTGAATGCCTCAACCTTCATCCTTGGGGTTCTTTATATAGTGGAGAGGAGGAGCAAATGCTCGAATGTGATTGGCCAGAACACGTCATTAAAGTCGGCTGACTTTCCCCTTGGAAAAGAAATTGGGCCAAAATTTTATTTAAAAAATAGCTGACTAATTCCACGATTCTGATTGGTTGGATGACGTGTCTTCTGAATTCTGATTGGTCGGATGATTTAATTGCTCGACTTCCAACCGCATCATGATTAACTTATTAATTTTCTGGTTAATTTCAAATGAAATTTTGTCCAAAAAATTAATAGTAACACCCGAACCGGGCCGAGCCGGCCGGACGGCGCCGGCTGTGCGTGTGTGGAATTATCTAGGTCTTCCCTCCTGCATAAAAGTGCCTTGCCCCTTGGGTACATGTATAAGAGCATGCACTAGCTCTTACGTATAAAGCTCAAGTCTCTCAAACTTCCAATGTGGGAGATTGAGTTGAGGTACTCCCTTCAACTCTTTTCTCAAACACATTTTCAACCAACTTTAGGCATTAATTTCTCATTCACCTGATATCCGAATCGAGTGATTCCAAAGCCAAACATTATCTACTCCATGAGTAGAATTTTTAGATGTAATAAGCTCCTGGTGTATCTCACCGGAGCATAACCGAAATGTACGCTAAAGTTGACCATGTTAACCCCATTTCATGGGATATCTCCAGCACATACCCCCATGAGTGGTGCCGCCCATGTTGTGGTGCATTTCTCACCATGCGCAGTGTTTTTTGATATTGATGTAACAAACCCTACTTGTGTGAGTATGTACTACGGAGCTAGTAAAGGGTGCGTGAGCTATACTATTCCAACCTATGTGGTAGTGATTGTAGAAAATGTTCACGTTATGTATGTTTATACTGCTACTTATTATTACCGTTTCTTCTACCCCTTACTAAGTACGTATGTACTTAACCCCTCTTCTTTATTGTCCCCATCCCGAGAAAGTAGTGTATTTGTAGGTTGTTTTTTAGGCCACTAAGGAGTGACATGAAGATGATGCAGATGAAGTCTTTTGTTCTTTATTTTTCCATTGTAATCTGGTACAGATTCTTGTATCCTTGTATGCTAGAAATTGATGAGTCGAGTTTGTGGACATCATGTTGTAAAGGGTTAAGTGTGTTTGATGGTTATAGTAAAGACTTTTGACGACATAATAGATGCAGCATGTGTTGCTTTCGATCATTTAGTAACTGTTTTAATTACCCGAGTCAGTCGTTTTACCTTCCGCTTGTTCTCTGATGTTTGGTTACGTAAGGCTTACGTATATAATTAGATTAAAATTTTAATTATATGCGTGCCGGGCGTTCTTTCCGGATAAGGACTCGGTATTCCGCGCAGGTGATACTTCAAGTTCAGTTGACTTTCTAGAGTTAGTTGTCCTGGATTTCTTTGATTTCTTTTGCTGAATCTTTGGTTTTTCTTCCTCCCCCCTTGTCCTCGTTCAAGGTTTCTAAGAACCTCTGAATCAGGTTACCAAATGTTTTCCTGATATAGAATTTTCCATTCTCCTTGGACTTTTTATCTTTTGCAGTTGTCATCTCCTGGAGATGTTGCCCTTCATCTATTTGAAGATAAATCTTTTCCAATGCAGCTCTATTTGATTGTGAAGGGCAGCCATCAAATCAATCTTTACTTGGGATAGAGTATCCTGGCTTCCAAAAGTGTTCATTTTGCACTTGGATGTCCACTTGCTTAGCTAATCAAATTAAGTAAGAATGTGCTTTACAGAACTTGAAACATATAAGGATGCCTCCTTATCAATTGCCATCATCTTCAAGAAATCCTTCTTGTTAACCTTCAGCTCCTTGAACGTTTGAATCCTTAGATTCTTGAGCAGATTTTTGGATATAACTTTTAAGATCAATGCTCTGATTTAAGAGTTTCTTTTGGATAAGTCTTAGAAGCTTTGAAGATTGCAACTTCTTATATTCCTGCATTTTGTGTTGAATGACTTAAGAAATTTTTGAATATTTCTTGTTGAGCAGAAAATTCAGTAGTCGTAGAGTAACATCACATGTAACAATACTTCTTCAATGGTTGATTTTGTTGTTCTTCAACTCCATTGTTTATAATAATGAATTCTCCAACATTTATCTTACAAAATTCATCCATTTGAATAATTAGCCATTTTTTGAGAATTATCCTGATTATTCTCTTAAATTCCTAAATATACGTTCTGATTGATTCTGCAAATTGTATTTTGTCCTTCTCACAATGTAAGGAAAATAATGGAATTCCTAATCCTTGATTTTATCCTCCACAATATAGGCTTGACCATTGATTAAATTTGATCTGACGTCCCAGACTTCATCCAATCTTGAATACACATCTTGAACTTAAATGACTAAGATATTTTGCTAAGCCATTTACTTTTCAGCTTTGATTTGGTCTTTCTTGTCTGATCATCATTATTTACGGTTGAATTTCTTTGAGTCAGATTTTATTCAGCTGGCTCTTTTGTCTTTGTTGAATTAGTCTTCTCGCTTGAACTTTTATACTTCATAATTTTTCTCTTTTGACTTCAATCTTGATTAAAATCTTCACTTCAATTATCCAATTTCAGTCTGACTATCTTCATCTAAATATTTTTATATATTTCATTTATTCTTATCAGATCTTCTTCTTTGCCTCTGATCTGAATTTTCTCTGATATTTATTTTTGTGTAAGATCAGAGTACACTATATTTTTATATATTTAATTTTTCATCATGTTGCGGAGATTTTGCATCATAAAAACAAAAGAAAATTTATAAACCTATACTTAACATGCAAACTAACTCCTAACCGACCAAATACCGGGTAGTTGACAGCATAGTAGGGTAAGTACAGGGTCGATCCACAGGGAAAAGGGATGTTAAATCTAATCTAACTAACTCTCTCAATTGTTACTCAAGAAAACGCATAAACGAAAGAACAAATATAAAAACGCATAAAACAAATAAAGCAACTAAAATAAATCTAAGCTAGAACGAATAATAAAAATCTAAACTAAGATACATGGGATCAAACATCATACAAACTAAGTGATTCCAATCCTAGTTCATTCTCATGATTTTAATTCAAATTGTGGTTTCACCTTTACACGAGATACAAATTCCTAATCCCTTAGAGAATTTATTTCTCAGCTATGAATTCCTAATTCCTTAGTGAATTCAATTATCTATCTCTCATCTTCCGAATGTTGAGACTGATTTTCAATACAAAACTCGGTGTAGATTCAATTAACTCTCGTTTTTAAAGAACCTAACAACCTAGATCAATAACCGATTAACTTGTCATCATTAACGGCTAAAGATCCTATCTTTCTATGGTGATCTATGGTTTATGCAACTTTCGTTTTATGAACATCAATAGAAAACGAATCTTTCAATTCAAATTCATGGCATCGTAAACATAGAAAAGATACAAAAAGAACCAAGATCATGAAATAAAACTGGAATTAAATAAATTGAAAACAAACTCACATAGTATTGGACAAGGATTGATTCCATGAAACGGAAAAGAAAAAAAGCGAACTAATCTACTCCTAATCTAACCTCGGTTCACCCGAGCACAAGGCTCGGGTGACCGGCCTTCAATTCTCCAAGATGCGGCTGAGCTCTCTTTTTGATGTGAAGAAAAATATTGATGAATTAGGGTTGGGGCGACGGCCGTTTAAATATAAGATTAAGTCGGTTTAGGCAAAGCGGCGGCGGACGCTCGTTTGAATACATGGGCGCCCGTCCCATTTGCCTTGACGGAGAGTCAACGCTCGTTCGACTTGCGTCTGGAGACTCAAATGTAAAATCTCTTCTAGGGCGCTGCTCACTTCACCAAACGCCCGTCCCACTATTGAACGCTCGCCTGCTTTTGGATGGGAGCGTCCATATTGACTTGAAATCGAATTCCTTGATTTTTCCATCTTTATCTTGATTTATTTCTTTCCTTATCTCTTTTATTCTTCCATATCTTCAATTGATCCTCTTCCATCTCGAATTTAGCCTTTTAGGATCATCTTTTCCATCATTAATTGGGTATCTACAAATATAAAAAACATACCAAAACGTAATAATTTCCAAAATAATATAAAAACATCAAATAAACATAAAAATCGATACGTTTTCATATTTAATCATTAAAAACACCATTTACTCAATATTTAACTATATAGCTCAATATCTATGAAAATAATCCATATATGGGGAAAATTGATATACAATATATATATAAAAATCACTATAATTTGGCCCTAAACACATCACATTGCATGACTTCAAGTTTTCATCATGTTTAGTTATTTTATGTCACGAGACTTCCTTGAAGTAAACTTTTCGATTCCTGATCACCAGTATGGATTTTAAAGTCTTCAAGTCTTCTCATTTAAGTCTGTGCCCTCAGTCTTCTAATTTGAGTTTGACCTTTCAGTCTTATGATCTCTAGCCCTGGTGTTCAGACATCTACTAAATTTACTCTACTGAAGTTTTGACTGATCCTAGTCTATTGAAACCTATAAGATGACTTGTACAGTGCTTATCTGATTTAAACCTATACAATAACATACTCTGCTGAAAACCTATACATGATCATCTATTAAAAACAAACATCTTTTTGCTTGCATCTATAACAGCTGGTATAGCTATCATCAAAACTATAAAAAAAAATCCTAACACCAGACCTCTATAAAGTTCCTAGTTTTAATGAAAACCTATGTCGAACCTTAAAGGTTATAAAAATAAGTTTCTCAATAAAGACATTATTGAGAAGGATGATCTCATCTGTTACTTGATGAACTTATCGAATCAGCTTGAAATTAAAGCCAACTCCACTAAAGCTAGTTTGAATCAAAAGTTTCTAACTGTGAGACTTAATTAGAGACTTTAAGAAGTGAGAGAGATCAAATAAATGAAGCTATTCAACTGCTTGAATACGGTCCGAATAGACTAGAAACCTCTTTCTTATCTTCTAAGGAATCTATGGATCACGCTGAACCCATTCTTGATTCTTCTAAGGAAGAAGTCGTGACTGAGTCTATAGTCACTAATCCATAATAAATGGTCTTACCATAAATATTTCCATTTGTTACATGATATCGAAAAAAGTGATAGCTAATGTCTATGTTTTTAGCTCTAGAATGTAAAATAGGATTATATGCTAAGTTTATAGAGCTAGAGTTTTCACATTATACTGGTACTGAGGTTACTTTTAAGCCCAACTAGTTGTTGTTTAAACCAAAGTATTTGAGCACAACAATTACTCAAAGCAACTCAGCTTCAGTGGCACTACGAGCAACACCCAATATTGTTTCTTAGAAAACCATGAAATGAGTCTGTTACCAAGAAATTCACTAGTGCCTCTAGTAATTTTGTGATCAATATGACAACCTCCATAATCAGCGCTTATATATATGCATGTAATATATGGTCTAGGTCTCTATCATACCAAATACCTAAAGTATCTAAGAAGATGTTTAACAACATTTAATGAGAAAATTTTGGATTAGCTTGATAATGTGCACACATGAAAACGCTAAATACTATGTTTGGTCTAGATGCACTGCAATATAAAAGTGATCTTATCATGAACCTGTATAAATGGGATCAAATGATTTACATTTTGATCAAACTCATGTTTAGTTGACACACTCATAGGAATTGTGGCTGGTTTAAGATTTTCAAAAGTAAATTTCATAAACATTTCGTTTATGTATTTAGTTTGACTAATATGATTACCTTTAGAGTTTTGTTTGATTTGTAAGACTTAGAACAAACTTAATTCTCCTATAACAGACATTTCAAACTAAGATTTCATTATATTTTTGAATTCAGTACATAATGATGAATTAGTGGATCGAAAAATAATGTCCTCTACGTAGACTTGTGCTAAGAGTATGTCATTTCCTTGTGTTTTGATAAAAAGTGTGTTATCTACAATGCCCCTTGATTATGCTCTAAATACACCATTAAATTAACCTTTATTTACCTCGAATTCTGCTCTAAAGAATGTAGATAAGTCCATTATCATGAAGGAATATATGTTAAACACTGAGTGCATGTTCCTAAGTTCTGCATCTACGTTATTATCCCGAAGATTTGGTACTATTTTGCCTTGTTTTATGTATTTTTCAGGATATATCAAATCTGGAGCACTTAAGGACGGATCTGGATAAAGGAAAGAGCATTGGGCCGAGTGGAGTAAGTCCAAGAAGAGATCTGCCAGAGAAAAAGGGGAAAAGTCAGGCCCGGTTTACCGTGGGCTAGGCCCGATAAACTGAGGGTCTTAGGGGACACGAAACTTAATATGCCGCATTTACTAGGTCGGTTAGGGTTTCTGTGAGTCATAAGTCGGTCAATGTATCTATATAAGGCCGCATAAACTGATTATTACATAGGTCTCAATTTATGTTACAAAATTATTATTATTATTTCATTATACAATTTTGATGCAATAAAGTTCTTTTAAGCTTTTGGAGTTTATTTTCTGGTTTCCTTCCCTTCCTTGCCATCTCTAGCTTGAGTAGATCAAGCTAGATCTCCATTGTTGAAGGAATGAAGCTTTGAACGTTCCTTTATGTCTTTAATATGGTAGGTCTACTTGCATTTACGTGTTTTAGTTGATCTGCATGTTTAACAACCTCATAATTACTTAGATTAATCTGAATTGAGCAATGTGGATCCAGAAATAGGAAAAGCCGCCCTCTGTAACCCGGCGGTCTATACCGATTTACCGAGGCAAAATTTAGACAACCTTGATCTGGAGGTTCAGCGTCAGCTACGTTGATCGACAATAATAATTAAAATGAGTAATAGGTCATGCCAATCTAGTATTCGTAATTCGTAAATTAACAAGAAGTACTGATAGTGAAGTGTTAATTAGGACACTGTCTTGATGGACCCTAGGAACGTTCTAATCAGTGTCGATAGCTGCCTAGGCGGGTTAGCGGTATGGGTTTGCACTCAATACTGGCAATTCTAGTTCTTCGTGCGTATGAGATTTTACAGAACAATTAAGGAGGGTAGCTGGCGTATAGATTATCTACTACCATGGTCGGAGTAGATAGGGTTAGCAATTGCACCCGTAGCTTAAAACTGAATTAAAATCTCGATTAGTTTAAGGAAATTATGTGGGGAAGTAAACATAAAGATTAACTAAACCAAGTTAGTAGATAGAATGGATGGGGGAGGAATACCACATTTCTTTTATGTTTATCGTTGGTCAATGACCGTCTATATGTATTCTTAAGTAGATTAGAATTGTTTACACTTAGGTTGCATTGTCTCTGTGGGATCGACCTTGATTCTCCTTGCTATACTACGATTGACCTAGTACTCTTTCTAGTAAAATCGACGTAAGTGACTTACACGCGATCACCCCTAGTGTAACCATGTGATCATAAGACTGATGAAAGTTTGTCATATCATACACGAGGTGCTTGTTCTAGACCATAGAGGGCCATTTTGTGATGGTAAACCTGATCATGGTAAAGAGTTTCTTCAAAACCCAGAGGCTGTTGAACATACACTTGTGTAATCTCACCGTTAAAAAATGTGCTTTAAACATTCATCTGATAGAGTTTTATGTTACATGCTGATGCAAAATCTATTGGAGACGAATGGCTTTCAATCTAGCTACGGTGCAAAAGTTTTGTCATAGTCAACTCCTTCTTTTAGACTATAACCTTGTGCTACGAATGTAGCATCATTTAGTGTAACATTAACATCTTTGTTTGATTTGTTTCTAAATACCCAACGTGTTCCTATTATGATTTTATCTTGATGTAGGGAAACTAATTCACATACATCATTTCATGTGAACTGATGTATTTCTTCTATCAAAGCACTAATACCGTCATTATCTAAAAGTGCTTCATGTACATTTTTTGGTTTTAATTGTGAGATCGGAGCATGTACATTATTAATTTCAAGGAAGGTAACAGATCTACGTGTTCTCCATGCAATTGCAAATCTTTTGTCAAAAATAATCTTTTGCATGTTCTAGGCTAAGAGAAAAAGAATGTGATCATCCATGGCAGCCACACCTGAAGGAGAGAAGACGATGGGCTCCATCAAGGATGACAGAGACATGATGATGGTTTCTCACACTCAGGCTGATAGCCGAGGTCGGAGAAGACCGGTGTACAACTCCGGTGGACATGGTACTAGCTCCGGCAAGGGACGCAACAATTCGGCATCGAGAAATCCTCCATTGCCGAAGCCAAACAAGGTTTCTGTTGTGATGTCGGCTCATCCCGCTTCTTCGGTTCAGGACACTACTTAAACAAGCTGGACTCACGAACATTAATCCGGTGCATTAGCAGGCAATCTTGGATTTATTAAACCTACCCAAACCCCATGATCGTTTGACCGGTAAATCAGCTTGGATAATTGATACTGGGGCTACCCATCATGTGACTGGTATGTTGGGTAATTTAGTGAATGTATGGGTGATTGAAAAAGTGCCCGGGGAGACTTTCAGATGGTCGAACCTCCCATGCCACACATGAAGGAACTATTATACTGCCCGGCGGATTGAAATTGGAAAATGTTCTATATGTGCCCAATTTGGCCTGCAATTTATTATCCGTAACACAATTATTAGATGTATTTGATTGTCAGATTCAACTCACTTTCACATTGTGTGTTATGCAGGACCGAACGACGAGTACGCTGATTGGAGTGGGTGGTTTGTGTTACTTAGGACTTCACCGGTCTCGTGGAAGACCAAGAAGCACCAGAAGGTCTCCAGTTCATCCGCGGAAGTGAGTACTGCTCAATGGCTGTTCGCGAAAATCTCAAGTACACTAGCAAGCGGACTAGGTAGTATAACTCAATACGTGAGCAAGGTCGATCCCCCAAGGACTTGTTCGATAATTATAACTTAGTTATTAAAATTCAAGATTACGAGGTTGGTGGTCTTTGACCAAAATAAACACGGAAAATAAAGTTGAAGATCACGGATTATCAAATCAAGACGAGTTTTAACCACATTTAAGAAAGTAGATCGAACCGAACTAGTTAATTATTCCCTAATTGTTTTCTATATTGATTCATACACTTTTATCCTTAAAGTTCCAAGAATCGAGTCAATTACTGGTGTACTTCCCTAAAATGGTTCATAGATCGTGCGTGGACTCTAGAACCCTATGAATAGCTAAACATCTACCGTTCACGGGTTAGAACAATATTAACTAAACACGACTTAAGAACTAGGAAATACCGATAATTAATTACCGTAAACCCCGCTACGTAACCACTGTACACAGGCTAATTAACTAATAACGATCTACTTGTTTATTGTCCAATTACTCTCTTCAACCTTAGTTCCTTCGAAAGTAATTTACGAAAACATGCAAAGAAGTGGCCAATTTCTAAACACGTAAATTAAAACGAAACATTAGAATTAATCGAAACAATTCGTTCGGGGAAACTAAATCGTTAAGGCTTTTCTCCAATATAGACAGTTGGGTACTCTTCCAAAACAAAGTCTTTCCCCGGAGACCGGATGTCTCTCATGTATGAATAAATATAAATCATGATTACATGCAAATTAGCCTAATTCAATTCGATCTACAAGTAATTTAACCTAACATGCTTGTACCAACGATAATCCTCACAAATTCGTAAAACATAGAAGAAACAATCGACATGATTACCTAGAAACACAAGATCAATCTTCTAGCTATTCCTCCGCAATGAATCACCAAGCATGCATACAACCAAGAATCTGCAATATAACTCTTAAACAATGGAGAAAACAATAACTTTTATTGATTAACTTGGTACATAGTTTCTTGTTCTGAAAATCGTATGTATTCCGATGTTTTACATCGTATTTATAGTAAATAAACCAACCTAACGATAAGAAGGGTAAATATGGCAGTTCTGGGGTTAAGTCGGCTCGTTGAACCGATCTTTGCCCTGGGTTCAGTGCCCGGGCTGTCCCTAGACATGTCTAGACGTGTCTTGGGCATGTCCTAGACACCTGGGTCGCTTTACCGATCACTGCTCTCGGTTAAGTGTCCTAGGCTCTGCCTGGGCTTGTCCAGGACTGATCATGGACTTATCATTGGACTTGTCTGGGGCATCCTAGACTGATTCTTGTGCTGTCCATCAGCTCAACTTAGCTCTTCTACAGTTCAATCTTGGTCATTCTACATGTCTCGACCCAAATCCACTTCGGCTTAATTAGTCCACCAATTCCTATAAAGAATCATAAAACGTGTAGTAACATAATTCGATATAGAAATAAGATAAAAATACGAAATAATCACGAAAAACTCTCATACGTAACTTCCAATCAAATTAATCCCTTTTACGTATAGTTTATCATGAATCAACCCTGTTTAAGTCCAATTTCGGAGGTAAATTGATATAGAAAATGTCATAAAGTTAATTCGCATCAATGGCGTCCATTACATGTGAGTTGAAATGGCTTCGGCAACTTCTCAGCGATTTAGGTGTTCGGGTACCAATGGGTATCCTTCTCAATTGTGATAGTCAGGCCGCATTGCATATTGCACAGAATTCGGTTTTTCATGAGAGGACCAAACATATCGAAGCGGATTGCCACTTTGTTCGTGATGCGATCACGGAGGGCTTGATTGCTCTCGGATATGTACCCACACGGATCCAGCTGGCGGATATTTTTACGAAAACCTTATGAAAGCAACAATTTGAATTTTTGTTACGCAATTTGGGCGTTCGTGATCTTCACGCTCCAACTTGAGAAGGGTACTACGGATTTATATTTTAGTGTAAAATTATATTTATTGTAAGGATAGTTTAGACATTGTGTATAGATGTTGAAGCCCTAGAGATGACTATATATTTGTACTGCGGTAATTGGTAAAAGACAAAAAATTTATTCAAGTGATCAAATTTTTCAGTCTACCTTAAATACGTCCACTCCTCGATCTTGGTTTGGCAGTTGACACACCATATATGATTTGACTCGGGACTATTCTAAAATTTGTGTTACTCCATGCGCAGACGTCAACCGAAGGGGAAGTTTTTGCGTAGTGTGTACCTACGTAGGTACACACTGCGTGGCCAGTTCTGTCCACACGATTTCATTCTGCACTTAATCGTGCTGGTTCGGATCGCGCTTGCGTCAGATGTATATCGTGCAGGAGTACACACTATACAAAAACTTCACCAACCGAAGGGGTGCATCCATTTATTGGGATTTTTTTTTTATAAATATTTTAAACGTGTGGTTGAGATCGTTTTAACAATATATATCAATTGGAAAATATTAACGGGATCAATTTGATCACTGAAAGCTGGTGCGTACGACCCAGGAGTTGTCAGTTACATTCAAAAGAATTTATAAACAAACCTTACCTCATGGCAAAACCCTATTAAAAACATACAAAGAAAACAAGTGACAAATAAGAAATGATACAACCACAATAAAAATACATAACTAATGGACACAACAATAATCTAAACTGTTGATTTTTAGTATTTATATTAGTTAGTCTAGGTCCTACAATAATCAATGATGTAGATAATTGTTATGTCAATTAGTTGTGTATTTTCGTCGTGCATGTATCATTCTTCGTGACAAATAGTGTTGTTTCAAAGACAACCTGAGTTTAAGATAAATATCGTATTTTGATTATTTATTTATAAATTCACCCAACATTAAAATTAATTTATTCAATAATCTATATTTTTTTTTGAAGATAATTCAATCTATATCTATATATATTTAAAAGCAACATTTAACCCGATTACCCGTAATTGACCCGATTACCCTATCCATACCCAGAAATTCGTACATTAAATTGTCCATGATTTAAGCTAAATTATGGGCATATCTCTGATCATCATATTCCTCAAATATCTTTCCGTAACAAATTCTGCCATTCTTCTTGGGATATCGTTCAGAGATTTTATAATTTTCAAATCAAATCAAAATCTCACGCCCAACAAAATAATCAATTCCTTCAAACAAACAAATCTGGATCTAATCTGTTCAATTAATTATTCATGGTATGAAATTCTTTATTTAAAACTATCAAACAAAGCCCATCTCACCAGCTGATTTGTTAATTTTTTTTCTTTCTAATTGTTAACTGAATTACTTAAGTTGCTTTTTCATTTGTAGGGTTTTTGTTTGTTTGTTTTGTGGAATTAGAATTAGTATTATATGTACCATTTCTCACACAAACTCATGTTTCGTTAATTTTTGCGCTAATTTGTTAACGCATGATTTGTAGATTCAAGAATCTCCTCTGCCCTTCGCAAGAAATGTAGGTAAATTCATCTTTTTTGTTTTATTATTTTCTCATATCCTTATAATGAAAATTTTCCTTTCTTTGTTTCAGAGCACGGATGTTTAGATGATTTTTTGTCTTATCCGTTGATGCAAGATCGAAAAATTCGAGAATATCTTCAGAGTCTCTCATGAAATGTATGTTAATTCATCTTTTTGTTCTTATTATTTTCTTAGATCACTATTGGTGTAAATTTCTTTTCTTTTTATGAGCATTTCAGAAGATTGTCCATTTGTCAATGCTATAAATCTTTTTTGTGTTCATAGATCACATTTTCATCATATGTGTGAAGCCTTTTTTTCCCCCTTAAAGCCCCCGGTATCCGGGACTATTTTCATTTTTTTGTTGCTTAAAGCATTTTTTTTTGCTTAAAGCCCCAGGTATCCGGGACTATTTTGCCCAACTAATCAAAGTTTAGCCCGGGTCGAGTCTGACCCTTACTCAGTGGTAAGGTATGATCAAGAGATTTTTCAATATAGCGTCTCAAAATAGAATCGAACCAGTGATCTCCCTAGGTATGGTCGCATGTTTTGCTAAAATGTATATTTAACCCAATGCCCCAAACTGAAATTTATATATTCCGTTGATTAACAAATATATTTGGAATTTTTTGGAATTTTATTGGTTCTTATTATCTATTTAGTACTTTTTGGAAGGATCAAGCGCCACGTTGACACACTTATGGAAATTTCTTTTCATTTCAATAATAGATCTATGTGATGAGTTATGAATATTTTGTTAACAAACTAAAGAATTACATGTTTATGAGTTTATTCGTTCTTATTTATTTCCCAAGTATGGAGAGGCTCAGCAATTTGGTTGCACATCGGGTATAATGTAGTACTTTCAACTTTAAAAGAATTCCCACATCATAGGTGAACATTGGAACTTGAAAGCATGAATGTTTGCAATTTTCCAGTTTCTCTCCAAATCTACAACATTTAAGTCGAGTTGCACGTTGTGATGGATTTTGTATATTGATCAAGTTTATGAAAACATACAATAGTAGCAGAAAATGGATTCTCCTTCCAGAGACGCCCATCAAACTTCTCTTGAACAAATATACCGTTGATGAACATTTCAATGATATTTGTTTTTGTTGTTGTTTTAAGGATATCATGTCTTGATGTGTTCTGAAGGTAAAGCTTCATTTTTACATCACTTTTGGCAAAACGTTCTGCATGACAATGTTCACCTCCAACAAGCTTATAACAAAAGACAATCGTCTAACATCCCCGAGAGATTTTCTGGTGTAGTTATTGTACCAAGTGTAGTGTATTGTGACGATATATTTTTACTTTTCTTTTTCTTTTTCTTTTACCATATACCCCTACTATGTGAAGACGGTGAGGGTTTGAATATTTGTTTATAATGCATTTCACCTGGTATATCACACTTAGAATAGTGGATGATTTTTTTTAACATCAGGGGCTGGTATCTTAGCACCTTTTATAGCATTCAACGTTGTAAACAAATGTAAATCACATAAAGGCTTACTCATCTGCAATTAAAAAGATGTATCATTTTGTTTTATGGTTAAGAAAATACTATTTGTGAGAATGATATAGGTTGAAAGAGGGAAAAAGTCGTTGGGGATACCTATATGCTTTTGTGCAAAAAAAAAAAAAAAAAAAAAAAAAAGTCGGAGGGGGGAGGCCACTGTCTCACCCTCCCTTTCATAGTATTAGGTTTCACGTGTTATATTTTTTAGCCATTGTGATGATAATATATATACCACTTTGTGTTTCACAGTGTGTTTAGTAAGACCACACACTTTGCTCTTAGAAATATTATCTTTCAAATTTCCTCTTAGAAATCTTCTTGGGCGTTGCAAATGAAAGAGCGTTAATTTTGATTTTACCGAGCCGAAGACATTGCAACTTTAACTGCTTTTACTTTGATAACAAACGAAAGCATGGCTCCCTTTAGCCGCTACTTTGTACCAACGACACATCATTGGTACAGACATATGTGTCATTTGTCAAAACCATAGCGAGACGACTCTCCATGCTTTGCGGGACTGTGGATGGGTGAAAAAAGTTTGGAAGTACGTAATTGATCCGCAATGCTGGAACGAGTTCACCACTGTCCACGAAGTTCCCCGGTGGCTCGATACTTGCCTTAGCAGGAATATGTACAAAAAGGATAATCTGGAGTTCTGGAAATTTCTGTTTAGAGAACTTATTCTGAGTATATTATGGCATTGGCGCAATGAGATACTTCATCAAAGCGATAAGCAGAAGCCCCCGATAGAGGTGTTCCTTTCCCAAGCGGTTCGAAAAGCTCGCGAGCTCAGATTAGCCTGGCAGACGTAGTCCTTTCTTTTATTAAGTTCTAAATTTCATTGTATAGCGTTTTGATGCGTTGATTGAACTATTTGTACAAAGTTTTGTTTATAAATAAAAATCCCTTTAAACAAAAAAAAAAACGAAAGCATGGGATCCCCAACAAGTTTAGTCACTAACATCATTTTTATGATTATTTTATTGAACTTTGGTTCAAAACTAATCGTTATTGATGAATTTCTAATTTAATTTGCTTAAGATAATCGACATAATATCAATATGGATAGCTTAGCACCTAAAATAACACCAACATAGTAGATAAGTGTTTTATTCTATTGTATCATTGCATCGTATAATTTTATTTTATTTCATTTAACTTTTATTTATCACCGTGTATATGCACGGGTTTATGGCTAGTAATCTATATAGTTATATATGTTTTGCGTAGTTCTAAATGATACCAAATGCTATTTAATAAAAAATAGCAAGACCCGTACTGTACAAAATTAATGACAAAGTGGAAAACCCATTCCCTTGCAATAATTATATATTGCAACACATAATATAATTATAATAAGGAAAAATTAGTTTATAGTCCACTTTTTCTCTCTTAATTAAGTGCTAATCCAGTTTCAATTTTTTAGTTGCATTAAGGATAAATAAATTCCACCGGACGAATATACTCATATTCCTATTTGATGCTGAGACGCATAGACTGGGCAGCATATGTGAAAAAGGAAGAAGGTGAAGACGAAGAAGATGACAATAGCAAGTGCCTAATGTGGGACAACTTTAACAAATTTCTCATAACATTGAGGCTCAATTTGATTCGTTCAAGCTGATGATGCAGGCCTTTTTGTATGATTACAGTTTTCTTGGAACTTCAAGTTTGTTATTCAACACAGAGCCACGACACACACACTGATCTTGTTTTTGGAGAAGATGAATTTGAAGAGGATTAATTAGAGCTAATATTGGGGATGAAGAGAAGGGGAAAGGGGAATCAGGAAGCAAAGAGAACGAGCTGAGCTGTTGATGAATGAAATTGAGCAGCAAGAGGAAATTCAGTGCCAAAAATTAATTGCTGGAGAAATCCGAGAAAGAGAAAAACAAGCGAGATAGCTCTCAAGAGTAGTACGTTATTTACGATGTTGAATCAAGAATGATGACAACAAGAACATGAAGATGAATAACGTACAATCGGAAGTCTGTGTTGGATGAATTGATGATGGAGCAATTGAGAAAGTTAAGGAGATGAGAAATAGGAAAGATTATTGGTTAGTTGTATGTACGTGTGAAGGTAATTACTAATTAATGAGTAAGGCATTAGCAAATAATGGCTATTATAGCAAATCTTTTATTTTGTTCATTTCATATGCTGAATATATGATGGTAGCATTAACATCTGATTAGATCCAAATTGCCAAATCCCAGGAAAAACTTATAATATACATAATTACTTAGCACTAGCTAAATATTTCTGAAGTAGTTAATGCCGTTCTAAGAAACTATGCTATTGTCCTGTTTGGTTCTTTTTGCGGCATTGTCAAACCTTAAGAATTTTATATATGCCTAGCCTTACTACCAGTTATCTTTTCTGGTATGTTACCTATGCTTTCCTCTAGTACTGACCATTGAATACAAGTATTCATTTAGCTATTTGATTTGTTGTCTTCTTAGAATTCATATAACCGTGTCCATTACGAGAACAATCAGTTTTCATGTTTTGAGTCGTTTTACCTTACCATTTCATTTTTATTTGAGTCCGAAATGCTTGTTGTTCACGCCCTGCATTTATTTACCTTTGGTTTCTTTTTCTATTCAATCTTGGACATGTATTTTGTGTTTATGCAATGATTCTATGGTTATGGAACCATTACTTTGAATTCACAGATGTATGAGTTAAAGAACCTTCGCTGAATGCCTATGATATTGTGTCTCTTGAATTAAGCTTTAATTGAGCCTTATATGAGCCATATATGTGTGCCTTGAAGTGGTCACTTGAATTAAGCCTTAAATGAACATGATACTTTCGCGATCTCGATATTGTTCATCGATATCGACATCGACATCATATCGACATCGACGATCATCGATATTGATACCGTATGCCTTATATGATACTGTTAGTGATATTGTATGCCTTATATGAGCCTTATATGAGCCAGATATGATATTGTGTCACTTAAATTAAGCCTTAAATGAGCCTTATATGAGCCAGATATATGTCCCTTGATGTAGTCATTTGAATTAAGCCTTAAATGAGACTGATACTGATATTAATTGTTTACTGATACTGATACTGATACTGTGTTAGTGTAAATGTTACGATTAAATTCGGCTTTCAAATACTACGTCGAAAAGGTATCAAAAGAGGTCTCAAAATGAAGATAAAAAAATATGAACTTTGGTGATGATACAAATTATATCGCCATCAGTTGGGCCGCACCAGGGAAGCTGCGACTACAGCAATGGCGACGTCAAAAGGTATTGAGATCAAGGCCGCCGCCAACAACCCTTCCTAGCGCCTCGTCAGAGCTAGGTGGCCGGTGGGCGACCATAAATACAAGGCTCTCTAAGGAAGCCGCACAAGACTTGAGAGGAAAAAGGGGGGCGAAGGCCAGGCGATGAAGCTGGCGACCTTGGCAACCACAAAAGGTCGCCGCCGGGATATTACACCCACTTGCTATTAGATATTATACCCACTTGATGTCAGATATTTAGTATTTACTTAGCTACTAAGACTAGTGACTAAGCTGCTTCTGCACTGCCAGTCTTTTACTTCACCCTAAGTTTAATCTTCCTATAAAATGAAGTCTTGTGTAACCTAATCAGATATATTCTAATACACGAAAAACAGGCCGAAGCTCTGTAAAAAACAAACTCATCTCACCATCCTCCTCTCGCCGCCGCCTATCTCCGGCTAATATATAAACAAACCACTCACAAACAAGCCAGATATCCACGGCACCAGCACCGCTATGCAACCGTGACGATTTCTGCATCGTCAGTTGGCTCCGTTACCGGGAAAGTCTCGCAACAACTTGCTCACGATTCCAGGCGTGAAAATCATCGAAGAAGTGATAACACACGGCGGATCGGAAGAATCTCACCTCCGCCAGTCAAGAAACGTCCGGCCATATTCATTCATCCACGTTGCGTTCCAGAAAGAGGTAATCTTACAAAGAAAAGCCCTCAAAACCCCCGTTGCTTCTTTCCCCCAGAGAGGGGATCCGTCAAAGGACAATCTTTCCTACCCCAAAAACATATACCCAGAAAAAACCCTCACCTAAACGAAACACTTCTGAAAAATCACACTTTTCCGAGGCTATTACACACAGACCGTCACCACTCTTCCCCAGAAAGTCACTCTACAACAAATGACAGGAAGTAAAGGACATCTAACACCCAAAACCCCTGAAAAGGGGGGCATGCAGCATCAGGCTCGTGGAGAGGGAGTAGGAGAAACACTTGACAATCTCCCCACAGAGGGAGAAGGGTCGCAACGAGGGGTCCTATCGCCTAGCAACGCCCGGAATGTCATTAACCAAAAGGCCAAGTCAAAGTAGGCCGTTGTCGCGCTAGATGGGGCTCACAAAGAGAGAGCAAGGTCACAACAAAGTCAAAAGTCGACCCCCGAGACAAGACCGGGTTCCCTGGAGGACCCTGAGATTGCGGAAATGAGAGAATATGCAAGGTATCACGGAAACTATGTACTTAACTAACTCTCTTTGGTAGCAAAGGGCCAGGCCCCAATGGCGATACGACCCCCGAATCCTCTTAGGAATGAAACCGCTCCCGCGGATATAAACAAAGGTCGCCAGAGTCAGATCCAAGAAATCGAGATAGAGGAGAGTGTGCATTCGTCGGGTCGCAAAGGATTGAGGAGAGAAATCGCGCAAAACTCAACACCCCCAGATCGCGATCACCAGAGAGGAAAGACACTCGAAAAAGGATCAGCTTTCAAAAGGTTGGGTGAGAAGGACAAGGCCTCGGCCCCAAGTCGTCTCGGCCTTCCAGGAGAGAGAATACCCCCGACCAGATAGGGCGCAGCGGGCCGCCGCATAATAATAAGGGAGAAAAGAGCTCGCCAGGAGGATCGCAAGACTATGGGGAATCGAGCACGCGCGAGAACGGGCTGATAGCGAGCAATCGCCGCGACCAGTTCGACTCTGCCTTAGCAGAACAAATGGAAATAATGAAAAATGAGCTCGCGGAGTTAAAAAAATCAAGGCCAGTCGAAAAGGCCGCACCGATCTCAGGAATCGACGTGCTCGCTAAAAGAATCACAGAGACATTACCAGCCAGTAATGAAAAGGTCAGCTACCCCAGCTATAATTACTACAATGGCAACTCTTGTCCGAACGATTGGCTCACCGCTTTCCAGGGCCGCATCACCTTAGCCACTCAAAACAAGTCGCCTGGTGCATCGCTTTAGTCGGTAGCATGCAGGACATGGCAGCGTCCTGGATACGCGGGCTTCCCCGCGACTCAGTTAAAAGTTGGGAGGACCTATCGGAAAAATTCGTCAGAGAATTTGAATCGGCAAGCAGACCTAAGAAAACCATAGAGGACCTATATGAGGTTCGCATGGGAGGGCACGAGTCTGGAAAAGAATATTACGAGCGGTTCATCAGAATATACGATCAGACAAGAAATATTCCGGACGACGCAGTTATAACATGTTTTCTCACAGGGATCGCCAAGGGTCCGATGAAGACAGAATTTAACATGCGGCCCCCCAAAGCGGGTCTCAAGGAAATGCTGGAAAGGGCTCGGATGATGGGAGTCAGCGAAGCGCCATCCTCTAGGAAAACCAAACCCAAAGCAGAGCAACGTTCACACAAAGAGGATCGCACGGAGGATCGCAAGAGGGAAAATGGGCAAGATTCTAGCAGCGATCGTGAGGTAAAGAAACCTTACAAGTTCAGCGAGGATAACTTTACCCCGCTCAACACGAAAGCATCCTAGATACTGTTCGAGATTCGCGAACATTTCGACAAACCCAAGCCCATGAGGGGCGATCCCGACGGTCGCGATAAATCGAAATACTGTGACTATCACAAAGATCACGGTCACGTCACAGATGAATGCTTCACATTGAGGCGAGAAATAGAGAGGCTGATCCGTGAGGGACCGGCGACTAAGTATAAACGAGATGGGAATACCGGTCCCGGACAGGGTCGCCAACCCCGCGTCTATCAGAGGGAAGTGTAAGTTATCCATGGGAATATTCCCAGCAACAATCAGCTGAAATCACAGATACATCAAATCAATACGCGCGGCTTTGAAAAGCAGATAGTATTGGGGAGAAACGAGAGGGGGATCCTATTCACTAAAAGTGAGCTGACCACGGTTGACGGTCCCATGGAAATACCCCTCATCCTCAAAGTCGGGGTGAACGACAAGCACGGCGTCAACAGGGTAATGGTCGACACTGGGGCTGGCCGTGACGTCATCTATTTCGACTGTTTAAAACAGATCGGATTTGGAGAGGCCAAGTTGAAACCTTATCTCGGGGTGCTCGAAGGCTTCACCAATGATACGGTACGGGTCAAAGGCACCATCGACCTCAGCATCACTCTTGGCGATTACGAACCCTGTCGAACTGAGGTGGTCACTTTCCTAGTTATCGATCTCCCCTCGTACTACAACATGATTTTGGGGATCCCAGCTCTGAGAAAATTTCAAATGGTGGCGTCTGTTCCTCACCAAAGGGTCAAATTCAATATAGGGGACGAAATTGGGGTCGCCATAAGCCGACCCGGATTTTTCCTCGAATACATGACCAAGAATAGAGTCGACTCCAAGCGACCCAGAGTAGAGGGTTTTAATATGACCACAGATCAGATCGCCACGATCAAGGAGGTTGCAGAAGAAACGGTAGAGGTTGAAACATTACAGATCCATGACGAGCCGGACTTCATCGCCGAGGACGAGCTGGTCGAGGTCATTATAAATGACGAGCACCCTGATCAGAAAGTCAAGGTAGGATCGCAGGCCAACGAGAAAGAAAGGGAGGACCTGATCGAGCTCCTGAAAGCAAACTTGAACGCCTTCGCCTGGGAAGTAACAGATATGAGGGGAGTGGAGTCAGAGATCGCTTTGCACCATCTAAGTGTCGATCCCAACTTCAAGCCGATCCAACAAAGAGCGCGCCAATTCTCTACAGAAAAGGAGGTCGCAATAAAGAATGTGGTCGGAAAGCTCTTAACGGCTGGCATTATCAAGGAGCTGCAATACCCTACCTGGTTGGCAAACGTGGTAATGGTAAAAAAGCATAATGGCAAGTGGCGGATGTGCGTCGACTTCACCGACCTAAACAAAGCTTGCCCCAAGGATCCTTACGCGCTGCCCCGAATTGACAAAATGGTCGATGGGATCGCAAGTTTTGAAACGCTGAGTTTTCTCGACGCTTATTCAGGCTACCACCAGGTCAAAATGGCTGATAAAGACAAGGAGCTAACGGCCTTCAGGGCCGCCGGTGGAATATATTACTACGAGATGATGCCGTTTGGTCTAAAGAACGCAGGTTCAACCTATCAAATGATGGTGAACAAAGTTTTTAGTACACAAATAGGCAGAAACATGGAGGCTTACATCGACGATATGGTCGTGAAATCAAGTCGCCAGGATCATCTGGTGGACCTTCGCGAGACCTTTGCAAACGTAAAAAGTCATTCGATGAAGTTAAACCCCGCAAAATGCACTTTTGGGGTCCATGCGGGAAAATTTTTGGGCTTCATGGTTAGTCAAAGGGGGATCGAGGCAAACCCAAAAAAAATCGAAGCACTAATAAATATGAGCGAGCCAACCAACGTTAAGGAGGTACAAAGGCTGAACGGAAGAGTGATAGCCCTGAGAAGGTTTATATCAAAATCCGCCGAGAAAAGCTTACCCTTCTTCAAAATTCGGCAGGAAATAAAACCTTTTGTGGACAAAGAGAGTGCTCTCAGGCTTTCGAAGAACTCAAGGCCTACCTCTCAAGCCCGCCTCTGCTAACCACCCAGTTGGTCGGAGACGCGTCTTGTTGTTATATCCGGCCGCCTCGAGATAGTGGTCGCCGCCAGTTGTGCTAATCAAAGAAGAGGGTACCTCGCAAAAGCCTGGTCTATTATGTTTCTAAGGCTTTAAGCCCGAGAGAAAGTCGTTATTTTAATATCGAAAAATTAGCCTACTGCGTTGTTATCGCCGCCCGAAAATTAAGGGCTTACTTTTCGTCGCATTCAATAATAGTACTGTCAGACGCGCCGCTACGACAAGTCCTCCACAAGCCAGACTTATCAGGTCGCTTGCTACGCTGGGCCATCGAGCTCACCGAATTCGATATCCGATACGAACCTCGAAAGGCCATCAAAGCTCAGGCATTGCCCGATTTCATCACCGAAACGAGTTTCAACGAGGATATCCCGCAACAAACCAATGCAAGACATAGTCCCAATAGATCTACCACAACGGACGAGCCTCAACGGCCAAGTCACTGTTGGCAACTCTACATCGATGGCGCCGCCAACCTCAAAGGTTGCGGTGCGGGGATCATTTTACTTGAGCCTGGAACTTCAGAAGAAATCGAGAAAGCCTTGAGATTTAATTTCACTGCGTCAAACAACCAGGCAGAATATGAGGCAGTCATCGCGGGACTGGAGCTCGCTAGAGCCATGAAGGTAAAAAATGTGCAGGTTTTCTGCGACTCGCAGTTGGTTGTCAATCAAGTGACCGGGTCGTTCGGCATCCACTGCGAAATTTTGCAAAAATACATTAATCTCGTCAAGAGGTCGGAAAGCGACTTGAATCATCGCAAATTTACCAACATCCCCCGAGAGGACAATCACCGAGCTGATTATTTATCCAAGCTAACCAGCGAGGACGAGGTAAGCAACCCCTCGATTATGGTAGAATATCTGTCGGGACCCGCCATCGACAGGATCGAGGTAATGGACTTACAATACACCAACCCTTGCTGGATTGATTTCATGAGGGATTACCTCGATTCTGGAAAGCTTCCTGAAGAGCCAAATGAGGCAAAAGCCCTGATCAGAAGAGCCGCCA
This sequence comes from Gentiana macrophylla, assembly GCA_026214975.1. NCBI lineage: Eukaryota > Viridiplantae > Streptophyta > Magnoliopsida > Gentianales > Gentianaceae > Gentiana > Gentiana macrophylla. The sequence goes on from CM047812.1 coordinate 79,846,565, forward strand.
GATACACCATCTTAAACAATGTCTTATACCGACGGTCATTCTCTAAACCGTTGCTGAGATGCGTACGACCTGAAGAGGTCAACGGAATCCTCACAGAGCTGCATGCAGGGATATGTGGCGGCCATCCAGCTAGCCGCACCCTCGTTCTGAAAGTCTTGTTGGCAGGATATTATTGGCCAAAACTCGCGGAGGACGCCAAGGAATATACTAAGGCATGCGACATATGTCAAAAATTTACGGATATTCCTAGGCTACCATCAGTTGAACAAAGCATTTTCATAGCCGCGTGGCCCTTCGACATGTGGGCCATCAACCTCATCGGGCCATTAAAAAAGGGCCGCTCTGGATGCGAGTATGTGGTGGTCGCCGTGGACTATTTCACCAAGTGGATCGAAGCCAAAGCCTTGGTAAAAATCAGTACCAAAGACATATCTTATTTTCTGCTCGACCAAATATGGACCAGATTCAGCGTCCCCAGAGTAATAGTGTCAGATCACGGACCTCAATTCAGGGAGGAGTTCGACGAATTCTGCAGAGAAAACAATGTCAAACATTGGCAATCATCAGTATGCTATCCACAGGGAAATGGTCAGGCTAAGAACGCAAACAAACAAGTACTCAGCGTGTTGAAAAAGAGTTTGGGCAAAAAAGCAGGTAAATGGCCTGATCACCTCCCCGCGGCTTTATGGGCACTTAGAACGTCGCGGAAAATAACTACAGGGGAAACTCCATTTGCCTTGACATACGGATCCGAGGCTATGGCCCCGGTGGAGATGGCCCTACCAAGCTTAAGGGTCGCACATTTCAGCGAAATGGATAACCCGCTCAGAAGAAAGCTCGATCTCGATTTAGCGGAGGAGCGGCGGATCGAATCGTATGGGCGTTTGCTCAATTGTAAACAGGCCGCCAAGCGTCACCATGACAAACACATTCGAGGTCATCACTTTGCCGTCGGAGATTATGTTTTGCGAAAGAGGCAGGCCACCGGCCACGAGGCCAAGAAAGGGAAGTTATCGGAAAATTAGGAAGGCCCAGTAAGGATCGCTCGGGTAGTCAAGAAAGGAACTTACGTGCAGTGATAACCAAGGTCGCGAGTACAACCGACCTTGGCATGCGTATAATCTCAAAAAATATTATATGTAAAACGTACATCTGTCACATGCGAACAGAACATGTGGAGAGTGAAATCAAAATAAAGGAACATCTTCATTCATAAAGAGGAAGTACAATTGTTTCCAACAAATCTGCGGCCTACAACGCCCTTCGATCTAGCCCAGAAACAAGGGGGCCGCATCAAAAAAAAAAAAACACCTAATGAGTATACCTAGAACGATCCAATGAATGCTTTGGCACCCCAGCCAAACTACATAGCTTGGTTATCAATGAAGCAAAAGGGAAGCGACGATTACGTTCCATGGAAACTGCAAAATTAACCGCTTCACGGTGAATCAGGATCCCCCAATCAATGTCAACCTGGTGGTCGCGAATGGCGTGCAAAAGAAGAGCTTCTGCTTCACTAACAGCCTCGCTATCCATGGTTGGTAGGGCGCGTGAGTTAATAAACTTTTTCCACTCACAATTGCTGCGAGACAGATCGGATGCAGGTCCCAATACACGAGGCCGTTCAGAATCTGGAAAAAGCTCACGGATGGCCCGATGCAAGCGAGCCTGCTTATTCAACTCATCGCCAAGGCCCCAGGCGACCTCATAATGGGATGAGGGGTCGATAGCGGGTATACCCAAGGCACCATTGATAGCTTCCGGAGTAAAAACAACCGTGACGCCATGAAGGGTAATACAGCTAGCAGTCCCTTCAGATGCGACTTCAGAAAGAATGGAGTAGAACTCCCTCACCATTGTAAGATTGGGAAGTGTTGATGAGGGTGGCAAGACGAAATCTGCCCACCCCGAAAAACGCACCCGCAACAGAGAGCCGTCACCCTCAACCTTGCTCTGATTTAAACCCCTCTCCCTCGCGGGCTCGACCCCTTCAAAATAGCGCCAGAAATTATCTTTAGCAACAGGGGAAGCAGTAAGGAAAAATGGAGATACATCTCGCATTGGCTGGGCTTTCCACACTCGCACTCTACCCTCTCCAGAGGAAAAAGACATAGCTCCAACACCAAAGATTTATGCAAAAGAATGAAAGAAGAGTAAAAATGAGATTAGTGTGCCTCCTCCTTTTATAGAAGAGTTTAGCAAAAGGAACGGCCACGATCAAACAGATCCTACGGCCAGACATAACACGGTTTATCTGAAATTTGAAATTCAAAGGACGCATTTAATGCTTGTCGGTCATCAGCCCGCGATTCTAGGCTATATTTGTGCACAGTTACTAAGCCCAGGATTTTAGGCCATCTTGAACACATACACTGCCAGTGAGCTGTCAAATCAATACAGATCCCTGGATTCCCGGCAAACACGACAGTCGAGGAAGGCTAGTTCAGTCAAATCAACTCAGCTCCTAAGTTTCAAGCGAACATCCACTCCGCCTCAATATTAGGGGGCCGCACCAACACAGCTTTGCAAAATATAGACCATCATTATTTGCAACAAGTCCGCAATGACAAGTTATAAGGGATCGCAGCGACGATTTATTTTGCTCAAGTCTCCTCGCACCTCGACCAAAACAAGGGGGATGAGAAAATTTTAACGCACAATAAGAATTTCTCAATCATCTATCAGTTCTTCAGCCTTAGTTATTTTCACGAGCTCAACAAATCTCGCCAAAATAAAGGGGGCCGCACACATACAAGACAAGATTGTAGGAAATAAATCAAAGAAACAAGTACAGTAGATAAGCCAAAAGGGGCCAAAACGGCCACAATGTCAATACAGAAAGTAAAAAGATAAACTAAGTTATTACAGCCATCAAATAAGGACGCCAAATAGCTCAAAAAGTAGCAGAAGCAAAGTTATCATTACATAGCCGCTGAAATGTAAATTGTTTCGAAACAAAAGCACAAGGCATTTAAACGGAACCGGGGGGAGTGTCAATGTACTCATCACCGGGTTGATCGCTTGCAGGAGGGTTCTTCAAAATCGCAAAATTGACAGGATTGACTGGAGGAGGATCCCATACCGGGTCGCCGCGCTCTATCTGATTAGTTTGGATGGCGACGATGTGATCTGCTGCGTAGGGGATATCCGGGTGAATGGCCAATAGGTCGGGAGATCGCTGGGACATGTTAACCCAACGGAGCATTTCCTCAAAGGTAATGCTCTTCCGGCCATGATAAGCCCAAAGACAACGAGCGAGGTGATTAAAACCTTGGTCGAAGCTAGCATCCTGATAGTCGCCAAACTCCTCAGAAAGCTTAAAGGCCTCCACAGCTGCTGGACCCGCCATCTCTGCGGCCATCTCTGCAGCAGCAAGTTCTCCTTTAAGCTTGCGACCTCCTCACGCACGGCCACTAACCCTTCAGCAGAGTTGTGGGCTTCTTCCTTCAGGGCTTCCACCTTCTTCTGCAGCTCCGCGTCCAGTCTAGCGCTCTCCGCCATAAGTTTCTTCATCCGCTCAACTTCAGTCGCCGCCTGCGAGCTTTTGTTTTCAGAAGCGACCCTGGCTTTCTCCGAGGCTCCAAGAGCCGCCGTTACTTTCTTAAGCTCAGCTTTGCGCCTCTCTGCGGCCTCAATTACTTTGTTTATGCGAGTCCCAAGCTGAAAAAGAGGGAATTATAAGCCCGAGGAAAATGCAAAATACGAAAGGAAGGAAAAAATACAAGATAAACAAAAACTTACCATTGAGGCAGCGATCCCAAATTGGCCTGAAAGATCTTTGAGTTCGGCGACCTCATCGCCGGCCGGGGCGTCATCTTGAATCACGCCGCGAGATGTGATGCCCCTCCCGATCTCCAGTTGAACCCCGTGCGGCGAATCCCATGCCAGGGGACCCAAGGGGATAACATCAGCAATGGCCTCTCTTATTTGGCTCGCTTTGTTCATATCAAGGCTTTGAGTAAAATTGGGGTCCAGCCACACCGCCTCTTTCCCTTTGTAGCCGCGGGGCAGTGTCCCAGTCGGCAGCGGCTCCACCTCCTCAGAGACCTCCTCAACAATAGCCTCGGGCCGCGCAGAACCCTTATCAGCAGCCCGCTTATCCGTACGATCAGATACTTTACCAGTGCCAGCCGTTTTGGTCTTCTCGACCCTTGGTCGTTTCTGGCCCTGTGTCTCTTTTGTGGGTTCTTCAACCTGTGACCTTTTCTGGGTAATGGTCTGACTGGAGCTCGCGCCTGGGGGCACCGCAGCGACCTTCGTAGGATCGTATGCCTCGTCAATGATAGTAACGTCCACAGTACGGGGGACCTTCCTCAGAGCTTGCTTCAAAGCCGCCTGACGGGCCCTAGCCTGCTCCTCAGCAAGCCTTTTCTTTTGAGCCCTGCGTTCGGTGGCGTCCATATCTGCAAAAGAGGTTCGTTAAAAACAGATCCAAAAAAGAATGACGAATTATGAAATAAGCAAATAGAAAGCAAGGAAGGTTACATGACGGTCTTCTTTCCGGGTCGCCTCCGCATACGGGACACTCAGACGGAAAGCATTGGCCTATATGGCAATCTCCCACCCAATCAGGGTCGCTCTCCTCAGGAGCCATGGCAACCATTGGCTCCCCCTAACCCGGGCCCGCGAGGCCCGCCATACGCGCAAATGGAAGAATCGGATCAAGAAGATCGACCCAAGCAAGGTTCCTTAAAGAGGCCTCGACCCCATTGGATCGTATGAGAGTCATAAGCCCTTTGACAAGACGCCGCTCTACTTATAGGAGGCTCGTCGATCGGGAGGGTAGATTTTTCCGTGCGCTTTGCGTGCCCTAGAAACGGCCACCAACCTTGGATTCCATCTTAAGGATCCGCTTGCCATCATCTGTGACTCTTATTTGGTAGCAAGAATAGCAAGCGGGCGTCTTGGACCTTAAAGATATTTGTCCCGTGATACCCGTCCCCACGTAACTCAGCTTGATTGGCCCAAAGAAGTCGTGGAAGGCTCTATTTTCATTGTTCGACACATCACAATGAAGGCCATGATTTGAATAACGGTCCCAATGGCAAAATCGGAAGGAAGAGCTCCCATCAGCTCGTAAATTCTCACAAAGAAAGGGTCGAATGGAGGTCGGAGCCCCACGTAAAAATGATCAAAGTGCATAATTAAGGTGTCATCTGAGCGGCGGGCACACACGTAATCCTGGCGGTCCCCAGGTTTAAACTTGTCCTCCTCCTTTGAATAATCAAGCAAGGAAAATCGGTACACACTCGTGTCGATTTTAAATCGACGACGGATATATCGATTAATATCGTCGCTGTCACAAAGCTGCGCCCACTTCTTCTTCAACGCCTTCTCATACTCCGCCAGGATAGCGAACTCTCTCATCGCCTCGGGATTATTGGGCACGGGTTTCTTTGCTTTAGCATCGGCCTCCCCAACAGTGATTTTGGGATCCCTCTTCCTCTTTGGTTTTTTAGGAAGCTCCCAAACAATTTGGCGAGGCAGGGGGGCATTCTCGTCCTCACTCGACCCCATCAGCTCATGAAGAGCGGCGTCCTCGATATATGCCCCGTCATGATCGGCGGCGCCACTGGGACTAGGATCGGCGGCCTGTTCATCAACGTCAGACATCCCTCTTTCATCAGCCTCGCTGGTGCTTGCCCCTTGAGCTCATGCCATTTCCTTGCGGCTCTTCTTGCGTCGCGGGGCGGGGTTAGGGAACAGAGAATCTAGGTCAAAAGGATCGTCGCTTGTTCGAATGGCGGCCTCCGCACCGGTTATCTCTTCAAGAGGGTCGCCCCCGGCGGACTTTTCAGGACTAGAGGGGTCATCACCCTCTTCCTCTTTAGCATAATCATAAGCCTCTTGCTCCTCGTCGGAATCGCCTCTGGCAGAATACTCTCCGTCAGACATCCTGCAAAAACAAGAGGAAAAGGTGGAGCTTTCAGACCTGGGATAATAGGAATTAAACCAGGAAGGTAATCGCACCCATCTCGACGCCCTCCCCTCCGTTTTTACAGGAGAAACGGAAAGCAAATTGCCAGAAAGGGAAATACAAACTCCAAAGCTAACATAATAAGTGGGGGTTTTCTGGGCCGGAACGCCAGATTATCCTCCTCTACCCTTTTTTCCAGAGAGAACCACCCCCACAATAAGAACACCAACCCAAAAACCTCAAACTTTTCTCAAAAACATCTTACCTCCAAACACATTGCCCAAACAGTGGATCAAATACCATGAAAAGGCTCGAAAAACAAACGGAAAAACAAAGAAAAAGGGATAAGGGGAAGAATTTACCTGCTTTTTACGGAAAAGATAGAGTAGTAACAACTAAAAGAGCACGCCGAATCTTCAATCTCCTCCCGCCGAAAACCTCAAAGCCCACTTCAACCACCGTCAAACCTCACTACTAGCCTTCGCCGGAAGCTTTTGCTAATCCCAGAAAGAGGAGAGAGCACAGAGGAAAAATTGTGGGAAAATAGAGGAGTGAAAAGTGAGGAAGTGTGTAGGAGGCCAGCCTTATATAGGCAAACAAGTTGTGATCGTGGGGCTGGGAGTTGATCCATCCAACGGTTGGGGTTTTCGCGGTCGTTTCAAATTCCCAAATTCGAAAACCGCAATCATTATGGAGGCCAATCAATGCCCACGTGCTCCGCTGGGCGCTTACTTCAGACGTTACTACCCACGTAATTGCAGTTATCAAGAGGGCCGCGTCGCCCCACGATCCGACTAATCGCCCCATTAAAGCTTAAACGGATGGCCTCGCAGACGACAAGGTCGCAAAAGCAGCCCAGAGTTGCTTGAAGGCGGCTGCTTCAAAGCACGGCCCTTAGTGAACAAGTCGCATCGCATTTACAAGGTCGCAAAAACAGCCCCGAGTTGCTTCAAGGCGCTTGCTTTGAAAGCACGGCCTTAAGTGAACAAGTCGCATCGGGCGACAAGGTCGCAAAGCTTTGAAAGCACGGCCCTTAGTGAACAAGTCGCATCGACGACAAGGTCGCAAAAGCAGCCCAGAGTTGCTTCAAGGCCGCTTTGCTTTGAAAGCACGACCGCCAGTGAACAAGTCGCATCGGCGACAAGGTCGCAAAACAGCCCAGAGTTGCTTCAAGGCGCTTGCTTTGAAAGCCGACGACCACCAGCGAACAAGTCGCATCGACGACAAGGTCGCACATACATCGTCCAAGAGCTCACTACTCCACACTCGATACCTTCACAAAAAATGATCAAGATATGGAGTAGGGGGCCATTGATGATACAAATTATATCGCCATCAGTTGGGCCGCACCAGGGAAGCTGCGACTACAGCAATGGCGACGTCAAAAGGTATTGAGATCAAGGCCGCCGCCAACAACCCTTCCTAGCGCCTCGTCAGAGCTAGGTGGCCGGTGGGCAACCATAAATACAAGGCTCTCTAAGGAAGCCGCACAAGACTTGAGAGGAAATAGGGGGGCGAAGGCCAGGCGATGAAGCTGGCGACCTTGGCAACCACAAAGGGTCGCCGCCGGGATATTACACCCACTTGCTATTAGATATTATACCCACTTGATGTCAGATATTTAGTATTTACTTAGCTACTAATACTAGTGACTAAGCTGCTTCTGCACCGCCAGTCTTTTACTTCACCCCTAAGTTTAATCTTCCTATAAAAGGAAGTCTTGTGTAATATAATCAGATATATTCTAATACACGAAAAACAGGCCGAAGCTTTGTAAAAAACAAACTCATCTCACCATCCTCCTCTCGCCGCCGCCTATCTCCGGCTAATATATAAACAAACCACTCACAAACAAGCCAGATATCCACGGCACCAGCACCGCTACGCAACCGTGACGATTTCTGCATCATCATTTGGTAAAACAATTTTGATGATCGGTGTACTATTTCAAAATTTACGGTCGTTTGTAAGAAAAACGTTCCGGTTAATGCAAATATTTTTTCGGCTTTCAAAATTTACGTCGGAAGGGTATCGTATTTGGGCTCAAATTAAAGAGCAAAAAAAATTGAATTTTGGTGAAAAAATTTCGATGATCGGAGTTATAAATCAAAAGTTACGAGTGTTTGAAAAAAAAAAAAAAAAACACACACACACACACACAAAAACAAGCAGGTGGATTGTAAACCTGATGTATGCAAACCTAATGTACACGGCGTGTTTAGGATCAATTTTGTCCGTGTAAATTTTTTTTTATTCTTTTTGCAACTAAAAAAAGAAGTATGTCCTATTTATTAATTTTGTAATTTTTTTTTTTTTTTGGTTCTTTTCCCTCAATCACCCTTATAATAAAAGGGTAAAATTATGCACCTGATAGAATTAATGCACAAGATATATTGGCATATCAAGGGGAGGATCGAAATTATTCCATATCTCCTCAGACTCAATAAAACTACATTTTTTTCAATAGAAAGTAAATTTTAAACAGATCGATGTCGCTTGAATCCTAAATCGATAAAAAAAAAAAAAAAAAAAAAAAAAACGAGGGCATAAAACCCTTTTTGATCGAGTTTCTGGATTTAAGGGCTATTGCAAGCAACTTGGAGGCTGAACATGACCCATTGCAGTTCCAGTTGCATAGGCACAAGCTGATTCGGGTAGTCGATTCTGGTACGAAAGTGCCAGATTTTGTAGTTTGATCCCGGTGCATGGATTCCTTGCACTGCAATTGAATTTCACTGCTACTTCTTTCGCCGATGTCCCATGAATGTCTTGATAAGTAATATCACTTATTTTTACCCCAGATGGCTGTCAAATGTCAATACATTATTAAGTACAAAAATCAGTCGAATTCCATGATCTGATTTGATTTTGATTTTGTATAATTTAAAATCATACCTCATTAGGACAATTTGTGTGATGTGGGCAGTAATTTTGATCAATAACAATAGTATTATCAACATTGATCATTGTGATATGCTGGAATAATACTCCCTTCACAAAACAATTGTATGGGGTTGCCCATGTTTTTATCCTAACACCATTTTGTGTGTTCATGAATGTAGCCGCGGTAACCGTAACATTTTGCACTCCACCTTCATATGAAGATCTTCCAAGACTTCCAATACTACACCCATATATAGTTTCAATGCAAGTCTATAAATTTTCTGGGAAAAAAATTGGAAAAAAAAATATTTAAAAAAAGGCGAACCTGACGCCGTGGCCAGGACCACAAACAACATCTAGAATAAAGATGTCGCTAGTGGCAGAACTGATGGATATGCAATCATCTCCTGTGCTGATCCTTGAGTTTAAAATGGTAACTTGAGACGAAGATTGTATGTGGATTCCGTCTGTATTCGGGCTGTTACCTGGAGCCCTAATTTTTGTTCCTTGCAACTTCACATTGTTGCTTCCATAAATTACAATATGAAACATTTGGCTGTCCAGAGTAGTTAAACCCGTGATGAAAACGTTCTTCGAGTTGATAACTTTGAATGTCTGCAAAATTAATAATTCAAAACTATTTCAGAAATATTGATACGAATATCGATTCACTACAAAAACATTACTGATTTTAAGAATGCTTACCGTGGTACCAGTTGGGCAATTGTTACCAGAACGTTTACAAGCCCAGAGACCGGTACCTTGACCGTCAAGAATCCCTCCTTTAATGGAAACTCCATCTACATGTGCAAATGCAATCCAGTGATCGGCGTTTCCTAAGACATTATAATCCGAAGGTGCCAAGAGGACACCGTCGATTATAAAAGTAATGGCTTGATTACTACATGGACCATCGAAAGTCGTTTGTTGAATCAAGAATCTTCCCTGAGGTACGTATACATTGGATGAAGCAGTGGAGCCACATGCAGCACCCCATGCCCTCAAGAATGCGGCGGTTGAATCGACTGAGCCACCTGGATTCGCTCCGAAAGCCACCACGTTGTAAATAATCGGAGAAGCGATTGATTTACTGAAGTGAAAAATAAAGCAAATGGCAGATATGTATATGAAGATGTTGCTTTGACTGTATTTCATGTTATAATGATTTTCACTTTATCTTTTTTTTATTATTTCTTTCTCTTTTGTGATGTTTCAGCTAGAGTGTGAAACAAATGGAGTGAGAGTGTGAGAGGTGTAACATCTGGAGGGATATGTATGTATATATAGGAGGAGACTTTAAGGGAATCGATCAGCAAAATTTTAGGAGTCGAAATTGTCCGTTTTTATTATTTATTTTTTTTTGCTTTTTTTTTTGTTTGTTTTTTTTACAAGAAAAATATGATTTCTTTATTACCTTATAAAACCTATAATGTATATGGTATGAAATATATTTTATTTCTTCTTAAATTTTTTTTGTTTTGTTTAATTTTTATTGTTTATTTAACGAGGCTTTTTTTTTTGAAAGGATAATATAGGTTCTAATATAGTTTACCTTACATAAAGATTATATATATATAAGTCTGTTTGTATGTAGCAGCGCATTTGATGCAAATATTTGAATGTTTTACACAAATTTTAGGTAATTGAAAAATAAATATCATGATTTTTTACCCGATTCTCTTCAATGAAATTTTGTACAGCTCCACTTATGTTTCCTGATTTTCAGACGAGTTATTTTATTAAATTAGACATAACCAAACGGCGAAATGGTCGATCATAGTTTAAATTCGGCCGTTTACTCATTAGATTTTAGATTACTATTTATGTGCTGCAGCTGATATTTCTCTCGATTTTTTTCTTTTATTAACGTTTGTTAGTATTAACCCTGTGACGTATTTTGATGCTTTTTAGTTATATATCTATAACTTACTATATATATTTGATAAACTGACAATATTGTTACTGTTTATGGATAGATCATAGTTTTTACTTTTTTTTTAATTTTTTTTGAGAATAAACGTGTTGTTTGTTTGTTCTTTAAATTTTTTTATTTTTATTTTACGGATACGAAATATTTTTACACACGCATCATTTTTGCCCCTAATAAAAGCAATCGCATAAGTGCCTCTTAATAGATTATCTATTTTACAGACTTCAACATAATTTTTATCTCATTTTACGTAATCTTTCTGTAAATCAATCATTAGAATATTTGTTTTACAACATTAAAATAACTATAAACCATAAAAAAAAGGGGGTTAGGGTCCAAAAGGACACATATTAGACTTAATTAGGCAAATATGACATACTTGAATTTTATTTGGTTATAAGGACACAAATATATGATATGGACCAAAATAACCCTATTAACTCCCAGGTAACAATTACACAAACAATCATCTAACCCCTACTTCAAACACGACGCTACACAACCGCAAAACTGCTCTAGGTCAATTGATTCAGGAACGGCGAGAAGAACAACCGAAATCGGAGCCAAATCGAAGCAAAATCGCAGAGAACAGGTAGCAAACCAGAGGAGAAAAGAGTAGAATCGGATTAATAGAGTCTGCACAATACCGAGGACAATGCCAAGGTGAAAGCAAGTGATTTCAGCGGAGAAGAAACGAAAAACATAAAAAACGAAGAAAAATGAGTAAGTATACATTAAAACTGAGCATGCAACAATAGAAAAACACAAAAATGTAGATCTCGAAGAAAATATGGTTTTTTTCTTGCAAAATTGAATTGTAGTACTAGAAAGTCAATAATAGGCCACAACAGTAGTCACTGATTACATGTCTCTAAATTAGAACAGATTGAAATTGTGCTTGCAATTCTAAAAGAAAAAAAGTTCTAACCGTTTCTTTAATGAAATATGTGGTCACTGCATTTTTAAACAAATTTCTGTTTATTTATTCATGTATAAGAGATCATGTCACTATATTCTGCTTGAATTAAGTGTTTTCTCTACTTGATTGCCGCTATATGGGTATAAATGCTACTGAAATATCATGTCACTGCATAATGATTGAAGTCATTCTATTGTTATTAAAGTGCAAACTATAATGTCACTGCATTATAACCTTGAAAATATAACTTCACTGCATTTACATAAATGTAAATGTCATACCACTGCATAATGATTGAAGTTTCAGTATAGTTGTTGAAGTGCAAACTGTGATGTCACTGTTTTATAAACTTGAAAATATCATGTGACTGTATTAAAAATATTGAAAATATAATGTCACTGCATTTCAATATTGAAAATATAATCTGAGTACATTCATAATGTTCAAGATATCATGTCACTACAAGCACAACCTTGAAAAATATCATATCAGTGCACTAATAACATTCAAATTTCATGTCAGTCCATCATCCTTACATTGAAACTACAAATACTTACATGTCACTGGATGAAAGCAACTAATATTTTTGGTTTAATATAGAACAAGAGAAAAATATAGATTGACGCTTAACAACATACATTAGATATTCAAGGATATAGAGGAACATATCACAAAAGACCACCAGAAATTGATGGATGAAACTCCATTTAGACATATATTCAGGGCATTCGGAAAGAAAAAGGTCATATTGGAGAAAAATAAAAATGACATGCTATATGACCTCATAAATGCATAGAACAAAGACAAAGGAGGTTTCAAGATTGGCAAGCACCATCACATGCCAACTAGAAATAATGTGAAACTAATCTTTGGCATAGAAGATGGAAAAATAGAGGATGGAGACATGACCACAAACTCATCAACAGAGACATCCATTGAAACAAGACTATTCTTTGATGTTGACAGAATGAAGGTAAGTGGTGTCAAAGAAATAATAAAGGACACGGTAAAGGAAACTGATTCAACATCAGTAGAAGACACAGTAACGCTACTATGTCTTCTATTACTTGCAACAGTCTTCTTTGCCACCTATGGCCAGCACATCTTATAGGGGTTCCTGTATTATATGGATGAGTTTAGTAGATTAAGTTCATATGATTGGTCATCTCACATACTCAATGAACTGCAAAATGGGCTCAATCGAAAATGGACAAATGCAAGATATGTTAACGGATGCACTGTGTTCCTACTGGTATGCTACTCACTCAAAATTTCAATAATTGTATTTCATGTTGAAAAATCATGTCACTGCATTGTCATTGAAGTTCTTGTACTGGTGTGTTACAGTACTGGTTCTGCGAGCACACACACATGATACAAGATGTTGTGAAAGAGGAAAACAAAAAAAGAGCAGTAGCGGGAAAGAAGAGTATCTCACGTAGAGGAATTCCAAGGATGACAAAGTGGAATTTGAAAGATCTACAAGGTATTCTTACCAAAAGGAAACTACAAAACATGGGAGAACACCAGGTAAATAACAACAAGTGAATTAAGAATGTTGCGGTCAATCAATGTCATGTTCACTGAATAGTCGTTGCATTATTATTGCATGTCACTGCACAATTACTGCATGTCACTGCAGTTTTAAATGTAGTTTTTTGTACAATACGCTAGAAGATTACATGCCACTAGAATTCTTTGTATGTCATTGCACTATTATAGCATGTCACTACATTAGTAATGCAGTTTCTTTGTACAATAAGCTAAAAGATTATATGCCAGTGAATGATTTGTATATCACTACATAATAAAAACCATAATTGAATACGTGTGTATTGAAAATAAAACAATTCAATCCTGAAGAACTGACTCCACAACATCGACTGATTTGCTACTCATACCAAGCTTGGCAGAGAACAAAGAAAAAAAAAGTAGTGACATGGAAAAAGATGATGAAAGCCATGACATAGAAGCTGAAGGGAATGAGCTGGAATCTGGAGAGTATGATATGCAAGCAGAAGGAAATGACGGGGAGTTTGAAGAAAATACGAGACACCAAGAAGGAGATGACAAGGAAGAAGAATTTGAACCACAACACCAGAATGAAGAGATACAAGAGCAACACTCTCATCAACAACAGACACTGCAATCTGGCAATAAATTTGGAAGCACTCCATCATTCAGATTACTGACACCATCACCATCACATAGGGTGGTTAGATCGAGTTGTTCAGTCTAATCACGAGAATTAAGAGTTGGCACACGTGGATGTCGTTAAACTACATTGGATAGGTAGGTCGGTTAAGACACGCTCCCGGTCAAGTCCTTCCTTAGGGGTGAAAGTATCTCGTGGGATCATAGTTCGGCTATACCTTTTAATAACTAAAAGTAAACAACGGTAGTATAATCTTTATTTCTGCACTAATATAAGACCTTTCAATGAAGGGAAAATTATGTGAAAGCGAGCGAAACTTATTTTAATAACTAAAAGTAAACACCGGTAGTCGAATTATGTGAAAGCGAGCGAAAACCCTAAGGGGGATGAGACAGGGAATTGTGTAGTGCGTAATATTATGTTTAAACGATTAATCCACGTCCTAAAACTTATTTTAACATCTTTGAGTTAGATTGATCACCTAGTTCACTGTCACACACATCGAACTTATAGATGCATTTTGCAGTGAGATGTGGGATAAGGGGTTTTAGGATCGTTGCGTAGATTCGGCCTAGTTGTTAGGTCCGTTTCAATCTGAGAGGTTTGTCATCGTTGTTCGAGCAAATTTCAGAACTTAATCATGTTAGGATAATCGGTTTTCTAAAGGAGAGTGGGTTAGCTTCACATAGGGTGGTTAGATCGAGTTGTTCGGTCTAATCACTAGAATTAGAGTCGGCACCCGTGGATGTCGTTAAACTACATTGGATAGGTAGGTCGGTTAAGACACACTCCCGGTCAAGTCCTTCCTTAGGGGTGAAAGTAGCTCGTGGGATCTTAGTTCGGCTATACCTTTTAATAACTAGAAGTAAACACCGGTAGTATAATCTTTATTTTTGCACTAATATAAGACCTTTCAACCTTTGATTGACCTGAACTAAGTTATACATCAGCTTTGGTACTTAGACATTACTCCCTGTGGATTCGACCTTGTGACCACTATACTCCCGTTGACCCGATATTCTGTCGGTAAAAGTTAGCGGTTATGTATTTTGCTATCACTACAACCGGTGCAGGATATACATGATGGAATTCAAGAACTTAAAGAGCAAAACATCTTCTTGTCAAAAGAATCACAAGATGCCAAGAATACAATTGAAGAACTCAAGGAAGATATGGTAATGACTACTACAAAAAACTATAATTCTGACTGCATCAACTGATGTCATTGAATCAGCTGATGTCACTGAATCAGCTTATGTATTTGAATCAACTGATGTCACTGCATCAGGTGATGTCATTGCATCAACTGATGTCATACTAACATGCAAATTGATTTACTAAATATTCTTTGTTTTGTAAATATATTTACAGGCAAAATGAAAGACAGATGAAGCAAATGCTGAGATGATGAAGAAGAGAATTAAAGAGCTAGAACATGACAATGTAAGCCTAACCTCAAAACTGGAAAGCATGAAGAATATAGAAGCTGATATCTCAAAGAAACATAATGAGCTTGAAGCACAGTACAGAGATCTGTTATTGTGAACTAGTCTTCTAACAGACATAAGATTATAGTTGAAGTAAGGAACACAAAGAACATGTTCTATCATTAGGTCCTTGTTGATTCTCACTTGTCCTATGTGTGATACTTGAGTGTGTGTGCCACTATGTAAAGTAACTGTAAGACCAACTATAGGCTTAGCATTAATCATTAAAGATAGAGAGTAAATGACATGATCAGTGGCACCTAAGTCTACTATCAAATTATAGATAGTACCTGATGCAGCATTGTTATGAACATTTGCAGTAAGTGCCACTCCTTGGCTAGGTTCAGATGAATCTGTCACTCCTTAGCATGTCCATAATGTGCTCATATTGGGATCTAGACATGGTGTTTGAACTGGACTGAACCACTTGAGCCTTCTGTGTATCAAAATTTGTATCAACTGTAGTTTCTGTAGTAGGACTGAAGCCTTGATCTAGACTGACATGATTAGCTTGAATCTTG
The DNA here is from genome assembly GCA_026214975.1 of Gentiana macrophylla. Classification (NCBI taxonomy): domain Eukaryota; kingdom Viridiplantae; phylum Streptophyta; class Magnoliopsida; order Gentianales; family Gentianaceae; genus Gentiana; species Gentiana macrophylla. The sequence continues at coordinate 79,862,377 of CM047812.1, forward strand.
CTTATTCCCCTGCCTTTTGAACCAATAGGATTACCATACTTCTTGTAGCATTTTTTCAATGGTATGACCTTCATTACCACAATATGTGCACTTGGGCCTCTTTGTATTACCAGAAAAAACCTCTACCAGAGCCCCTACCTCCACCTCTGCTATACGTTACACTAGTTTTAGTGGCTAGGGTAATAGGATCTTGATTATCTTGTCTATAACCACTAGTGTGGGCAATCAAAACAGTTTTATCTGCTCCCATAGCTGCATAATTGAGTTGGCTTTCATGTTGCAAAGCCATATTGAAGACAGTAGCCAGATCTGGGATAGGTTTTGACATCAAAGCCTGAGATCTTACATTACCGAAAACATCATTTAACCCTTTCAAAAATCTGATGACCCTATCAGTTTCATTCTGTTCTCTATAAGTACATGGTGGGGTAGGTCTCAAAATCCAGAGTTGATCCCATAAACTTTTCAACTTTGTGAAATACTGGGTAACATACATGGTACCTTGTTTTGTAACATAAATCTCTTCTTAGAGATTAGACAATATGTAAGCGTTTCAAACACCAAACCAATGATCAAGGTCTTCCCAGATTTCTCTTGTTGTGGTTAGCCAAAAAATACTCTGTTGAATGGAAGTATCAACCATTACCAGCCAATTTGACACCATGTCATTGCATTGGCACCAGATTTCATAATTTCTGTGATTTTCTACTCAGCTAGGCAACGAACCACCAACAAACTTTAATTTTCCCTTCATTGACAACACCATAGATATGACTCTCTTCCAACAATTATAGTTCTCAGCTCCTTTAAAAACCGGTTGAACGATTACAGCTGAGGGATTCTTCCAAGGATGAATGTAATAAGGATTCACTACTCCATCTCCAACTTCAGCCATTTCCAAGAAGTAGGAGAGGACTCAAGAAATCAGAAAAACAAAAGAAGAAAACAATCGTAGTTCCACACAACAATTCCAAGATTGCGATTCCACACTGCAATCACAAAGGAGGAAGATTACACGGCATAAGCGTGCTCTGATACTATGTTGAAAATGATTAAAAGAAAGAAAACTTGCAGAAAACCGAAACTAGCCAAACGAAGAAGATAAACATATGAATTATGAAAAGAGAAAACTTGCAGAAAACCGAAACTGCCAAACGAAGAAGATGAACATATGAATTATGAAAAGAGCGGGGTTTTTTATTATTGAGAATTCATGAATTGTTACAAGTTGTGATGTTTCCTAGCTGTAATTGACTATATATACAGACTCTCCAAGCTCTCAATTGACAAGCAGATCATTACAACCGTCCAATTGATCACTCAACTAACTTAACTTCTTTTCTATACAAGTGTTCGACGTAATGCCTGAATGAGTTTTCAGTTTTTTGACTTAGAACATATGAACATCAACTCGATCTCCATGCCATGACTTCTAACTTCGACAAAAATAGCGGAAAGTGTGCTACCAGTAATTATCCCGCGCATTTAAAATCTGAGGCATTGAATAGCTAGGTGCACCAATATCTTCTCGAAGTAGTATAGAATACCATGAATGATAATAGATTTTTTTTCAACAAGTGAACAAGCATTATAAATGCCTTTTGACAAAAAGCCTGGGGAAATATAACTTGTTCGTATTTTTCTTAAGGAAAAAGATAAATTTTATGAAAAACAGCAAGAGAAAATAAATCCCAACAGGACACTAACACTTCCACAATTTGGAACCAAAAACCACATAGCTACGTTGTCCAACAAAAACATTAACATGGTAAACATCAAGCCTTCTAAATCTCAGCTCTAGTTTTAATTGATCAAATATAAAGCAACGACTAAAATATTCGCCTTTTTTCGATCAGCTTCTGCATATATATATATATATATATATATATATATATATATATATATAGAAGGACTAATACAAACAGCTTGATGGCTGAAGCCGACCCGTTGTTGTTCCACTTGCACAAGAACAAGATGATTTGGGTAACTGATTACCGTAAGAAAGAACCACGTCTTGTAATTTGATCCCGGTGCATGGATTCCTAGCACTGCAATGAAATTGCACTGCTACTTCTTTTGCCGATGATCCATGAATGTCTTGATAAGTTATATCGCTTATTTTTACTCCAGAAGCCTGCCAAAACAATAGCAAAGTATAAAATCAGTAAAACGAGTTTCTTTTTTTTTTTTTCATTTAAGGGTTTTGTTTTTGGAAAGGAAATTAATCTTACCTGATTAGGGCAATTTTCATGATTCGGGCAGTAATTCTGGTCTATAACAATAGGATTTTCCACATTAATCATTGTCGCGTGCTGGAATATTACTCCTTTCACAAAACTATCAAATGGAGTAGCCCATGTTTTTATCCTAACACCATTTTCTGTGTTCATGAATGTAGACGTCGAAACCGTCACATTTTGGACTCCATTTTCCTGTGAAGATCTTCCAAGACTTCCAATACTACACCCCGGCCAAACAAAACACCGAAAAAGTACAAATGTAATCAGTAAATTTACTAAAACTATAAAATTCTGTAAACGTACGCATTGATAATTAATTTTCAGACGGAGAAAATAAAATTTGCAAACCTGATGCCGTGGCCAGGACCGCAAACAACATTTTCTATGAAGAGGTTGTTAGTGGCAGGGCCGATGGATATGCAATCATCTCCGGTGCTGATCCTTGAGTTTAAAATGGTAACTTGAGACGAAGATTGGACATGTATCCCATCAGTATTAGGGCTATTACCTGGAGCCCTAACTTTTATTGCTTGTAACTTCACATTATTGCTTCCATAAATTACAATATGAAACATTTGGCTGTCTAGTGAAGTAAGACCAGTGATGAAAACGTTGTCTGAGTTGATAACTTTTAATGACTGCACAAATAAACAATTGTAATTAAACTATTTCAGTATTGCATATGCAATTTAGCCGTCAAAATACATAAGTTTTCTGGAACTCTCATAATTTTGTCAAAAGAAACCCTGTGGTTCTATATAATTTGGCTTAAATATGACAATATTTTAATATTGCAATTTCATTAACAACTAATTTGAGATATATAACTAAGCAAAACAAAATAATAAATAAATAAAAAACCATCGACGTTGATCCCTTAACTTTTTTAGCATCGAGGAAAAAAAATCGGCGCTGTTTTTTTTAATTAATTAGGGGTAGTTTTGTCTAGTTACTAATTTATGTCCTTATAACCAATTAAGATTTAAGTGTATCCTAAGTGTCTAATTAAGTACTCAAATTAGTCCTTATAAACAAATACCCATTGTTTTATCACATTTCCAAAAATATAGTTTTCATTTCATCACATTTCCAATGGTAACATTAATAAACATTTAATAAAGAATGACATAAAATAAATAAATTAAACTTTTTATATGGTCTGCCCTCGGTGAGCACTGTACGCGATTATTGCTATAATGTCGAAAAACTGCATTTAAAACACCTAGTAGAAATAAATATTTAAGGTTTTGCAAAACAAAAAAAAAAAAAAAAAAAAAATTTGAGACCCAATTTATTTTTAAAGAACTTATTCCCAAATGATCATATACGTACATCACTGTAATTACTCATCTAATGACTGACAATAAAAAACTTGCAATTATATTCATATATACGAGCCAATTCTATATTGGATATTGTGTACGTGGTATATATATATATATATATATATATATATATATATATATATATATATGCCGACTCTGAAATGTTATGAAATTGTAATAATTTTTTAATAAAATTTTCCAGCATTACCTCACCCCTTTTCCCTATCATGTGATTTTTTTTTAAAGGAACGTAATACGTAAGTAGTCTCCATGTCATCTACGTATTTTGGTATAAACGAAGAGTCAGAATTCTGACCGATTATATATATATATATCTAAAGCGTACCGTAGCACCAACAGGGCAATTCCGACCAGAACTCTTACAAGCCCAGAGGCCGGTACCTTGACCATCAAGAATCCCTCCATTAATCGAAACTCCATTAACATATTCAAATGAAATCCAGTGATCAGAATTTCCCATCACTCTATAATCCGAGGGCGCCAACAGAACACCATCGATTACGAAATTAATTGCTTGATTACTACATGGACCCCGGAAAGACGTTTGCTGAATCAAGAATCTCCCCTGAGGTACGTATACATTGGATGAAGCAGTGGAGCCACATGCAGCACCCCATGCCTTCAAGAATGCGGCGGTTGAATCGATTGAGCCGCTAGGGTTAGCTCCAAAAGCCATCACATTATACATAGTGGGAGAAGCAATTGATTCACTTGTGTAAAAGATAAAGAAAACGGCAAACACGCATAGGGTTTTCATTTTATTATTTTTTTTTTTCTTTTTTTCTTTCTCGTGAGAGAAAGAGAGAAGGAAATGGAGTGAGGAAGTGTAAGATAAAGGGAGACTGTATATATAGGGAGTCGCATGGAGACATTCCTATATTAGAGCAGCAATCAACCAAATTTGAGGATTTGAAAATGATTCTACGAAATATTCTTTGATTGAAATGTCATTAGTCGTATCAGTCTATATTGGGGAAGTTTCTACTGATTGATCAAGATTTTTTTGTTTTTGTTTTTTTGAGGGATATTGATCAAGATTGTTTTAAAAAAAAAAACTGTTAAATACAATCTTCTAATTAAGGAAATTCAAATACATTGTTAAAATCAATACAATCTCCTAATTAAAGCAATTTACAACACCACATAATGCATAATTTAATAGTTGTGAATTTATATTAACAAAAAAATAAAAAATAAAATGAACTGCATAACTCAGTCATATACTAAGGAAAAAGACAAAATTACACAAAAATGTCAAGAATACTTGCACCAGATACCAAAAAAGCTTTGAAATTTTCAGATTTATAATAAACCGCATTGCAACAAAAAAAAATTAAAATTAAAATGTAATATGAGTATCTTTTTAAATTTCCTTTACATATCCATGACAATTTCAGATTTTATAAGTGAAAGAAAATAATATATACATTCGTGATGTGGATGTGTTCAAAGTTCAAGCATACCTTGCCCGCGGATAAAGTGCTCCAATTTCTTACAAAATTAATTATTCGCGAGACACAACTAACGAGGAAAACTACGTTGGAGGACTCTCAACAATAATTGCCTCTCGAGAATTGAGCAACCTCGGCACTCTCCCTGCCTCGCGCCAAATTCAAATTGGTTGAAAGGCCTCGGCACAACTATTCGTTTATTTACGTGGGACGTTGTTCCTGTTTAACTTCTTTTTTCTTTTTTTTTCTTTTTTTTCTTTTTTCCTTTTTATTTGTTCATTTCTGTTGTAAAGGACATGAAAACGGGGGAAGAATTGTTGAAAGGAATACACAAGAATGGTCCCTACCAAGTGCTAGGAATATTGAGGGCTCTCTTTAATCCAATCAAGTCCGATTCAGCTTCAAACATGTCCTAATTAAACACAGCCTCTTCCAAGTCTTCTCATGAAATTTTTTTACTTAAGATGTAACGCACCGTTCTCGGACACCGAGTCCTTATCCGGAAATAATGGCTTAAGCACAAATATTATCAAATAAATTCAATAATATATGTAAATCTTACGTATACACATCGTAACTAAAACGCACACTCAAAGATAAAACGACTTTAAAACAAAAGATCGAACATACGGTTTTCAATCTTTGTAAACTAAATCCAATAAAGAGAACTAAAACATCCAACATTAAATCCAAAAGAATGACAACATTGTTTGAACTTGAATCAACAACATTATGGAAAGAAAACAAAACTAAAGAAACTAAGTCTTGAGAGCCTCCATCTCCCACGCTTCGTCAAAAGAACTCATCATCATTAAAGAACTGCTCATCTTCTTTGGGAAAAGAAAAGACAAACAAAAATAACGGGTAAGTACATAAGTACTTAGTAACGCGTAGAAGATCGCATAACGTCCGGTCTCATAAAGAAATAAAAGCAACGCCGTCTTTTATTAATTCATTCCGTTATTAACCCTAGCTAACTATCATATTATGTTCATAGCATAACACGAGGTTCCAAAGGTATCTAGCTTAGCTTAAGTTTGTTACATCATGAATAACGAGGGCACTAGGCCAGTAATAGGATGTACTAAGACAATCTGGTGCAACCTACTTGAGACACGCTCTAAGCCTTGGAATATCTCGAGTCCCGATAGTGTGATGACCGGTAGAGTGCACCAGACGCTTTATCTAGCCAATCGAATGACCGGCGTGGAGTGCATCTACTTTGTCTCGGTCGAGAGAACACATTGCGATATTGTACTATGCCTTACCAAGCATTGCATAATGTTTAAGATTATTAATCTAACACATACGTTTGATTAGATGTTTAACTAGCCACATAAGTTGATTCACATAAAAGGCTCACCTATCAGCCTACTCCTCTTTTAATACCACTAGACTCTACAACACCTAGCACATACACGTAGACATCGTAAACCCTAGCTTATCGAAGCACAAGGCAAATCCAAAGCTTTAAGACGGTCCCACACTTCATCTTTTTAGAAATTCATATGGTGCCGGAACTAAACGCATCAAAAGCTAATTCAAGGCTTTGTCACATAAGGTTTAGCAGTAAAGACATGATTATAAAGCCTGAAACCAAGCTGACACGATAAAACAGTGAAAAACGGAATAAACAGGTCAAACGCACGTTTGACACCCTATGAACGGGCGTTTACCTTGAACGCACGTTTACTACACCCCAAACGCCCGTTCGTGAAAATTAGCCGCATCCTGTATCAACTGCCAAACCCTCAAACGCCCGTCCAAAATACCCAAACGCTCGGTTGAGCTGCAACGATCGCAAACGCCCGTTTCCCCTTGTGCAAACGCTCGTTTGCCTAAGTTTTTTTTTTCCAGAAATCTACAACTGCGTAAACGCGATTTCCAACCCAATTCCGCCCCAAACTCCAACATAAACAGATTACAAACAACGAAAATAACATACAAATTGCTCTATAACCTTACGACGCCTTAGTCATACGATAAGAACACCACGTTACCTTAATTTGCGAGCTACTACGATCCACGCTACCAAAACCTTGAAAAGGTTAAACCTTTAACTTCAAACCTATAAGCGATCAATCCAAAGATGATCATTACGATGTTTATACTCAGAAAAACGCAGCTTAACAACGATGATGAACAAACCCTAGTATCAAGAACGATGAGGGAAAAACTTACGTTAATGGATTTAGGGATTGTTGATATCAAAACGATCCTCGTCTCGCGGTGATCCTTTCTCTCTTGAGATGTCTGCGGTTTTTATCAACGGATTAGCCTAGAGATTCAAAAGCTCATTCTCTCTTTTTTTCAAAACTTGCGCCCCTCAAGATGATTTTTCTTTTACGTAAAACAACAACTAGGTTAATTTAGGATTAGTCTTCCTTTTATAATCCCAATTAATAACTTAAACCCTTAAATATAATAACTCCTTTAATTACCTTCCTTTTCTTTAATTCCATTAATTAAATAACATAATATTCTGATTTTTGCTAAAAGACCGAATTGCCCTCTTTCAAAAATCAGAATATTACGTAAGATTAGTTACATTAGAATTAAGATTGAAATGCATGGAATATGAGACTTGGCCATCCTTTTATAGACAAGTTCTTAGATTAATGTAATCTTTCGTTTAATGAAAATCTTGATTTATGTAGGGCTTGTCGTTTGGGAAATACTAAGTTTTACCCTATCCATCTTCTGGTTCTCAATCTAAATTTAATTAAGATTGGTATTGTTCATAATGGTGTTTGGGGTCTAACCCTAGTTAAATATACTTCTGGTTATTCATACTATTTTCATTTCACTGATGACCATTAACATCTTACTTGTATATATATGTCCACTTAAAAACAAATCATATGTAAGAATTCCTTCGATATTAAAGTCATATTATCAATGAAATTCTTCGAAGGGAAATATTCATTCCACAAACCCTAGTGCTCTGGCGATATTGCGCTGCCGTACGCAACTGCTTTCTTCCCTCGTTCACACCGCCGCTCTCCGGCCACATGGATCCTCTGGTCGCCATGGTTATGGACGGAGTAGGCCAATCAACAGAAGAATCGGATAACCTCCGCAAAAGCGCAGGTAAATGGAAAGAGATCCTAGAGCCGCCGACGGCGAGTCAATCTGTTTGGTCCCTTAAGGGTGGAGCCGATTTACTGGAAGAGTCGAAGCGTCGTTCCTCCTATTACACTGGAGATGGAGAAGAGAAGCAGACATAGCGGATTTCATTACCATCGCCAAGAATTGGAGAGCAATAGAGACGGATGATGACCCGATTGAGATACCGGTTGAGGAATGCATAGACTTGTGGATGCCATGGAAGAAGGCTGTAAAAGTGAAAGTTCTTGGTAGGGGTGTATCGGATTCTCCATGAGAAACTTCATGCGATGTGGTGAAGTACACGAGGCTTAGATATTGTTGAGTTGGAAGAAGACTATTATGTGGTTCGATTTGCTTGTATGGAAGACTACGAAACAACATTGACAATGGGGCCATGGACAATTCAAAGTCACTACCTCACAGTGATGAAGTGGAGGCCTTTCTTCCAGTCATCGAAGCAACAAATTTTATCTACACATGTGTGGGTACGATTCCCAAGGGTTCCTTTAGAGCTATTTGCAAATGAAGACTTCCTGCTGAAATTGGCCAAAAGAGGGGGTAAACTAGAGAAAGTGGATATAGTCACCTCCAGAATAACAAGGGAGAACTATGTGCAAATTTGTGTAGAGATGAATCTATATCAGGTTTTGAGGACTAAAGTTGTTTTGAATGGGAACTATTTTGCTATAGAATATGAGGGGTTGCAGCAAATATGCTTTGACTGTGGTAGATTGGGACACAAAACACATGAATGTCCTAATGCTCACCACTCAGTCAATGCAAGTGCAGGGCAGCCTAATACAGTGGTATGGTAGCAATAGAAACTTGTAGGACCAACACCATATCGCCCTTTTGGCCCATGGATGTTGCAACCAATCGTAGACGAAGACCCCCGCAAGGGCATAAGGGAAGGGAAGATAAACAAGGGGCTAGGCAACAGACTATTCACCATGAAAAAATGGCAATAGCTTACACAGGAAAAATGCCAATGGTGATGTAAATGTATACAGGGAAACAGTAAACACAAGATCAAGAATGTTCTGCAAGATGATGACACTATGGATGATCAATTAGATTAGGAAGAGCAACCAGAAGTAGTCATGAACCTTCATGCCCAAATGGATGCAATAGCAAGTAGTGGTAAGAAGCCCACTATTTCACTCCTACCAAAGAGACTCACACTGCAGGAAAGGAGCAAAACAGAGCCAACAATATAGATAGAGGTACCAACTCTAGTTAAACATTTCCCCAGGAGACCTGGAAACGTAAAACTTTGTAGTAGAAAACAAAAGACAACCAATGCCATCTAAAGGACCATTTACAATGCCAAGCAATACTCAATACACTAATACATCAACCAAGACACTTTTTGACATATCCAACATATCAGACAACAGCAAAGTATAAGGGAGGATAGGCAGAATAGAGGCAAGAGTAAAGCCCATCAGTCCAATAAATATAACCTCTCAGGAGCAGACCCTACACATAACCTCGAATCCAAACCTCCTTACCAGAGTGGTGAGTCTTTTGTAGGTGGGCACCAGAAAAAAAGATGACAGTAGAAATGTATCCATGTGGAGATTGCGTGATGAGCCACCAGATGGGAGTGAAACACAGGACAAGAATGTCCAAACCCATACTGAATAATTTTAATGCGGATATTAGTATGGTTGTAGAGGAGCGGGCTCAATGGTGTTCTTCAACAATGTGAATGTGCTTCTTGCTGAACAGAAACCATATATCATGTCTTCTGGAAACAAGGGTTGGTAGCCAAAAAGCTTGGCGTATTCTACAACAGTCAATATTAATGTTTGTGTTGAAGCTAGAGGCTTTACTGGAGGAATTTGGTGCTTCTAGCATGACAGTGGTATTAATATATGGCTTCTACCCAGCAGAAACCATTGCTTAAATATGGCGGTTTTCCATGGGCGTTATATTAGCTGGGTTTGTCCATCATCTAAGCTTCACCAACACCTATGATCTGTAATGAATGCTAGGATTACTTAGAGTGACTTTCTACGGTAATTTAGTACCCTTGATCACCTTGACAAGAAGGGAGAGAGACCTATTTGTGGCGTGAATGTGAACATCATCAGACAAATGATTCAAACTTGTGACCTACTGGGATCCAATTTCATGGGCCAATGTATACTTGGACCCCCTGTACAAAGGAGTCCACATTCTTGAAATACTTGACCAGGCTTGGTGTACGGCTAAATGGCTTACTCTGTTCCCCGAGGTAACTCTTAATCGTATGCCTAAAACTCACTCAGACCATAGCCAACTACTTTCGTAGCTGGTATAGAGGAAAGGGAAACGTAGATTCCCTCATCCCCTACGTTTTCAAAATGCCTGGTTCGATCATACAGACTTTGTGGACAATAACTAGGATATTAAGAACCCATATTTCAAAACGATTGTTAGAGAATTTATGACCAGGGCTTTACACTGGAACATGACTCATTTTTGGGACATTTTCCTCAGAAAAGATAATTGTTTGAGAAGATTAGCATGGACACAAAAGGCACTGGCTCAAAATCCTTCTACTTATCTGGCAACTGAAGAGAAACAACTTAGGGAGGAGTATAATCTGATACTTGTGTAGGAAGAAATTTTTTGGCACCAAAGATCACATTTACAATGGCTTGTTGAAGGGGAACTCAACACACACTTATACCACCTTACTGCCCCTAAACGCAAATAGAGGGCCAGAGTTACCTCTTTAAAAAACTGGATAAGACTTGGTCCGTTGAGGGGAATGAGCTACAAAATATGACGAGGGAGTACTTTGACAGACTATACTCAAGTGAGAAGGAACATCATACCTTCAATTTTCACACAGAGCTGCCAGAACTGATTGAGCATGACCTAAATCATCTATCTAGACAGATTTGTGAGAAGGAAATATAAGAGGCATGCTTTGATATGGGTACCTACAAGGCTTCTAGACCTAATGGACTCCCACCAATCTTCTTTAAAAAATGATGGGACACAATTGGGAAGTAAGTGGTGAGTATTGTTAAAAATGCTTTTGAGACAACAAACTTTCCCCCAGGCATGAGTGAGGTACTTATTACCATCATACCCAAGACTGAGCATCTAGAAAGCCCAACACAATTCAGGACAATAGCCCTAACAAATGTGATCATTAAACTAATTTATTAAATTGATGGGGAACAGAGTTCAGAGTGTAATTGGTCAGCTTGTGAGTACCGCATAGAGGGCTTTTATACCAGGTAGAGAAAGCTCAGTAAACATTGTTCTTGCATAGGAGGTCATGCATACTCTGCAAATGAAGAGGACATGGAAGAAGTGGTATATGGCTATTAAAGTAGACCTACAGAAAGCCAATGATCGGGTTGGATGGCCTTTCTTGCAGATTGTCCTTCATAAAGTTGGACTTTCAGGAAAGTTACATAAACTCTTAATGCACTATATCTCATCTACCGGACTGTCAGTACTTTGGAATGGAGAAGTGATAGAGTCTTTTCAACCTAACCAGGGACAACGGTAAGAGGACCCTACCTCTTTGTGCTTTGTATGGAGAATAGAGTGCAAATATACATAGAACAATATAACAAGGTAGATGGAAGCCTATCAAGCTGTCTAGACAAGGCCAACCAATCTCACATATTTTATTAGCTGATTACTTTCTTCTTTTTAGGGAAGCATCTGAAGCTCAAGACAAGGTTAGAGGAGGTGCTCCTTGAATTCTGCCAATGCTCAGTCCATTAAATTAGTACAGCTAAATCAAAGTTCTACACCTTTAGTAATGTGGGGAAGTGTTCTCAATGGTGCTATATCACAGTGCTTGCAAATGACTCATGCAAGGGACCTTATGACATAATTGGGTGTGCCCTTGTTGCATGGAAGAAAGAAAGTCTCTCACTTTTTCTACCTAAAGGAAAATATGAGAAGTAAATTGGCTTGGTGGAAGTCAAATGCCCTCTATAGAGCTAGTAAAAGGATCCTCATTTAGAGCTCACAAGCGTCCCAGACATATTATAGCATGCAGACCACAATGCTTCCAGTCACAACTCTAAATAACATGGAGAGAATCTGTAGAGGTTTCCTTTGGGGTGATGATGAAAATGGGATGATTATGCATACGGTAGCATATATGGTCAACTTTGTGCCAACCTAAAGACTAGGGATGTTTAGGGTTCAAGAAGATGTATGAGATTAATATTGCATTCTTGGGAAAATTGGTGTGGGATCTGATCCGGCAAAAAGACACTTTGTTGGTGAAGGACATGTCTCATAAATACAAGGATTTGACAGTAGTAGCCAATGGGTTGCTCATTCAACATGTAGGGGGATCTGTCGAGCTTATGCGCAGCGCAAATGTGGGATTGATGGTGACCACTGATAACACTCTATTTGGTATTATATTTTATACATTGTTTGCCCCCGATTTAATATTGATAAGAGATAGTCTAGATATTGTGTGAAATGCATGTCGATTTCTTAGTACGTGTTCCTTTGGTCATAATTCTGTATTTACGTATTTATCCTTTGGAATCGATACTGTTTCGTCTCGTTTTATGTCATTTTCAGATATTGCCTTTTTCATAGAGCAATGAGGATGTGAATCTAGATTGGAAGAAGTTATTGGGCCGAAGAAAAATTCCAGGTTGAGATCTACCGAAGAAACCGGGCAAAGCTAGGCTCGATCCATCGAAGGCCAGGCCCGACGAGTCAAGATTTTGGGCAACAAGTTAACCGACTTTACGAAGTTTACCTAAGTATTCTAGGGTTTATTTGTGTTTAAGTCGGCTACAGGACCTATACAAGACATGTATCATGCCATTGTAACATATACTCTCAATAATTATACAAGTTGTATGAAATAAAAGTTTGCTTTGGTTTCCTTTGTGAGTTTCTTTTGGTTTCATTCTCCCTAAACCATCAACTAGCTTGATTTGATCAAATTAGTTCTCCAATATCGAAGGTATGAAGCTTTGAACGTTCCTTTATGTCTTCAATATGGTAGATTAGGTTGTTTCTGTGTGATGTAATTGACATGAATGTTTAACGAGTTTGTGATTCAACATAATTAATCAGAATGATAGATATGTAGCCTAAAAATAGGAGTTGCCGCTCTCGATGAGTCGACGGTCTATATCGACGCGTTGATTCAGCCCTAGGTCACCATAATTCTGGAGATTCGGCATCGGCTACGTCTGATCGACATGTTTAATTCACATTTATTTAGATCTGGCCAATCTGCTTTGCATATTCGTAAATTAACATGAAGGACTATTAGTGAAGTGTTAGTTAGAATGTATTCTAGATCGGTCTTTGAGAACATACTAGTCATCGTTGATAGCTGCCTGAAGAGGTTCTCGGTCTTGAGCCAGTACTCTCTCAAACTTAATGCATGTGAGTTAATACAGTCTAAGGTAGGTTAATGACACATAGAAGTCTGAGATATGTTAGGAGATAGGTTAGGAGGGAAGGAATACCATTTTTTTAATAGTTTTTACATTGGTCGTAGACCACCTCTATGTGTTCTTAGTTAGGGTTTAGTTCGTTTATTAACAAAGAGTTGAATTGTCTCTGCGGGATCGACCTTTGCTCGTTTGCTATCTACAATGGGCCGAGTCCCCTTGCTAGTATCAGCGAATTACACGCGATCAAGGTTTTATGGCGCCGTTTCCGGGGACAATTGCCAATTTCTTTTAATAAATTTACTAAATTCTAATTAAGAACGTTTCTGTTTTTTGTTATTTATTTTATTTTTAGTCTTAAGTCGTTTTGGCAAGAATCTATATTGTACTCTGTTCAGAATAAAGAATCCACCACTCGATTCGATAAGACTATGCCTCGATGAGTCAAGAGTCTGGAAACCGAGTTCTAAACTTTTCCTTGTGTTTTTGTGTTTATCCATGTTAGTTATTGATTAGTAGGTCCGTGGTAGTTGTGATGAATCCTAACCGAAGCGGAAGTTTGCTAACCGTGTTTTTGTCTTCATGCAGATTCTGCAAAATTAATTTTGAACCTCGTGCATAAATATTTTCTACAGTAAAAATAGATAAGCACCATGCAACCTAGAGGATGGTTTGTATTAAACGTAAAGCCGATCTCGATGTATCCAGTCCCAAAGTATGGGAGTTCGAATGGGAATGTAGAGAACATGACAAGAGTAAAGATGGAAGACATTGATGCACTTAGAAGAGCCCAAGAAGCAAGTCTGAATGAATACGAGAGGTGGAGGCAAGGTAAGTCTCCTATTCCAATAATCGGTATTTCATCTGATTCTGATCCCGAATATGACCTGGCATACGATACCTAGCAGTATCCATCAACGGTAGATCTTTAGGGTTAGCCTTGTGTGATTCTGGGGGTAGAACTAAAATCATCCCTTTATCTCCTTGCCTTAAGGAAAATTTTCTAGTCGACATGAACCGTCATATTACTATGCGGTTCGTGGATCGCCAAGTCGGCATGGTCACTGGTCGGCTAAGAAATTATAATGTCACAGTAGTGTTAGGAAATCACTAGTTTAACGCAGCGGAATTTAAAATTTGATTTCCTTTTCTAGATTGTTCTTTGTTTAATGCAATAAACACGTTAAGTAGTTTGACGGTTATACCTCAGATGATCTATAAGATCATCGCTTTGACCGCCAACGGAGAGTAGTTCAATGCGCAAGCCGTCCACGCGTCCAGCCTCTATCGCTAATCCACACGAACCCCTTGCCGGAATCCTCCTTGGATTGCTATCGGAAAAACTCCGGCTGCTAGACCGGACCTTTTCTTCCCTCACAAACTCACTATGGATAGCTCTCTATTTTGCACAAGAACTATGAGCTCTTGAAATTGTGATGTACAAAAGAGCTTGACACCCACCTCTTATTTATAGTCAAAAGTGGCGCCCCATATGTATGTAGGAGAAAGAAAACATTTTCCCAATAAAATAAGGAAAATCAACTAGATTGATTTATCTCTTTAATTATAATTTATTTTGCCAATATCTTATATTGATTATAATTATCTCATTACCATAAATCTATTTTTCAAAATCAATTAATATCTTATATTAATATTATGACAATCTTATCAATTAAAGTGCACAATCCAAGTGTATCTTATACACTTAAAATGGCGCCCCATTAGTCAATTAATTGACTTCCGGAATATTCTTTAATTTATATATAATTAACATCTTGTATTTTATTTATTCATAATAAATAAATACTACCATATTAATTTACCACTATAACCTTTATAGTCTAGAGATAAATTTTCCTTATTTGGTTATCAACTATAACCGCATTTTAATCCGACTCGATGTTCATATGTGTGTGACCCGATAGGCTTCCGAATATGTTGGCCGTAGACACAAAGTGCAATTTACTAAAATGCCCTTCATACTCTAACGATCACGGATAGCGTCTAGCAACACACCGTGACCCCCCAATCATCGGAAGAGTCAAAAGCAATGACTACTACCTTTCATGTGAAGCGATTACCGTGTAACTTACAATCCTATGGTCAGTAATAATATCCATACGATCGTATCTCGAGTGTCAATACATTAACGATCGTATCTTATAATCTGATATCATGCTCTCTCGAATAACACATTTACTCCCACTTTGCAAAGATTCTCGAGAGCTAGACATTCCTTATAAGAAGGCCATTTCGGATATTCGATCCCAATCATAGGATACGCGATTCCCGGATGACCAATCATGTATACTCTGCATGCTTCAATATCATACCTAATCACTACCGCATGATCGCCCCATGGTTAGGAGAAATCTCAATAGTGTCAAAGCATGACAATCCGCATCGTGATGCCATGAAGACTCCGGTCAAAAGGATAATTACACAACCGCCGCATAGTGTGACACGTAATGTAAGTGGGTCAGTCTGACGTACGCATTCTCTAATACACGTCCACGTACAGTCCAAGTGTCTCTACACTTCAATAGACGAGATCTATCCCTATCTTCTAAAAGATAGAAGACATCCAATACGTGCTAGTCTGATTATACCATCAATGTCCCTTTTGATAATATGTAAGACTAGAGACATTTAAGTACTAATCTTGTTATAGCGATTAGAGATCTCATCAACCATAATCACCATCATGGTTTCTCTATCACAGATTGATACTAGGGACGTTACTATATACATACAACAAATAATATGAAGATAAACAATATATAATAACATAAGTGCTTTTATTAATCATAATAAAGTTATTACATGAACTAAATAGACTGTAAATGACCCGACCCTGTCGGATCCGGTCCAACCCGATTGGGTTTAGGACACCTTTCCAACAAGTTGGTGGTTTCGACTACCCAACCGACTTCTTAGTCTTAGATGTGCCCGAGGACCCTTCTGTTGCTATGGTCCTCAGACGTCCATTTGTAGCCACCAGTCGAGCCCTGATGGACATGAACAGTGGAACCATAACGCTGAGATCAAATAACGATGTTGTATCCTTCAGGATTTTGAAGCCATTAAAGAATCGACCGAGAGATTTCCATGTGTTTAGTTTGAATGCTTTGTATACGCAGGATGCTGAGAGGTGAGATGTTGAGGGCATTGGAAAGAATATGTGCTAGGTGTAAGGGAGCACAAATTTCTGACTATCTTGCTTTGAGAACGAGAAGAAAATACCCACTACGAAGCGCCAATGGAGGTTAGTTGTCCTACTCTTATGGAGATGGACGAGCCAACCCTGCGTAGTACAAGTTTGACCGTAGTAGATGAAAAGTGGAGTCTTCAAGCGTAAAGGAAAAGAATCAAAACAGAAGAGGAAAGCCTAGCGGCGGTCCAAGCAGGCAAGCTTTCCAGGAGAAGAACCTCTGAACTGGATGGGAAGTTCGAGAGGGTGCAATCCTTGATAACAAAGAGTAATGCTTCTTCATTGGCCTCAAGGGCAAGGGAAGTGTTAGGATCATTTTATTGGTTTTGATGATGGTCATACTAGCTGTTATAGCAAGCCTGAAATAAGTTAGTAATATATGTATAAGACTTTACTTAGAGTCTGACATATTGTATAAGTTCAGTCAGACAAGCATTGTACTAGTCTGGTAGGACGACTCAGTGAATTGAAGGACAGAAGATCAAGTTGAGTGAAGACAGCCAAGTACCAGCAGAGTAAAGTGAAGCCTTATGGACTGACTTATAACCAGGGAAGACTGTCATTACCTTGGATAAGTCTAAGATACATTCTACAAGTGATGAAATTTATTTTTCAAATATGGTGTACACTGATCTCACACAAAATAAGGATCAGTAAAGTAAAGCTTTATCACCACATCAAGATGTCGCAGATCAATATAAGCGAGAAAGAAGCGTGGAGATCGATAGCGACCTATAAGCAAATTCTCAATGACCAAAGCAGATAAGTAAACGAGTCACTGAACCAGCTATGCAATAGCCAAGTGAAGAAATAGGCAAGTCATGTATACTGTCTACATTTGATTCAGAACGTGGAAAATAAGGAAATCAAGCAATTAATGTAGAATCAATCAAGGACGGATTTTATGAGGAACGTTTGAAGAAAATCCGGATCACTGGAATCAAGGAGAATGAAATCACGGAAAATTCATGGATTATTCTCTGCATTAAATAGCCAACGGATGAAATTTCAAATCAAAGAAATCAAGGCTATAAATAGAAGACATTGACAGAATGAAAAAAATAATACACATCAATCAAGAAAATGATCAAGAACTCTAGGTGCTAAAACTCTGTCAATTTCACAAGCCCTCTTTCTGAACTTAAAAGACATATTCAGAGATCAAACTCAGAAAATAGAGCATCAAATCTATATCAAGTACTGAGTCTGATCAAGCCACTGTGAATCCAATTCACATCCAACTGAAGCAATTGAATCATATCGTCTGAGAAGGAATCGCAACCTTTTGTGATAGCTGCTGAAGGATTTGTTCTCAAGGAGCAGTGTTGAAGACTGAGTCACTGAAGCTTTTGTAGCCAGGGAGTGATAGTCTTGAGATTGTGAAGTTTGTGTAGCCAAGGAGAATCATACTATTGTATTGGTGAAAAACAATAGTGAATTACTCCAATCATCACAGGAGAAGAGTGGACTAAGGGATTACACCACCCTGAACCACTATAAACCTTGTGTTATTTACTTACAGCATTTACTTTCTGCATTTAATTTAAGTACCTTTTTTATATGTCTGTGTTTGTTTAAATAGTTTGAAAATACGTTTTAGAAGGGTTTTAATTTTCCATTGCACAAAAGCTTTTCATCGAAAAGTTTTTGCAACTCCTGAGGTTTAAAGTTTTTAAGCTCACAATATAGTCATTCACCTCCCCCCGACTATAGTTGTAATACCTACTCCCGACCCTCAGGTCCACTGGGGTCATTTTAGGAGGGTTTATGAAATTCTCGCGCGACTTCAATAACAAAACTAAAATTCCAAAATAATAATCCATTAAATCCACAATTTAACATAATAAATCCACAAATGACTTGACAATACATCAATAATTAATTTCCATTACAATATTACAAAAAAAAATCACTAACTATTTCCACATGCAATTACAATAGCTCTTCACCAAAAACGAGGTACCAACCAAAACATTATTTATTTTTCCTCAAATCTCGATCAGTAACAACACTTATATTCTCCATTCCCCCCACGATCAACAACCTGTATATATTTATTTATAGAAGGAAAAAAAAAAACAAAACAAAACAAAGAAACAAGGAAAACGAGGCGTCAAAGAAAGAAATTTGATGAAATTGGCGTGTGCAAGTGTTATATATATAAATAAATAAAACTTCTTTTAGAAAAAAACAATGCAGCAGAAGTCCTTTGTAATTCTGCAAAAAAAACGAGTTAGTAACAACTTTTTTTGAACTAATAATTGAGCAAGAATAATTAAAAAAAAACAAATTTATAAGGTATATAGTGCACGAGCTTAAAAGAAAACATGTTTGTTCATTCATTAACACCAGCTTTGGCCGAGCCGATGAGTCAAGTACCGCCCTAACACCATTTGTACCCAGGGATTTCAACCGCACTCCACGAGAACTAGCCATGCCTGACAACTCCGGCCGATTGTCAGGGAAAAGAATCAACCTTCACCGTGCAAACCTCCTACACGGCTCCAGCCAACCCTGTCCATGCCCTAGGACCCACACACCAACCGTCGACCCTTGCTTTCCGGTCAGTAGCATGAATCTTCGGGGAAAAGGTACCGTCCCCCGCTTCTTCTGACGAGCACTCTAGCTACTGTCGGAAAGACTTCGAGTCAAGAGGCCCCGAGACCGGTGACTAGCCGTTCTCCTAGAGGAGTAACTCTAATCCCCCTAGCCACAAGATCTTTGACACTTTCGTGCCACGAGCGAGCAAGTATTATCCGTCGATTCCAAGTATCAGTTTCATTTATTTATAAAAATGTGCACTAGCTCAAATCAAGTCATTTAATTTTAAAGAAATCACTTAAAAATGACTTCCGAGTTTAAAAGTTCATTCGATATATATACACAAAATATTTGAAAATAATATAAAACACATTTTTGGCTTTATATCAAAATAAAAGACTCACCTTCGCTTGAGGTAAACTTAAGAGAATTTGACATTTTGATTCTTGGTTCACAAACCCGGTACCATCGTCGCCTAATATAAAAACTCCGAAATATTAACTTTGACATAAATTAAAACAACTAAATCTACCTAAAACCCAACGTACCGCAGTATAGTCAATCTATACTTTTCGACTATATATATTTCCCTAAAAAAAAATACCCCGATGAATAGAGCTAAAGAAGATGTCAAAGTTGAAGATACACATCAACAATGGTGGAAGGTTCAGGCCGCGGAAAATATGTTATAAGAAGGACTGATTAATTGAAAGTATTTGACGGAATCGATATATGTTTGATTTAATCTTTAAAAAAAAAAAATGAAGAGAGTGAATAATGAATAGAGTTTGAAATCTATAAACTTTAAGTTGTATGGGTCAAAGCCTAAGTTCTGCAACAAATACTTTGAGTTTTCTCACTGTACAAATGTGTATATGCATGCATATATTCACAGGAAATATAATCTATACCCGCTAATTCTCGAATTATTGCTCCGAAAGGAAAACCGACAGCGTTTACATCATTCATTTCCAATCAAATTCTGCATATCCATCTCTTGCAAGAATCGAATTTGTATAACGTAAATCTATATAATGAAGCATACCTTCACTTACGATATATGCTCTCCGACACTTTGTAACTTCGTTAGATTGATCGCCTTATCGGAGCCAGAATGTTCTTCCTATGTTGTATTTTTTTTGTAATTGTAATGAGGTTGCTCTAGAGTAATTCCCCAACTTCCTATATATAGCTCTCTCTATTTGTACTACTAGGGATAAGAGATCAACTATAATCCTTCTTAATTGAGACATGCTGTAACGGTTGAACGGAAGAACTATTAAAGAGACTTAACCAGTATCAGTTTCAAGATAGTAAACAAATTCTTATTACGATTGGTCACTGACACGATTATACGAGTTATGATAGTTCTAACAATTATTATTCTTATTTTGACAACTATACCCTTCTTATTTTATGGCATAAAATTCGGGGCGTTACAATAGTTCACCCTTCTCTGAGACCAACAGAAAGAGCATGGATAGAGAGAGGAGGAAGGCATACCTCGGTGAAGGCTTTCCGAGTGCAAGTCTGGTGGACGCAAGTCCGGAAATCTGACGGACTGAGAGTCAGAAGCTAAGTTTATATAGATGAGGACTCTAAACTAAAAACTACTTTATATACCTTGCATATACCTTGCTGGTCTGTTTTACTGCATAGAACACCTTGTAATAGGATAAGCTATTTAGACTTAGTTATTAGAGTTGTTGAATACTTTTAATCAGCATTGTATTTTCAGCTGAGCCTGTCTTAGATATGTTGTCTGTCAGCTGAGTAGTTTTTCAGATATGTGCCTTCAGCTGTGATAGGTTTCACATCTTATCTGGTTTGATTCATATCACAGGGTGTAATAATCTGAATTTGTTCTTCCGGATTTGATTTGTAATAACTTAGATGATCTGTACTGTATCTGAATATATATCCATAGTTGTTGTTGATTGAATATCCAAACTTGTGTATTGAATATGATCCGTCATATAACCTGTGTGTCATATACTAGCTTTTAGCAACCTCTAAGTCAAACTCTGGACAAAACCAAGAAAGAGTATAAGTTGTAAGGACTAGATTTAGGTCCTCAAAGAGGAACATGATAACTCTTCCCGGGATTATGCTGAAACACTGGACGACCGTGCTCATCCATTGCTTCATTGTCTTCCCGGGATTTATCAGTTTGGCCCTTTTTGGCCCGAGGTGAATTCCCATCAAGACCTGCAAGCCTCTTCCCCTTGTCCTTTGAAGTCGTTTTGTTTGAGAGTGAAACTTTTGATTTTCCCCAACACTAGAGGCTGCAATATTGGTGCCTGAGGTCCCAGCACCAGTAGTAGTTCTCTTTGGCTAAGGATCATTTCCCGGAACACCCGCCACAGAAGTGTTGGTATTTGAAGAAGGGAAATCGGTTAGCATGACCATTGTACCTAGCTAGTGCATACAATATAAGAAGTCAGATCGTAAGTATGAATAATACAACCAGCAAAGAAAACTCTAAAATAAGTTTGTTAGATAAAGGGTCTTACATTTATCCCTCTTGTAAGAAGAGAGAGAAAGAAAGTTGTCAGAGTCTCATGTTCCAAGGTCCGCCAGGACCAAAGTCTGGGAGGAAAAGAACTTAATGTTCTCGGCACAAAGAACTTAATGTTCTCGGCACATGAAGTAGAACTAGTGTGGAGAGTTTCCAGAACCTCTGATGGTGTAAAATGCCTGGAATATTGGAACATAAAATGGTCGATCTACTATCCAGCAGAAAGGGATGAAGCCTACAATCATCATGATTCCATTCGGAACGATCTGAGCCACATTCAGATTGTATTGAGACAAAACTCACTGCACGGCATGAATCATCGGCAGCATAAGCACTGTCCAAAAGTTCTGAACGTAGACATTAACATACCCCTCAGAAGTGGCTGCAAGCCCTTTCAGTAGAAGTCGGCAAACGTGGATTAGAGACATTGATATCCTATTAAGCACCGACACTTCAATCTAGGCGCCGTGCGCCGTGTCCGACATGTTACCAACACAACACGTGACCGACTTGCCTCCGACACGTGTCCGACATATGTCGGCTGATTAAAATAATATTATTTAAAATTTTCAAATCCGACACACTCCCGACACGGCGCCGACACTCTCCGGCATCCTAAACCCAAATTTTTTTTTTTTTTTTTCTATTTAAGTTTTCATCAATGGAAACATTAAAATACCCGATTTCCATCTTAATTATAATTTAACAAATAATACCCCGTAAGTTTATATTTTTCTTGTTGATAAACATCATTTTTTCACTTAATAATATTTTGAAGGTCAATTACAATTTTGTTTTTACTTTTGGCACCATCGAATGCCTATTTTACATATTCGTACAATTTACGTATTACATATATTATATTTGTCTTAGTATTTCATATATTTATAGATTTTTTTTGATGAATTGAATCTTATTTACATCATATATATATATATATATATATATATATATATATATATATATATATATATATATATATATATATATATATATATATATATATATATGCGATGTCGGCGGCGCTGTCGTGTTCTTAAATTTCGAAATTAGGTGTATGTCGTATAGTATGCGTAATGTCGTAATAGGTAATAGTCGCGGCGTACAAGGTCTGTCTGTCTTCTACATAGTTGATATCTATGCAATAATCCGTGTAGACCTTCAGCATATCATGTAACATCAGGATGGTTTGAATATATGTTGGTCCCTACAAAGGCTTGGACAAGTTCAGAAGGGGTGAATGAACTTATCAGATTCTAACTTCAAAACTTTTACTTGATTGAACTTATCAAAGTGTGCAGCGGAATATTAAAGCCTTTAAACTTGTTTTAAAAATGCTAGATTAATGTAGGTGGAATGTTGAAATTAAATGTTGAATGTAAATAGCACAAGAACACAAACTTGTTATCAATGTCTAAGGTGGTGTAATCCTCTAAGTCCCCGCATCCTTCATAGCCTCACTACTTTGCTGACTAACTCTTTGTTGATTGAATCAAGATTTGAGTAGAGATGGATCAGATTTGATCTCTTGAGCTTTTCTAGATGTGACTTTGTATTTCAGGGTTGCTCAAATTCAGGAGTAGCTGCTAGATGATTTTCTTTGAGCTTCTGATTTTGCTAACTCTTGAATTATTCTAGATTTTGCTTTGAATGCCGTGTCTTCTAAGTAGGATTTCCCCATGGGTTCAATAAATGTCACAAGTTCTCAATAATTGTTTTTCTTATTTTTTTCTTGAGTTGTATTTATACCCCAAATGAGTTCTCTCCTTATCTGCTACTCTTTTGCAGGTGATAAACCAACTGTTGGCTCGCATTAATGCATTTTGTCTTCTTCACAATAAATGGCCGTTTGATTCCTTTAGTAATACTCCCTCCGTTCCATAATAACTGAGGCAGTTGTCAAAAACACGATGCGAGTTAATGCTTTAATTTGAATACCAAAATGACTAAAAAACCGTTAGTCTATAATTAATGCAATGTTACACTTATTCTCTCACTCCTTAATTTAAGGGTAGATGTAGAAAAAACACAATAAATAATGCATTGAAAATGTAACTGCCTCAATTATTTTGGAAGAAATATTTTTGGCAACTGTCTCAGTTATTTCAAAACGGAGGGAGTAGTCGTTTATCTTGACATTGATGCTGATTGTTAAGAATAATAGTGATGTGACATCATCCTAGGCCATCCATGTAGGCATGTAAACAAGCCGAACCCTACCGAACCGTGGCAGGGTTCGGCTCGGCTCGGTGTGTTCGAACCTTAGGCTCGGCTCGGCTCGAAATGGCCGAGCCTTATATTTTCATTATTCGGCTCGGGTTTGGTCTGGTATTTGGGGAAAAAAGCTCGGCTCGGTTCGGCTTCAACATGTCGAACCGTTCGAACATGTTCGGCTCGAACTGGGTTTTAAAAAAAAATCAGAACATGTTCGGCTCGGTTTTAAAAACATGTTCGGGTCGAACTGTATATGAATTTATGATATCCGAGCCGAACATGTTCGAACATGTTCGGATCGACCACCGAATATCTAATTTGTAAGGTTCGGCTCGAAGTTCGAACCCACGAAACGAGCCCGAATCGAGCTTTTTCGAGCCGAATACTCTGGATCGAATCTAATACTTAGGTTCATTTACAGCCCTACATCCATGTGGCTCCTCATCCAATGGCTGTTAGTGAATTAGTTAGTTAATAGATTCTCATCAAATCCAATGTTGGATTTGCTGGCAGATAGATAAGGTTCTTCTTCCTAGTTATATATGTGTATTGCTGCTGCACTATGAATGTAATTCAGATTATCTGATAATGAAATCTACAGAATTGCTTTCTCTATCTTTCTATTTTGTTTAACTTGGTATTGGAGCTAGGTTATGGCGTCAGCAGCTTCTACAACCACTGTTGCGGCGACCAGCGTCCCGGTAACCAGTGTTCCTGCGATAGATACAGCACCGGCAACCACAGTGGTTCTATTCTCAGCTATTCCCACAGTTACAGCTGCTGCTGGAATAAACACAAGCAGCTACACTCTTTCTCAAACTTTGCCATGGTTAACTACATCTCCTTCTTTTCCATACTTCTCGTCTATTGGAGCTCCAATCTACTCTACCGGAGCCCCATTTGCTAGCTACTTGTCCCCTGGTACTTCTCAGCTTTCTATACCAGCATCTGCGTTCACTATTCCACCCCAATCTGCTTCTAATCTAATTTCTGGTTTACCTGCTACTTATTTTACGTCCATTCTGAGATCAACTTGCACTGTAAAACTTACTCGGGACAATTATCTTCTCTGAAGGTATACTATCCTTCCGATTGTCAAAGGGTATAGGCTAGAAGGCTTCTTATTTGGCACAACACCAAAACCATCTTCTTTGGCTTCTGGATCTGGCTTTGCTTCTGGTGTTCATCTGCATAACTCTGCTGCAATTGAGCAATGGAATGCCACTGATAATTTGCTGATGGGTTGGCTTCTCAGTTCAATGACTGAACAGGCATTAACCGAGGTAATTGGTTGTAACTCATCTTATGAAGTTTGGAGTACATTGGAGGGTCTGTTTAATACTCACTCTGAGGCTCGAATGCTAGAGTATAAAACAGCTTTTACTAAAACTGAAAAAGGAAACAGATCAATGGCAGATTACCTAGCCCTTATGAAGTCCTATTCAGACAAACTTGTTGCAGCAGGTTATCCTATATCAAAGTATGAACTTATACTAGTTGTTCTTAATTAGTGGTCTGGATAGAGAGTATGAATCTGGTATTGTGAATCTAACTACTAGGGTTGGTAGCTTGAACTGCCAGGAAGTTCAATCTCAGCTTCTTACGCATGAAAGATTGGTGGCTAGATTCAATCCTGGTGCTGTAGGGTCTAATTCCTCTTTACATTTGGCTCACATGAATCCTAGAGGACCAAATTCTACTGATGTTAGGCCTCAGTTCCATAATTATAACAGAGGCAGGGGTGGCTCTAGAGGTGGAAGATCAAAAGGTGGTAGAGGTGGTAGATCCAACTCTAATAATAGGAGTGTGTGTGTCAATTGTGTGCTAAGAATGGCCACACAGTTTTGGAATGCTGGCACAGGTTTGATGTGAGTTTCACTGGCCCTAATAACAACAATAACAACACTTCTAGGCCATCTGGAAATTCAGGCAATCCTAGGCAACCTGCAGCCTTTATAGCCTCACCACAATCAGTTACTGATCCTTCATGGTATATGGATAGTGGGGCTACTAATCACATCACAGGAGACCTCAACAATATGCATCTCAGTGCTGGATATACAGGTTCTGAGACACTTGGAGTTGGTAATGGTGAGCAACTTAGCATTCATAACATAGGACAATCTCTTATACCTACACCACAATCACACAGACCACTTAAACTTCATTCCATGTTACATGTACCTGCCATTACTAAAAACCTTCTTAGTGTGTTTAAACTAACTTGTGATAATGCTGTTGTTATTGAGTTCACTAATTCTGGTTGTGTTGTGAAGGCCAAGAAAACAGGGATGCCTCTTCTCATAGGAACACTGGAGGGTGGTCTGTATAGGATGGACAATCCAACTGAGAATGTCATGAGCTCTCTTCACTCTAAACAACCTCTTCAAGACAAGTCCACCTATGTTGCTGAGTTTCAGTCTTGTCCTAGGTCAAATAAGGTTTAGTGTGTTCTTGTTAACAAAAATCCTAATGTATGGCATAGAAGACTAGGTCATCCTTCTCAAAAGGTTTTGAGTCAAGTCCTTCAGTCTTGTAATGTGTCTTTGAATGAAAAACTTGTTTTCTATGAAGCATGTCAGTTTGGGAAGTCTCATGTTTTACCTTAGACTTTATCTACTTCTCATGCTGCTCATATGTTTGATCTTGTACACACTGATATTTGGGGGCCATCTCCTATAAAATTTACTAATGGATATTCCTATTAGGTTCACTTCCTAGATGATCACACTAGATATACCTGGTTGTTCCCTTTAAAATAGAAATCAGAAGTTTACGATGTGATTAAACAGTTTCAAAAAATGGTAGAAAATCAGTTCTCCACTACTATTAAATGCCTCCAATCAGATTGGGGAGGTGAGTACAGAAGCATTGAGTCCTATCTAAAAGATCAGGGCATCTTGTTCAGGCACCCCTGCCTTCATGCTCATGGACAGCATGGAAGGGCAGAAAGAAAGCATAGACATGTGGTTGAGTTAGGTCTTACCTTGTTAGCACAGGCATCTATGCCACTAAGTTTCTGGTGGCATAGTTTCCAACAGACAGTCTTAATCATAAACAGTCTGCCCATAGTTGTGTTGCATAATCTCTCACCAATGTGTTGCATAATCTCTCACCCCATGAGTGTCTTTTTCATACAAAACCAAATTATAAACTCCTTAAAGTTTTTGGATGTGCTTTTTATCATCACCTTAGACCTTTTCAAAAAACCAAGTTTCAGTTTCATCCTAGTAGGTGTGTGAATCTTGGTGTCAGTCCTGTGCACAAGGGGTACCAATGTCTTGACATGAGTGGGAGGATCTATGTAACTAGGGATGTAATATTTGATGAAATGACTTTCCCTTTTGCTAGTGGTTTTTCACAAGGGCCAAACAGGTCTGTCCACATTGTCCCTAAATCTGAAAGTCATTTTTTCTTGCATCATTTGCAGCAACATGACATTCTCCAGTCCAGTACAGACACTCAAGTTGTTCAAGTAAGTATCCCCAACTCTGATTCTATTACTACCAGTTCATCCAACTCTCCTGGTTTTGTTAGTTTTCCCTCTCATGGTCCTACCACACCTTCTAGTCCTACAACATCTTTTAGTCCTGCTCTCCATTCACCATCCTCCATACCACATTCTCCAACACTGTCCCAAGACTCATCCTCTTCCACACAACACTCTTGCAGTCTACCCTTATCACCTTCACCACCTGCCTCATAACCTTCTCCTCCAGTCCCCCCACCAAATCCTAAACTTACTAACACTCATCCCATGATGACTAGAGCCAAAGCAGGAATTTTTAAACCTAAATCCTTTGCTGTTGTTGTTCATCTTACTGAACCTACAAGTGTTTCAGAAGCTTTATCTACCACTGACTGGAGAAGTGCCATGGATGAAGAATATCAGGCCTTGATCAGAAATGAAACATGGGAGTTGGTTCCTCCTTATGTTCATCAAAATGTGGTTGGCAGCAGGTGGGTGTACAATCTGAAACTGAAGGGTAATGGTGATGTTCTTAAACATAAAGCAAGATTGGTGGCTAAGGGTTTTAGTCAGACATATTGTGTGGACTTTATAGGGACCTTCAGTCCAGTGGCTAAAGCACCAACAATTAGAATAGTTCTTGCCTTAGCAGTAACCTATAATTGGCCTGTAAATCAAGTAGACATCAACAATGATTTTCTCAATGGTCCCTTGAAAGAACCAGTTTATATGTCCCAGACTGAAGGTTATATTGATCCTACTAAACCTCACTATGTGTGCAAGCTAAAAAAGGCACTGTATAGGCTAAAGCAAGCCCCAAGAGCGTGTTTTGAAGCTCTGAGGTCTAAATTACTGGCATGGTCTTTTACACAGTCTGTCTGTGATACTTCCTTGTTTATTCTCAAAACTGCTGATCATATCCTTCTTGTTTTAGTATATGTTGATGATATCTTAGTGACAGGTAGTTCCTCTACACTGATAAACATGTTTATTCACATGCTGGATTCCAGATTTGCCTTGAAAAATGTAGGCCCTATGTCACATTTTCTGGGCATGCAAGTGGTCAAGGATTCTTCAGGTATCTACCTGACTCAAACTCAGTATGCCACTCAATTGTTACATAGACTTGGGTGTGATACTCTTAATGCTTGTCCTACACCTATAGTTCCTGGTAAGAAACTTGAAGAGGAGCTTGGGGAACCATTTCAGAATATCACACTATATAGGGGTGCTATTGGTGGCCTGTAATACCTTACTTGCACCAGGCCTGACATTACCTTTGCTGTGTATTATTTGAGCCAATTCATGCAAAAACCTCATCTGGAACATTGGAGATCAGTCAAGAGACTTTTTAGATATGTGATAGGCACTGTCAATCATAGTTTGCATTTCAAACCTGCTGTCTGTCTGAATTTGGCAGGGTTTTCTGATGTTGATTGGGGGGGTATCTACAGTTGATAGGAAATCAGTTGGAGGATACTATGTTTTTCTTGGAGAGTCCCTAATTTCATGGAGTTCAAAGAAACAGGATGTGTTGTCAAGATCCAGTGTTGAATCTGAATATAGAGCATTGGACAATCTCATTGCTGAGCTAAAGTGGATCACCTATCTCCTTGCTGAACTATAGGTTAAACTTATTGCTGCCCCTACAGCTTGGTGTGATAACACTAGTGCTTCTTTTCTAGCTAAGAATCCGGTATACCATGCTAGAACCAAGCACATACAAATTGATGTGCATTTTGTCATAAATGAGGTCTTAAACAAAAAACTGGTTGTGTCCTATGTGCCATTTGCTGATCAACTGGCTGATTACCTAACTAAACCACTGACTACTACTCAGTTTCAGAATTTCAAGAGCAAACTCAATGTGGTTCCCCCACCCTTGAGTTTGAGGGGGGTGTTAAGAATAGTAGTGATGTGGCATCATCCTAGGCCATCCATGTGGCTCCTCATCCAATGGCTGTTAGTGAATTAGTTAGTTAATAGATTCTCATCAAATCCAATGTTAGATTTGCTGGCAGATAGATAAGGTTCTTCTTTCTAGTTATATATGTGTATGGCTGCTGCACTATGAATGTAATTCAGATTATCTGATAATAAAATCTATAGAATTTCTTTCTCTATCTTTCTATTTTGTTTAACTCTGATACAAAGACGTTTCTTGTAGAACAGAAAAACATTCTTTTTGTCAGTCAGAAACCTTTATAAAACCCTGACTGTAATAATGGCAGTGTATGTACAGAGCTATCTCTCTTTGATCATTTGACAATCTGCACATCATTAGATGCATACAAAGTGCATTAAATGCTTGTCCAGCTCCTTCATCGGAATCGATTCTACCAGACCCGTGTCTTCAAAGTCTGGTCATTAGATCATTTCCTTTAGATTAGGTCTTTAATCAAGCCTACCTCCAACTGGTTTTTTCTTTTCCTTTGATCTGGTATGTCTCACTTGGTGCAACTTTCTCATCTGATATGATCTTCTCATTTGATTTGATATGATAGACATACCTTCTGAACTTCTGCTCACGTGATCTTCTACAATTAGAATCTGATCGTTTTAGGTCTTCTCATGCATCTGGCCTGATCTAAACTTATATTACTGCATTGATTCTTTTCATTTGATCTAATATTTGTTGTTTAAACTATTCTTCTGATCTTAAGGACACACACATCACTTGAGAAAGTATTAGAAATCGACCTCCGTTTCGATGCGGAAATTTCTCTCAGAGGACGAAAAAGAAAATATAGGAAGAGGGAATTATCTCGGCACACTTATAAACGAGACTCAAAAAGGCGCTCATCGATCATTCGTCCTATCTAATTTATTACATATGAAATATCGCCTCAATCTCATGAAAAATGATTCGAGTTCCACCAGACAAGCTGGAAGGCATCGATCGCGTCATAAACGGTTAAGGTCGCGTCTATCAGTTCGTGCCACGTAATCGAATGACAGAACTAACCTATGATCTACGTCCCTTATCAGGTCTAGGGAGCTTTTGACATGGTTGAGACCTGTAATCGTACACATGGCACTTACAAAATAGTTACCGGATCATTGTGATAATTGGACTTACATGGACCTTGCCCGAGTTTGGACTCCGCATCATCCGGCCTGAGCAAGTATCACTTGTGTTCGGCATAGTCTACATCTGACCTCATACTGCTAGCCTGACACATGACTATCCCGATCACTATGTTCGCCTCGGTACGAGATGTGCACGATCTCTGACGACATAAACACTCCTTTAATGGGCAATCCAGACATTATGCAAGACTTTACACCATTATTGTGATTGCTCTCTTAATGACGCCTATATAAAGGACCCTATCTCCGTAAAATCATAACTACGTTAATTGACTTGATTCCATACACTTTGGGTGCGTAGAAAGTCTCATAATCATCACAAATATCATCTAATTTGCAGTTAGATTACTTGCAAAAGAATCCAATTATCCGAAATTATGTCAAGCGATTTCTAAATATCTTAACAAGTGGTCATCAGTTCAAATTCCTTCATCCCCTGATTATATAATAAAAAAACAAAAAAACAAAACATATTTGCTTATTTGATATAGGTTAATATAATTTTTTAAATAATAAGTATTTTTGGAGGAAAGCGGAAGATAATTTTTATTCGGAATGGGATGACAATCAAACCGTCAGTCTGGCCAGGAAATGCAATAGAGTAGTCTTTCACTGTGCCAGGAAATGCAATGGCATGTGCACTAGGTCATATCCGTTTCAATATCAATCCGTTATAAAGAACTTTTTATTTTATTCATTTACTTAAATATTCCGTTAATCCCTTAAAAAAAAAGTTTCTTACGGGTATTGGGATTCCCTACCATGTGACCGTACCTTATGTCTTTCATTCTTCAACTTGTACAATAAATTACGTTACCAATATTCTCAAAACTTTGTCCATATTCAACTAACTTGTCACTAGTAACTTGTTTTTGGATAAAGCTCTTGTACCCTTTTCCGTTTCTGCTCGTTAATCCAAAAAAAAACATAACATTATTTTTCAGTGAGCAATGTTACTAGTCGATGGTTAATTGTACCGTTAATTATTGCTAGAATATTTGATGGAAATTGTTTTCATTAAATGAATTGAGAGTAATATACACATATATAAATACACATACAGGATGCTCTAGGTACGAGTATAATCACAATTATAGACACATACTTTAAATACAATAATAAAATAATAATATCCTAATATGCCCTATCAAGTGGGACTGTAAGTGAGAAGGCCCAACTTGAACTTGAAATGTTGATAAGGAAGTCGACTGAGGGGTTTGTTAAGGGCATCAGCAAGCTGATCAACACTTGAAACATGAGAAACACAAACAAGACCTCGTTCCACTTGCTCTCGGATGAAGTGGTAGTCAATGGCAACATGTTTAATCTGGGAATGAAAGACAGGATTGGCGGAGAGTTGAGTAACACCAACATTATCACAAAAATAACTGGCGTGGCAGCATAAGCAAAGCCAAGGTCATGCAGAAGATATGTAATCCAAGACAACTCAGCAGCAGTAGAAGCAACAAAACGGTATTCGGCTCCGGTGGAAGACCGAGCAACAGTGGATTTCTTCTTAGATCTCCAAGACAACAAATTACGACCCAAAAACACCAGGTATGCACTCGTGGAGGAATAATCATCATCTTATTGCCACCCCAATCAGCATCAGAAAAGGCATGCAAGTCAAAAATAGTACCGGACAACAGTTGCAAGCCATGCAGAGCCGTACCTGCCAAATATCTCAAAACTCATTTGACAAGATTGCAATGGAGGACAGTGGGGGCATGCATATACTGAGAGAGCTTGTTGACGGCATAAGCAATATCAGGACAAGTAAACAAGAGATACTGAAGTGCCCCCATAACCTGTTGAAATTGAGTAACATCGGGATGAGGTTCACTCGAAGAGTGCAAAGCAGAAAAGGCATCGGTGGGAAGAGGAATGACAACAGGCTTAGAGTCATGCATATTAACACGATGAAGCAAATCCAAAATGTATTTAGTCTGAGTCAATAATAAGCCTGAGTCATTCGGAGTGACCTCCACACCAAGAAAGTAAGATAATGAGACCAAATCTTTGATAGAAAACCGAACGCCCAACTGATTGATGATAAAATGAACATGCTCCGTAGAAGATCCTGTAATTATAAGATCATCAACATACACAAGTAATAAAGTAGTGACTGTAGCTGTCCGATAAAAAAAGTGAGGAACCTGCCATAGAATTATAGAAGCCCGGGGAGAGGATAAATGTACGTAACTCATGATACCATGCCCTAGGGGCTTGTTTTAGCCCATAAATGGCCGTGTGCAATTTACAAATAAACCGAGGGTGATCAATGTCCTCAAAGCCCGGAGGTTGGGCCATGTAAACATTCTCTGTAAGAGTACCCTGCAAAAAGCATTATTCATATCTAATTGACGAAGACACCAACCAAGAGAAATGGAAATACCGAGGAAGCAAACTATGGTGGGCTTAACCACGGGACTAAACTTCTGAAAATCGTCAATGCCAGGACGTTGCGTAAAACCTTTGGCAACGAGCTGAGCTTTGTAACACTCATCCGTGCCATCAAGATTATGTTTAATCCTGAAAATCCATTTGATGCCTAGAACATTAATAGACGGCCGGATTATAGGGAACCAGAAACCACACGTCATTACGAACAAAAGCATCAAATTCGCCAGACATAGCCTGACGCCAATAAGGACACCGGAGTGCCTGTTTGACAGTAGTGGCGTAATATCAGAGAGTCGAGACTCCATTTGGGCTGTAAGGTTACAGATAATGCATGGTTTAAAGATTTGGTTTCGGATAACCATAGGGTGGTGGAGTGGGGTGGAAGGGGATGAGGAGGATGAGAAAGAGGTGGTGGGAGAGAATGAAGATGAAGAAGATGGGAATGATGGTTCGTGTGGGTGAGGGAATGCATTTCCAAAGGTACGGGTACATGTTTAGGTGGAGAGGGAATCGAGGGCGGTGGGGATGAATGAGGAACCGAGGTAAGAGGAGAGGGAAGGAAGTCATCGGGGGGCAGGCGGGAGAAGCCGTGAAGGGAGTGAAGTGAAAAAGAAAGATATCTTCCATAAAACGAACGTCCCTGGAAATATAAAGGCGATGTGTATTGAGATCATAGCAGAGGTACGTACTTTGAGTCAGAGAATACCCGAGAAAGACACAGGGAATAGAGTTGGATTCAATTTTATGGTTGGTGTAAGATTTGACCCAGGGATAACACAGACACCCAAAGACACGGAGTTTCATATAATTAGGTGGCTTGGAAAAGTGCTTTTGATAAGGGGACTGCATGTCGAGAGTCTTAGTGGGCATGCGATTAATGAGATACACAACAACGTTAACAACATAGGACCAATAAGTGAGAGGAATAGAGGCATGATGAAGAAGGGCAAAGGTTGTTTCAACGATGTGAAGGTGACGACGCTCAGAGAGACCGTTGCGTTGGGGAGTGTGGGGAGGTGAAGTGGTGAGCAATACCACGGGTGGATAGAAAAGGGTGAAGTTCAATGTATTCAGTGCCATTGTCCGAGTATAAGATTTTGATTTTAGTGGAGAATTTTTATTCAACATACAAAGCGAACTTTTCAAACACAGCAACAACATAAGAGTTACGGATTAACGGGTAAAGCCATACATAACGGGTGAAGTGATCAACAAAAATAACTTAGTATTTGTATCCATCAATTGAATAAAGTGGTGCAGTCCAAACATCAGAATAAACAACTTCTATGGGACGGGAGGAATGTAACGTGGAATCACCAAAGGGAAGCCTATGGCTTTTATTACGCAAACATGCATCACAAGGTGATAAAGTAACGGAAGAAAATTCAAAGAAATTATTCATAACTAAATGCTAGATAATAGGAAAGGCAGGATGACCACAACGATGATGCCAGGTTGTAGACAAAGCTTTATTGACTAAAATGGCAAAGAGTGGACTGTTGGATCAATAATAGGCTCCATCTTTAGCATGGCCCTGATGGAGGCAAGTTCCTGTTTTGGGATATTTCACATGAAACGAATCAGATAAGAATTCGATGGTGACATTGTTATCACAACAAAGTTTGGA
Organism: Gentiana macrophylla; assembly: GCA_026214975.1. Taxonomy (NCBI): domain Eukaryota; kingdom Viridiplantae; phylum Streptophyta; class Magnoliopsida; order Gentianales; family Gentianaceae; genus Gentiana; species Gentiana macrophylla. The sequence continues at coordinate 79,896,988 of CM047812.1, forward strand.
CACATATAGTAAGTGTTAGGAAATGGTAGGAACACATAAGACATTATAATTTAAATGAAGATCTAGGGCAGGGGAGGGAGGCATAACATATATGGAAGATATGGAGAGAGCTACCATCACCATTAATAATTTCATCACCACCCACGTAGGGTTTATGCATGATAGGCCGACTCCGCCCTCCGGCCCGCTGACCCGAACGTGGACCCGAGTGGACCCGCCGAGTACGGGTGAACGGGGGCTGGAGAAAGGGTATACGGCTAGGCCCCAACGCGAGACGTACATGCTCTGAAGATGGGCTTTGATAACAGGCCCACGATGAGTAGAAGGGTGATGGATCCGCCAGAGATCTTTCTCCCCAACATTTGGAGAGTATGAACCGACGACACAACCAGCCGGCTAGGGACATGCAAAGACCACTCAAGGATCCGTGCCGCCATTGCCATATCACGGCCTGACTAGCCACCGCAGATTTATTTGTACTATGTCCTTAGTTGTAATTATGTTGAACTTAGTCGGTTCTCATCCTATAAATAGAGCTCTATGTACAGTTCATAAACTAAGCTAATATATGCAATGCAAGACAAAACTCTGCCCAATTTATTGTTCTCTTTTACTTAAGCATCACTACCACATTCACCTCCACACCACCACATAGCTCCGCCGTGAGCCACCATCTTCACACTGTTTCCATAGCCAGATATCCACCACAAGTCCACCGCTGAACACCCGTGATAATTTTGATGTTATCAGTTAGCTCCGTTACCGGGAAAATCAAGGTTTTCAGCTTGTTTCCGGCGTACAGCTCACCCACAGTTTGCAAGATTTACGGCGGCCCCACGAAGAGCTCCATCTTCCCCAGGCCACCCCCACGGTTTGTTCATCAAAAAGCTCTCAGCTCTCACTTACTCACGCTCAAATCTCTAGCTCAGTCCTGGAATCATCTCAAAACAAGGTAACCTCCCCGATTTCCTGTTCAAAATCACGAGTTTGCGTTTGAATCATCACCTCTCTCGTGACTTTTGCACAAAGAAACTCATCGGAGTTGGCATTGTACGTTTCCTGGCCGGAAACTTCGTTTCAGATCTTTTGATTTGTTGTTTGAAACTGCTCATCCATGAAAAAGACTAAGGATACATGAATCTGTTGAGTTTGCTCTTGAGAAATCAACACTATTAGCATTTTCAAGTTAAGGAAAAGAGACAAGGTCACGCTTGTTGTTTTGGCTGTTGCTATACCGTTGTTTTGGTTGTCAGTCTTGTGTGCTCAAAGATTTTTAGGTGTTGAATCAAAGTAACGCTCACGTTGGTATATGCTGTGTCGATTCTTTGAATCTAGAAAAAAGGCATACCATAATCAGTAAGATACCGGGATTTTTTGGAGCCTCACGCTTGAGAAATCGCAGTTGCTCCTTGAATTCCGATATCCGTACATCGGCACCCCCATAAGAATCCGCCGGAAAAGTCATATTCGACAAAGTCCCCACCACGCCGTCTGCACGTTCAAATAGTACAAGGTTGGTGAGCGTCAGAACGGTTGAGGATTATAGTACTTTTTGGAATCTTGTGAAGACAGCATATCAGAGCCTGACATATGGCTGGGACAAAGGACGTTGTCCATGTGCCACCTACTTCAGGAAAGGGGCCCACACGGGATCCCACCCATCAAGATAACTTGGACATCACGCTTGAGAACCCCACCGTAGGATGGGATGATTCTCAGCCGGGAGACAGATCAAAACTCAATATTGATGCAAGGACTATTTTGAATCAAAAGAGATCCAGATCCAGGGATTGCGAGGCAAATTCGGCGTTGGCCTACTCTGGCCCTGCACGTGATAAGAACATTAAGGGGACCTCAAAACAGTATGAAAGCAGAAAGGCAGTCCCAGAAAAAATCCCGGGTCTGGAGGAGACCCAGGGGGCCAAGTCCCCTGAGGTGAAGGCAGCGCTGGCATACGTGGAATATGTGAAACAGGTGTATTTGGCGAATCTACGCCTGGCCACATGTAATCTTCCTCTCATAACAGTTGATAAGCGACTCCCTGCCCCGTCTAGGCATGAGGCCACGGCTCCCCATGAGGATCCACTAACCCCCACGTGCGAACCAATGAGAATTGAGATTGAAGGGATTGAATACTAGTCACCGGGCCAAAGGAAGAAGCACGCCTCTGAGAAAAGCATGGAAAGGAGATTGGCTCTAGAGAGGTTGCATCACCCTGAAAAAAGAACTTTGCTACAATGCATGAGACCTATTCACCATAAAAGAAACATCATCCCGTGCCACGAAGTCAAAGACCTCCGCAACGCACGACAGATTATAAATGATAAGAAAGCAGAGTAGGACATGGAATCAATTTATTATACAGATTCATAAGACGTCATTCTAAGAAAGGTGGTTCCCGTGAAAGATACCGAACCTAGAAAGGATGACAGGTTGGAAAAAATGGAGAGAGAAATCTCAGAGCTGAAAAAAGCCAAGCTAGATGAGAAACCTGAGCCGACTCAGGGAATTGATGTTCTCTCAGATGAGATACTAGATTCGTTGTCCTCAAGAGGTGTACAGTACTCACAATACGTTTACTACAAAGGAACCACCTGCCTTTTTGAGTGGATAGCCGCATTTCAGAGCCGAACACTCCTGGCCACCAAGAACAAATCTGCTTGGTGTGTCGCATTCCTGGGAAGTATGCAGGAGCGGGCCGCAGAGCGAAATTTCTGAAAGAGTTCAAGACGGCAGAGCGACCAAAGAAATCTATTGAAGATTTGTACGAGGTCCGCCAAGGAGAAGAGGAATCATGAAAGAGTTATTATGACAGATTTATGAGAGTTTATGAGCAGACAAAGAACCTGCCTGAAAATGAAGTCAAAAGAGGTTTCCTGAACGGCATCACCAATGGAATGATGAAAACTCACTTCGCCATGCAACCTCCTGCGAATTTGCATGACCTTTTCAAACAGGCACGCATATTTGGTTTGACTGAAGCAGCTCCCTCACTTTCCAGAAAGGGAAAAAGTCGAAGTGAATCCCTATCCTCGAAGGACGAGAAAAGAGAGGACCCAGGGAGGAGCGGAAAGAAGATCGGAGAAGAGGAAAGGACCGAGACAGAGAGGTCAAAAAACCAATGAAGTTTGAGGAGTCTGAGTTCATCCCCATCAATGCGAGTTTATCCGAAATACTTTATGAAATCCGTGATCGAATCAAAAGACCAATACCCTTGAGATCCGATCCTAAAACACGGGATAAGACAAAGTATTGCGATTTCAATGAGGATCACGGTCACATCACGGATGAATGTATCACCCTGAGAAGAAGTGTCGACAAAATGATCAAAGACGGAGAGCTGGATAAATACAAAAAAGCACAGTGGGGCAAAAATAAATGACAGGGGGCCCTACATATACCAAAATGAGATCAAAGTAAGCATAGAGGAGTTTCCTAGCAACCATCAGATTAAGAACCAGATCAATTCAATTAATATCAGAGGAAGAGAGAAGCCAGGTGTCCTGGCTCCGAATGAACAAGCTATCTCATTCACTCGAAGAGAGCTAGCAGGACCGCCAGGAGCAATGGAGTTGCCCATTGTGGTACAGGTCGGGATCAATGATTTTGGCGTCAACTGTGTCCTCCTAGATACGGGAGCCGCCAGAGATATCATTTACCTGGAAACTCTCAAACAGATGAAAATAGGAACATCCAAGCTAAGGCCTTACCGGGGAATGCTAGAAGGGTTTTCCAAAGATAAAGTAACTGTTTTAGGCATCATTGATCTGGAGGTCAAGATCGGGAACCATCCGCAGTACCGAAAGGAGAAAGTCGATTTTCTTGTCGTCGATCTGCACTTTCACTACACGGCAATCCTGGGATCCCGTCTCAGAGGAAGTTTCAGATGGTCGTCTCGACACCCCATCAGAGGGCAAAATTCTATACCGATGAGGGAATTGAAATGGTTGTCAGCCACCCCAAAACTCTGTTGGATCATATGACCATGAATCGGAGCGATTATCCTGCGAGAGGAACGCATAAGAGTCCTCAGGTCGAATCATCCAAGTCGGGCTCCCGACAAGCTTGCATAGACACAGTCGAAGAGACGGAGGCTCGAAATGAGCCGAATCTGTCGAAGGTGGTAATGGAGGTCGACCAAGAGAAGAATATCGGGTCTAGGATGTTCGAGCTGAAAAAGTCGTTTGTGAAACCCTCCAAGTCAGAGATGAGTCTAAATTCACGGCCCAGGACGAGCTGGTGGAAGTTTTCGTGAATGAAAAGTATCCTGATCAGAAAATAAAAATTGAGGGCCAGATGGAAACAAGAGAGAGTGAAGATCTGATATCATTACTCAAGGAAAATCTGGACGCATTCACCTTGGTTGTCACAGATATGAGGGGCGTGGAGCCCGAGGTTGCACTGCATCACCTCAGTGTAGATCCACGCTTTAAGCCCGTACAATAAAAAGCCCGCCAGTTCTCCAAGAAGAAAGAAGAGGCAATCAAGGTTGAGGTAGACAAGTTGGTCGAAGCTGGGATTATCGAAGAACTCCAATACCCGACTTGGCTGGCCAACGTGGTGATGGTTAAGAAGCATAATGGAAAGAGGCGCATGTGCATCGATTTTACAGACCTGAACAAAGCATGCCCGAAATATCCTTATGTGCTGCCGAGGATCGACAAAATGGTCGATCGAATCGCTGGATTTGAAATGTTGAGATTCCTGGATGCATATTCCGGATACCATCAGGTAAAAATGGCAAATGAGGAAAATGAGATGACCGCATTCAAAGCAGCAGGCGGGATGTTTTATTATGAAATGATGCCCTTAGGTTTGAAAAATGCTGGATCCACCTATCAACGAATGGTCAACAAGGTCTTCGGCTCTCAAATGGGAAAAATTTGAAAGCTTACATCGACGACATTGTCATTAAATCAGCCCGAACCGATCATCTGGCAGACTTGCAATAGACCTTCAATAACGTCAAAATGCACTCCATGAAGCTGAATCCCGCGAAATGCTCTTTTGGGGTTCAAGCTGGGAAGTTCTTGGGCTTTATGGTCACTCAGAGGGGGATCGAAGCGAACCTAGAGAAAATTCAGGCCTTGGCAAACATGAAAGAGCCAACCTTTGTCAAAGAGGTGCAGAGATTGAACGGAAGGATTATTGCTCTAGGGAGGTTCGTCTCTAAATCTACAGACAAATGTCTCCCGTTCTTCAAGATTCTCAAAGGAAACAAAACCTTCGAATGGACCGAAGTGTGTTCTCAGGCCTTCAAAGCCTTCAAGACTTATCTGGCAAGCCCGCCTCTGTTAGTCAATCCGACGCTAGGAGACGAACTTTTTATGTATTTGGCAGCTTCGGACCGGGCCGTTGCCGTTGTACTTGTCAAGGAGGACGGGACCCTCCAAAAACCCGTTTATTATGGGGCCGTTTGTTAAATCTGAAGTCTGAAACCTGAAATCTGAAATCGGAAATCTGAAGTTTAAATATATTAAGTATCTGAAGTCTGGAAATAATTAGATTGCTTGATAACCGATATGTTTGAAATCTAAAAATGCTTAATTTTACGATTTTAACCTTACAATGTTTCATATATATATATATATATATATATATATATATATATATATATATATATATGTTTGCATAATAATAATTTTACTTTAGGGTAGCAAGTCATATCATCTAAAAATTAAATATGATAACGAGGTTTAAGGTTTTTTTTTTTTTTTTTTTTTTTTTTTTTTTTTTTTTTGAGATTACGAGGTTTAAGTTTAGACGTGAAAAAAAAAAAAAATTAGACGAAACTTATTACAAAAACATTTGAAGTAAATAATTACATTATCAAAATATGCACCAACGTAAATAAATACAGAAGCGGTAAAATGATTATGTAAAATGTATCTGTAATTTACATTATGTTGGATAAAATGATTAGGTGTATTATCTTATATTTTATTTTTATTTTTTGCTTTCATATTTGACATGGAGGCACGTTCCCATGAAAGCAAGAGAAGTAACTGTAATTATTCAGCGTTAAGTTGGGTTGAGGTCGCTGAAAATTTATATAGTACAATTAAGAGGTACTTAATTAATTCAGTGACATTTTAAAACATTATCAAACACCTCTGACCTAAACTACCTCTTAATTTTTTTAGAATAAGTGCTTATTTTTGTTTAACAAACAGGCCCTATGTCTCAAAAGCCCTCAGTCCCGTTGAGAGCTATTATCTAAATGCAGAAAAATTGGCTTACTCGCTTGTTATTGCAGCCCAAAAATTAAGGGTTTATTTTTCTTCACATACAATCGTCGTATTGACAAATAGTCCACTGCGACAACTGCAGCACAAGCTGGACCTATCAGGCCGTTTGTTACGATAGGCTATCGAGCTGACCGAATTAGATGTCCGGTACGAGCCCAGAAAATCAATCAAGGCACTATCTCTGGCAGATTTCATAGTCGAAACAAGCTTCAACGAGCAGGAATCCGCCGGACAGCTTAGCTCACCGAACGTCGACGAATTAAATACCCTAATAGTTGTCATGCTGCAAAAGCCGAGTCACTGTTGGCATATGTATGTCGATGGGGCGGCGAGCTGAAATGGCTGTGGAGCCGGAATAATACTGTTGGAGCCGGGCTCATCCGAAGAGATTGAAAAGGCCTTAAGGATTAACTTCACCGCTTCCAACAACCAGGACGAATACGAAGCAGTCATAGCCGGACATGAGTTGGCCAAAGCTATGAATGTCGGAAACTTGGAAATTTTTTGCGATTCAAAAGTAATAGTGTGCCGAATCAATGGTACATTCGAAGCAAGAGAAGAAGTATTAAAGCGATATCTTAATCTCGTCAGGAAGTTGAGAAACAGTTTCAAGTACTGTGAGTTCCAAAACATACCACACGAGTGGAATAAACGAGCGGATTATCTATCAATACTAATCTCCAAAGAAGTTCAGCGACCCTGCGGTTATGTTTGAATACCTCGAAGAGCCAGCCGTCTGTCAAGCCAAGATCATGGATATTCAACCATCGGTCCCGTGCTGGATAGACGAGATTAAGGCGTACATTGAAAATGGAACGCTACTTGAAGATACCAAAGAGGCCCAATCCTTAAAGAAAAGAGCGGCGCGCTACACGGTCCTGAACTGAATTCTTTATCAAAGGTCTTTTTCGAAGCCGCTACAACGTTGTATCCGACCCGAAGAGGTTCAAGGTATACTGACATAACTGCATGATGGGGTATGCCGAGGTCATCCCTCCAGCCCCACACTTTGGCTCAGAAAGTTTTATTAGCAGGATATTATTGGCCGAAACTAGCTGAAGATGCTGAAAGGTATGCTAGGAGCTGCGACAAGTGCCAGCGCTTCACCGACATACCAAGACTGCCTTTACTGGAGCAAAGCATCGTCATCGCTGCATGGCCCTTCGACATGTGGGCGATCGACCTAATTTGCCCGCTTAAGAAAGGCCGATCGAACTGCGAGTATGTGGTGGAGCTGTGGATTACTTCATAAAATGGATCGAGGCAAAAGCGCTTGTTAAAATAGGTGCCAAGGATATAATATATTTCTTCCTGGATCAAGTTTGGACTCGGTTTGGGGTGCCACGAGCCATTATATCTGACCACGGGCCGTAGTTTAGAGACGAATTCGATAAATTTTGCAAAGAACATAATGTCAAACATTAGCAGTCCTCGTTATGCTAACCCCAAGGAAATGGTCAGGCGGAAAACGCTAATAAGCAAGTATTGAAAGTGTTGAAGAAAAGCCTAGGCAAAAAGGCCGGGAAGTTGGTAGACTACCTGCCCGCAGCTCTGTGGTCACTTCGAACAACCCGGAAGGTAGCAACCGGGGAGACGCCGTTCGCGCTGACATATGGATCGGAGGCAATGGCACCTGTGGAAATGGCTCTGCCAAGTGTAAAGGTTTCCCACTTTGATGAAGCCGACAACATCATTAATCGACAGATCGAATTGGATCTTGCAGAGGAAAAACACTTAAAAGTGCATGCGCAGTTGGTTAACTATAAGCAAGCCGCAAAACGGCACCACGACAAGCGAATCCGTGATCACTCTTTCACAGTGGGAGATTTGTCCTATGCAAAAAACAAGCAACCGGCCAGAAAATTGATAAATGAAAGCTGGCTGAAAATTGGGAGGGTCCTTGGCAAGTGTTGAGAATAGTAAAAAAAAAAGGGACTTTTATCCTCTCAGACACAGAAAGTCGCGAGTTCAATCGACCATGGCACGCCGACAATATAAAGCGATACTACACGTAAGCGATAATGTTATTCATTTCAAAGCATCTTTTGTAAAGGCGTCGAGCCCGTTTGGTCGGTATCAATAAAATCTATTTTCAAAGTCTACAAAGCAAAATAAATTATGTCCCCGACAAGCTAAGCTTGTCAGACATAGAAGGGAGGCATGCGAACTCGCTGGAATTTTGTTTGCGACAGAGATACGCAAGTTTACAAGAAAATAAAACAAAGAAGCAAAAAATAATGCCAGCAAAAGTAAGAAAAGTCAATTCATTACAAAATGAGGAAAATCCTTACAAAGGAGCAAAAAAAAAGACCACTGCACCATTCTTCATTCATCCGCCTCAGGATGAGCATAGTATCGGTCCGTGGTAGGGCCGACCGGCATTCCTTGGCTCCGAATGCACATGTTAGAGATCATCCAGGCAAATGGCAGGGCCAGCCTGTTGGAATAGTGTCCTAAACCCAATCGGGTTGGGCCGGATCCGACCGGGTCGGATCATTTCTACTATTTCTTATGTTTGTACAAATATTAAATGGCTTTTCTGTTGTCATATATATGTTCTTTTAAAGAACCAATTATGAATTGTTATATGATAACGTCCTTAGTATTAAACTGTGAAAGAGAAACCATGATAGGCGATTATGGTTGATGAGATCTCTAATCACTTTAATAAGTTTGATACTTAAATGTCTCCAGGCTGATGTACTATTAAACAGGGCATTGATAGTATAAACAGACTAGCACGTATTAGATGTCTTATGTCTTTAAGGCGGGGGATAGATCTCGCTCATCGAAGTGTAGAGACACTTGGGTATGCGTGGACATGTATTGAGAATGCGTACGTTAGACTGACCCACTTACACGGATAAGTGTCACACTATGTGACGGTTGTGTAATTATATATCCTTTTGACCGGAGTTTTCATGGCATCACGGTGTGGATTGTCATGCTTTGACACTATTGAGGTTTCCCCTAGCCATGGGGCGATCATGCGGTAGTGATTGGGTGTGATATTGAAGCATGCGGAGTATACATGATTGGTCGTCTGGGGAATCGCTTTATCCTATGATTGGGATCGAATATCCGAAATGGCCTTCTTATAAGAATGTCTTACTCTCGTGAATCTTTGCAAAGTGGGAGTAAACGAGTTACTTCGAGAGAGCATGATATCCAGATTATAAGATACGGTCGTTAATGTTTGACACTCGCACGTAATCGACCGTATGGATATTATTACAAATGATAGGATTGTAAGTTACACGAATCAAGCTGTTTCACATGAAAGGTAGTAGTCATTGCATTTGACTCTTCCGATGATTGGGGTCACGGTGTGTTGCTAGACGCTATCCCGTGATCGTTAGGCATGAAGGGCATTTTAAGTAATTTGCACTTTGTGTCTACGGCCAACATATTCGAAGCCTATCGGGTCACACACATATGAACATCTACCCGGATTAAAATGTGGTTATAGTGATAACTAAATAAGGAAAGTTTATCTCGAGACTATAAAGGTTATAGTGGTAAATTAATATGGTGGTATTTATTTATTATGAATAAATTAAATACAAGATATTAATAGTGTTATATTAATTAAAGAATATTCTGTAAGCCAATTTATGGCTAAAGGTGGCGCAACTTATTAGTGTATAAGATACACTTGGATTGTGCAATTTAATTAATGGTATTACCAAATATTAATATTAGGTATTAATATCTATACATATATATACATAAAGCATGCATGTGGAGCATCAATGCAAATTGGAGATTTGCATGCGCCAACCCTGTGTGTATATATATATATATAATATAGATTTATTTGTGTAATATATATGTGATATATGTACATGTGTAAATTGATTTATGGTAATATAATAAAAAGGTAAATATTGTCAATATAAGATATTGACAATATCTTGGAAATATTCAATATAAGATATTGACAATATCCTAGATTTATTTAATATGAGATATTGTAATAAATGAGATAAAACAATCAATTATATTTTCCTTATTTTATTGGAAAAATGTTTTCTTCTCCTCCACACATAGATATGGCGCCACTTCTACTATAAATAAGAGGTGGGTGTCAAGCTCTTTTGTACAACACAATTGCAAGAGCTCATAGTTCTTGTGTAAAATAGAGAGCATCTTATAGAGAGTTGGAGAGAGGGGAAAAAGGCCGGTCTAGCAACCGGAGTTTTCTAATAGCAATCCATGATGGGATTCCGGCGGTCGTCGTGTGGACTAGCGGTGAGGCCGAACACTTGGGCGGCTCTATGCAGAACTACTCTCCTTAGACGGTCAAAGCGTCGATCTTTTAGATCAACCAAGGTAACCACCGTCTACTACTTGTTTGTTTATTGCTTAAACAAAGTCGATCTTGGGTAAAAGGAAATCAAAATTTTGAATTCCGCTGCGTTCCCGCGTAGATTTCCTAACACAGCCCTTCACTCATCAAGGTGGCACACGTGATCGCCTCAAAATGGATCAGGCGACCACAATTGATTGTCACACCAGGAACAGAAAGGGCATAAAGAACAAACGCCTCAGCATCGGTGACCTCGTTACGATCGGGAAGACAGAAAACCCGAGTGTGTAGGAAGCGTTTCCACTCCATCTCCTCCCGGTTCAGCATATCTGTTGTCACATCTGTGTCATCCATCCACTCGTTGTGAAGCAAAAATTGGAAGGCGTCGAACCGGGTAGCATAGTAGTCAATCCCGTCGTCAAGATTCTAGTAGGAGTCATAATACTCAACAAGATTTGGAAGACCATAAAAATCATATATGGCGGCCGGGGAAAAGTCCACCATCACTCAACGAGTTATACATGCTTAAATTGGTGGTCCATAAGAGAATATGCGTTTAATACGCCACTACTTCACTCTCACTTATGCAAAGTGAAACAAAAATGTAATTAAGTAGCTCCAAAAGGTCAAAGATGTCATTTGTTTTCAAAATTTTGATGAAACGAATCAAAGTCTATGTGGTGAAAATTGCATCAAGATAATTTAATAATTTGGAATATGTTAAGGCCATATTTATATGATTATTAAAGGTTTATTTCATTATTATTTTCCCCACATTTGCGTAATTTACATGAGAATTAAGGGTTTAAGTGTAAATATTGAGTAAAGATGATTTTAAGATGATTGTATGCAAAATTGATGATTTTAAGTGTTGATTTAATGGAATTATTATTAGTTGAGTTTTATTACATTTTTGCATTGTTTATTTATCATGTAGTGTTAATTTTCGTGCATATAAAAAGGATTAAAGGAGGCTAAAGTCGAATTATAAGAGATAGAGTTGGAATTGGCTTGAAGAAATTGGATAAGGATGAAGAAATCAAGTTCAAGTCGATCCAGGCGGAGTCCGACGAAGGCCCACCTTCCGTCCATTATGAACGGGCGTTTGGTGAAATGGAACGTGCGTTCAAGTGCCAAAATCGAATGCAGAGTCCAACCGCAAATCGAACGAGCGCTTGATTAGCATCCAAGTCGAGTGAACGAACGTCCATTGAAGCAGACGAGCGTCCGTTGCCGACTTAGTCACAACCGACTCAAAACTCTATATATAGCGGCAGCCTCTTAACCCTAATTGATACCACATAATTGAGATCACAACTTTACACCAAAAAGCTGCGGCCACAAGCCTTTTTACGCAGAGATGAACTTCTCCAACCCAACAATCATCTTCAACATGATTGTTGGCTAAAAGCCTTGCAGTGAGTCGACGGAGGAAGCTCATCAACAACAAAACCAACTAGAGAGTTCGATACTGGATGTTTAGTGAGTTTAAGATCTAGTTTTTCATCACTTTTTAACGCTGTTTTACATTGCCATGTTTTGTTGAATTATCAATTCTATGAAACGATCTATTTATCTATCTTTATGCTTGAATAAATTTACGAAAGTCTGTTTATTTGAGTTCTCTTTCGTTTAAGTGATGCATCTAATCATGTTATAAGAGATTAGGCATGTTTAGTTGAGTAAGAGTTTGGAAACGATCTCGTGATCCTGTTTTGATTGCATGTTTAGTTTGTTTGAAAAGACAAACGAAACCTTAGGAATTTGATTAAAGATATTTGATTGAATTCGTGATAAATCACTTCTAAAACTATGTCTTTTAATCACCGCCTAGTTGGATTGTTGGTTGATAAGTGGAGTCCAGCTTGCTTCTTGCCGTGTTTTCCTTTACTTGTTTGAATCAAATTGTTTGCATAAGTTTAGTTTAAGTTTTAATTTTTAAACCTTTAGATTTCCTGCAACTTTTCTGATCGTAGTTGGACGCTCGTCCTCAATAGCGAACGCCCGTCCGTTAGATTTAGTTTCCAGACGCTCGTTCACTTAGTGAACGCTCGTCCATCCTTCTGTTTTCTGATTTTTCAGCTTGTTTTATTTCTGTTTTAGTTTTAGGGTTCAGTTCTTAGGTTTATTCCTTAGGTTTTAGTTAGTTTTAACCTTAGGTTAGTAGTAGTTTAGTGACATAATCGATATAGGTTTATATTTGAATTCGATAAACGTTCCATTCCCTTAGGACGACCCGTTAACATCCTTTACTACAGATCCTTATACTTGGGGTGTTTCGGTATTATAAATTTAAAACGTGTTTTTACCGAACAAGTTTTTACGCCGTTGCCGGGAATCGGTTTCGGTTGTCGGATTCTTTTGTATATAAATTTTTATATCGATTCTAATTTTAATTGTAGTTTTTTATTTTAGGATTACATTTATTACCGCTTTTATTTTATTTGATGTTCTTTCAATTATTTTTCCTTACTTTTATAGCTTAGATCTGTTTTAATTATAGATTTGTTTTATTTTGTTTCCATAAGTCTTTTCTCGCTTTTATATTTTTTTATTCTCGCTTTTAATTTCTCGTAACCTTAGTTTTTAGGTTTTCGTATCTCAACGAAGCGTTCAACAACTTGAACGCCCGTCCCACCTCAATTCGCCCTCTCAACGAACGCTCATTTAATCGAACGAGCGTTCGATTTCAACTAACGCCCACTAACACCGACGCCATTCACTGCTCAATCATCACTTCTTTTCTTTCTTCTCTTTTCTTCTCTTTTCTTTTCTCCTCTAAACCATCTAATCTTTTCTAAACTCGTTTCTAATCAACCCCAAAGGGTTGATTTCTTCCTTTCCTTTCTTCCGGTTTATGAAAACGAAGTAAGAAGGGACGCCTCGATCTTTGATCCTGAGCCCGAACGATCTATCCTTAGAAGAAGGCTTTTCCCTGATTTGGACAAAATGGCGGATCAAGATCCACCAATTCCAAATCCTGATCCCCAAGCCCAATTAAATCTCATTCTTCAACAAATGCAAGCTCAAGCAACAACAAAGCAGAATCGCTAGTCGGCATAAATCAACAACTTCAACAATTCCGCCAAAACCAAATTTTAATCAGTTGAACCAGACCCTACACTCCATATCTTAATCAAGATTTTCTCGAGGACATAGACCTATTCGTCCCACCTGATATGGGGGAGTAAATTTCGACCTTAAAAATGGAGTAGTTGCACTAGTCCAAAATAGCTCTTTCCATGGCATCGCTCAAGAAGACCAAGACGATTTTTTATCCACATTCGTTACAAATGCGGAAGCGTGCCATTATCCTGGTGTTGATTCCGAGATAGTCAAGTTAAAGCTATTTCCTTTTGCTTTGAAAGGTGAAGCAAGTCGGTGGTTTAAATCGTTGGCACATCATTCTCTCCATACATGGAATGATGTCAAAAGAGCCTTCGCTCTTAAGTGGGTTTCACCAGGCAAGATTATGGAGATGAAACGGGAAATAGCTACGCTTGAGCAGATGGAGGATGAGACTGCTGGCAAGGCTTGGGAGAGATTAAATCATGATGAGGAAGTGCCCCAATCACGGATATGATAAACATGAGTTGTTGGAACTATTTTATGAGGTGTCTCTCAACCTAATAGAGACTATCTTGACTCCACAAATTTCATGGATCCTTCTTAGGGGAGGTGATGAGATCGCCCACAGAGTGGGCCGAGACCATCGCCAAGAACAATATGTGGTCGACTCCTAAGAAGACCAATATTGTTAAGAAAGAAGGTCACGCAAGCAATCTCGATACAAAGCCGTTGGTTGCTCGGATGGAATTGATAAGCAAGCGGTGGCCAATCTTCGAGACGCAATTTTCCGATCCGGGAATGCAGTAGGAACGGAGATGACGGAAGAAGTAAATTTAATGGATAATCAAAACCAACCCTTCCGAAACTTCAATCAAAGCCGAAACTACTCAGATTTCAACGACAAAACTTCAATCAAGCCAAGTTACCACCTGGCCCTTCAAATTCGAATTCTTTCAACTCGAACTATCGAGGCCGCCTCGTAACTCCCAAAGGCCTCAAGGTGGCTGGAATCAAACTTAGAACCACAATCATACCACCTCATGTGTCCCTCAACACAAATTCTATGAGTTGGTAGACATGGTGAAGACTCGCCTACTAGTGTTAAAGCAATTGAGAGACAAGTTGGTCAAATGGCGCACCAAATAAGCAAGCGGACCTCACGGTAAACTTCCGAGTTATACCGAGAGAAATCCGAAGTCGATGTGAATGTTTGCACCGCCATTACACCTCAGCCGGAGTATGGGCAAGAAGAGGAGTTGAATGAAGTAACGCTGAGAAGTGGTAACAAAGCCGGACCCGGCAAGATGTCGGAAGCAGTAGCCCTCCTGACGCCATGAGTTCAGGAGGGGGAAATCAGAAACCACATGCCGAAGAAAGCAACGATGAGGAGCGTAGTGACAATTCTTCGGAGGACGAAAATAATTCTGATGATGAGGAAAGGAAGGAAAGTCAGAAAGCTGTACCCCTGACTAAGAAAAAGGAAGAAAAGTTTGTAAGATGGAAGGATAAGGAGGATGAGGCGATAAAGAATCAAGCTACAAGGAATGATAAAGCCCTTCCTTATCCACCAAAAAGGAAAGAGAAAGCCCTCACTAATGACAAGCAGTATGCTGGAGTGAGGAGGATGCTTAGAGACACTCAAGTTAGTATGCCCTTAGCCGAGGTATTAACTGAAATGCCTAAATGCTCTAAGTATCTAAAAGAATTCTGTGGGAGTAAGAGAAAACTTCAGGGGATGGCTGAAGAAGTGCTACGCGAAGATTGCGCGATGGTTTCACAGAAAGTCGCTGTTAAGCGAGGTGACCCTGGCAGACCTTCAATCTCCTATGAGATCGAAGGCCATTTATTCGAAAATGTCTTATGCGACTCAGGGGCCTCTATTAATGTGATGCCATTAAACGTATGCAAAAAGCTCGGGTTAGATAAAAGGATGCGGGAACGCCCGATTTCTCTTCAGATGGTAGATAAATCAAGCGGATCGCAGCCGGTTGTGTAGCTAATAATGTCTCCTTCAAATTGAACATTTAGTCTTCCCTACCGATTGGGTTATTCTAGACTATCCACCTGATAAGGAAATGCCTCTAATTCTAGGCCGAACCTTTTTAGACACTTCTAACGCTCTCATCGACTTACGCAGCGACAGATTACTCTTAGAATCGGTGACACATCCGTCACCTTCACACGAGGACACATCCTGAAAGAGCCATAATTGATGAAATATCGCTTTGTCGAAGCTATCTATGAGGACGAAAAAGATGCCTACTTTGAAGAAGCGAGAGGAGTTGACAGAGATAGGTGTTTTTGAAGTCTTGGACATTGAGGATCCGGTATCATGGACCACCTTCTAATTCATTTCAAGCCGTAGGCATTGACAAGTCATCTTCACTCGCCACACCGGGCCTGTTATTGAGTTAGAAGCATGGAGATGCCCAAAGAACAAACGATGATTTCAAAGAATCGAGTCGTGAAGACTTCATCCCTGGTGAAGAAGAAGCTCGATGGGTAGTTAGGGCGAGGTAGAGTTTTGGAGAGAAGCTACTCATTGGGAAGTAGATGATTGGGAAGAGTTGGCGTAAGAGCTTAAAGACGAAGAGTTAAGAAAAATGATCGATCACAAGAAAAAGGAAGCAAGTGTTGATCGGAGGATTCCGATGGATGATTTGATCCAATGCCTTCTACGGGGTTGAGCCTCGGGAAGATGAGTTATTCTTTAGTCAACCACTCCAAGCTCATAAAGAGAAAGGTGGCCCATTAAAGTCTAGTATTGAGCAACCACCTACATGATTTAGAGCTCAAACCGCTTCAAACACCTTAAGTATATCTTTCTTAAGGATGGAGATAAATTGCCTTTGATCATTTCTTCAAACTCGACCCTGAGCAAGAAGCACAAATGATAGAAGTGCTTAAAAGAATATCCTCGCGTTCGGATGGCAAGTGGGTGATATCCGAGGAATCACCAGATGTATGCATGCATAAAATCCGAACGGAGGAGGGAGCTAAAAGGTTAGACAATCTCGCAGAAGACCGAATCCACATATGCGGAGGTTGTCAAGAAAGAAGTGATAAAGTGGCTTGACATGGGCATCATCTATGCAATCGCCGATAAGCGAGTGGGTCACCTCTACTCAAGTTGTGCCAAAGAAGGGCGGAATCACGGTCGAAAAGAATGAAAAAGGGAGGAAGTTGCCTTACGACTCGTGATGAAAGCTATAGAGTCCTGCATTGACTATCGTAGACTTAACGAGGTTACTTGCCCAAGGACCACTTTCCCTACCCCTTCATTGACCAACTTATTGAACGACCGAGTGGTCATAAGTATTATTGTTTCCTTGATGGCTATTCTGGCTACTTCCAGATAGCCATTGATCCTAATGACCAAGAGAAGACAACTTATACGTGTCCATCTGGTACTTTTGCTTTTCGCAGAATGCCATTCGGCCTATGCAACGCACCCGTGACTTTTCAACGGTGCATGTTAGCCATTTTTTATGGACTTGTGGAGCAATGCATGGAGGTCTTCATGGATGACTTCTCAGTCTACGGCGATAGCTTTGATGAAATCTTAAGGAACCTAGATATGGTACTCCAACGGTGTGTTGAGAAAAATCTGGTGCTTAACTGGGAAAAATGCCATTTTCTAGTTGATGAAGGAATAGTTTTGGGACACAAGGTGTCCAATGCTGGCATTCAAGTTGATAAGGCTAAGGTTGAAGCCATTGAAAAGATGACGTACCCAAAAACAGTGAAAGAGGTACGAGGTTTTCTAGGACATGTTGGCTTCTACCGGCGTTTCATTAGAGACTTTTCTACGATTGCCAAGCCTTTATCAAATCTCTTGAAAGAAGATGTCGATTTCTTGTTCGATGCTGAAGTGCAAGGAAGCTTTCAATTGTTTGAAAGATAAGCTTATCGCTGCCCCTATTTTAGTCGCTTTGACCGACCAAGCCTTTCGAGTTGATGTGCGATGCCTCTAATTACGCCGTGGCGCAGCTTTAGGTCAAAGAGTTGATAAAAGGTTCAGCCCATTTATTATATGAGCCGCGCACCTTGAACCCGCTCAATGCAATTATACCACAACCGAGAAGGAATTCTTAGCTGTTGTTTTTGCCATTGACAAGTTTAGAAGTTATCTTCTAGGGTCTCAAGTTGTTGTATGGACAGATCATGCAGCTTTACGCTACCTTATGGATAAAGCAGACGCCAAACCAAGGCTACTTAGATGGATTTTAATTCTACAAGAGTTTGACCTTGTGATTAAAGATAAGAAAGGTAGTGAGAATATTGTAGCTGATCATTTATCTCGCTTAGTAAATGAGGGTGCAGAGAATCACAATGATATAGGCATTGATTTTCCAACCGAGCAATTGATGAAGCTTGAAACGGTTAGGCCGTGGTATGCTGATTACGTCAATTATCTAGCAAGTGGTCATCTGGAAGATATGACGTGTCGAGAGAGGAAAAGTTTCTTTCGGACCTTAAATATCTCGTATGGGAAGATCCTTATTTGTTCAAGGTCCAGTAAGGATGGTTTGCTTCAAGGTGTGTTCCTGAGCATGATCAAGTGGGATATCCTAGAACAATGCCACACGGGTCCCACTGGAGGTCACTATGGAACACCAAGACGGTTGCAAAGATTCTTCAAGCCGGATTCTACCGGCCGACTCTGTTTAAAGACGCAGGCCTTTTGTAAAGGTTGTGATAGGTGCCGAGAACACGGAAGGCGAGTAGTCGGATGGAAATGCTACTTAAGCCCATTCTTGAGTGTGAAGTTTTTGACGTATGGGGCATAGATTTTATGGGACCCTTTCCATCTTCGTATGCGGTAATAAATATATCCTCGTCAGTAATCGACTATGTTTCCAAGTGGGTTGAAGCCATAGCTACCCAAACTAATGATCATAAAGTCGTGAAGAAATTCTTGCAAAAGAATATCTTTACCAGATTCGGCTGTCCGAGAGCACTCATTAGTGATGAAGGTACCCATTTTTGTAACGCGCCGCTTGATAAAGTTCTTGAAAAATATGGTGTCAAACATAAGATTGGCACACCATATCATCCTCAAACTAGTGGCCAAGTCGAGGTAAGCAACCGGAGCCTGAAAAGAATTTTGGAGAAGACCGTGAACAATAATAGATCTAATTGAGTCTTAAGTCGATGACGACGTTGTGGGCCTATCGTCCTGCATTCAAGACCCCGATGGGCACGTCACCCTTCCAAATGGTTTATGGCAAAGCTTGTCATTTACCTGTCGAACTTGAACACAGAGCTTTATGGGCAATTAAATTCTTAAATTTTGATAGCCAACTCTGTGGGGAGAAAAGGTTGTTACAGTTGAACGAGCTCGACGAATTCAGACTCAAGGCATACGAGAATGCTAAAATCAGCAAGGAGAGAACTAAGATGCTCCATGACGCTAAGATCAAAGACCGAGAATTCAAAGTTGGTGAAATGGCTTTACTCTATAATACCAGACTTCATTTGTTTCCTGGTAAGCTAAAGTCTAGATGGTCTGGTCCATTTGAGATTCTCGAGGTTAATCCAAGTGGAGTAATTACTTTGAACGGGTATGGTAATCAAGCTTTCAAAGTGAATGGTCATAGACTTAAGAAATATTTTGGGCAACCGAAGGAAAAGCCTGAGCTTCTTTATTTCCAAAGAAGAGATGAGAATACAGATGTCATGATTTGTGAAGAGATTCCATCTTATTTCTTTGAGTCAGATGATGACATTCCTACCTCTACCTGTGAGGAACCTTCTTCTGGGACTCCTAAGCATGTTAGCACACCTATGCCTATCATCCGCAAGAACAAGAAGAAGAGAGTCAGTGTAGTTTGGAGAGAAAAGTTTAACGATCTTATTGCACACTTGACTTGTTGTTGTGGTGAAAATCATTTCCGCCCCAATACTTCTGATTCTGATACTAAGGTGGCGGCTGTTAAACCAAAGTGGCCCGATCCGGGTTGATCTTGAACTTTGTGTCAAGCTATTGACATTAAAAGAGCGCTCCTAGGAGGCAACCTAGTTATTTTTTTTCTTAGGTTGTTTTATTGTTTTAGAAATAATACTTTAGTTGATTTTGTGTTGATGGTTATTCCTCTTACGTTCATTGTAAGTGTTTTGTGTTTGCTCATATTCCCGTGTACCCGAGATTATATGGTATGTCGAGTGTTGCGCGATAGTTTTGAGCGTGTTTTTGAAGTTACTATCATGTCGGTGTTGTCTATTCGAGTTGCAGTGGTACATTCATGCACCGGCCTGACCTCTGCCAACTTTCAACCGACAACCACTGTCACAACCAGCTAAGCTTTCTTTTTCTCTTATTTTGCACATTCTGAGGACATAATGTGATTTGAGTGTGGGGGGGGTGTTTGGGTATGTTTTTATGCTATATCCTTTGAAATATGAGTGAATGTTAAATTTCTGCGAAATTTAAATTTAAAATTTTTTGTGAGTCTCGAGCATATAATTGGAACTAGATGCTTGCTAGTTGTAGTTTTCTAACGATGATAGTATGTGACTTAGTGAGATAATTATAGCATGTTTTACTTTTATGGAGATAGTATTCGTTTTTCACTCACGAAAGCCTTTGATTTTGAAGCATGACTTTTGAATTGTATCCTTTCATTATTTTTAGTGATTTATTCATAGTAAGATCAAGATAGTTACACCTAAGTTAGACCGTAATCGTGAATATCATAACGTTTGAATGTGATAAGTGAGATGTAACGTATGACTTGGAATAGTGAATGGATAAAGTGAGTAAGTAATTGTTAATAAATACGTTTGTCGGAAGCTGGTCGATGATTGGAGTGAGGTAGGGCATTATCTCGAAATGTCCTATACCACTATGATGACCAAAAGCTCACGACAGTCAGGAGAAGCTACCTTGTGATTTGAGTAAGGTAGGGTGTTATCACGAAACATCCTATTCTACTATGATGGGTAAGAGCTCATTCTGATATGCGTCAAAATTGAAAATTTTGGAAATGATGAGTAAAAATAAAGTGAAGTCTTTGTTATCATGGATCTTATACCCAGTAGAACCGCATGATATGCTGTAGGGGTTATCCTACTGAGTGCGTGGGAAGGCTTGAGTGGAGCTATTACTGTCTATACCTAGGATAGTCATTGGAATTTTTGAAAGGATATTTCTTTGAAAGGCTTGTTAAGATTGAGAACGGCTTGTCACACTTAAACCGAATCTATCTCTGTGTTGGTATCATTTGCTATAGTTGTTGTATCTTTTGTTACGTGAGTTAGAGATCTATGTGGATTATTTATAAAGTTGAGCTATAGTTTTGATTGTTTTGTCCGAGGACGTACAAAAAGTTGAGTGTGGGGGAGTTGTTAAGGCCATATTTATATGATTATTAAAGGTTTATTTCATTATTATTTTCCCCACATTTGCGTAATTTACATGAGAATTAAGGGTTTAAGTGTAAATATTGAGTAAAGATGATTTTAAGATGATTGTATGCAAAATTGATGATTTTAAGTGTTGATTTAATGGAATTATTATTAGTTGAGTTTTATTACATTTTTGTATTGTTTATTTATCATGTAGTGTTAATTTTCGTGCATATAAAAAAAGGATTAAAGGAGGCTAAAGTCGAATTATAAGAGATAGAGTTGGAATTGGCTTGAAGAAATTGGATAAGGATGAAGAAATCAAGTTCAAGTCGATCCAGACGGAGTCCGACGAAGGCCCACCTTCCGTCCATTATGAACGGGCGTTTGGTGAAATGGAACGTGCGTCAAGTGCCAAAATCGAATCAGAGAGTCCAACCGCTGATGCGAACGAGCGCGCTGATTAGCATCCAAGTCGAGTGAACGAACGTCCATTGAAGCGCATTTGGCGTCCGTTGCCGACTTAGTCACAACCGACTCAAAACTCTATATATAAGCGGCAGCCTCTTAACCCTAATTGATACCACATAATTGAGATCACAACTTTACACCAAAAAGCTGCGCCACAAGCCTTTTTACGCAGAGATGAACTTTCCAACCCAACAATCATCTTCAACATGATTGTTGGCTAAAAGCCTTGCAAATGAGTCGACGGAGGAAGCTCATCAACAACAAAACCAACTAGAGTTCGATCTCGGATGTTTAGTGAGTTTAAGATCTAGTTTTTCATCACTTTTAACGCTGCTTTTACATTGCCATGTTTTGTTGAATTATCAATTCTATGAAACGATCTATTTATCTATCTTTATGCTTGAATAAATTTACGAAAAGTCTGTTTTATTTGAGTTCTCTTTCGTTTAAGTGATGCATCTAATCATGTTATAAGAGATTAGGCATGTTTAGTTGAGTAAGAGTTTGGAAACGATCTCGTGATCCTGTTTTGATTGCATGTTTAGTTTGTTTGAAAAGACAAACGAAACCTTAGGAATTTGATTAAAGATATTTGATTGAATTCGTGATAAATCACTACTAAAAACTATGTCTTTTTAATCACCGTCTAGTTGGATTGTTGGTTGATAAGTGGAGTCCAGTTGCCTTGCTGTGTTTTCCTTTACTTGTTTGAATCAAATCGTTTGCATAAGTTTAGTTTAAGTTTTAATTTTTAAACCTTTAGATTTCCTGCAACTTTTCTGCAATTTTCTGTTCTGATCGTAGTTGGACGCTCGTCCTCAATAGCGAACGCCCCGTCCGTTAGATTTAGTTTCAGACGCTGCTCACTTAGTGAACGCCGCTCATCCTTCCTCGCTTTTCGATTTTTCACTTGTTTTATTTCTGCTTTTAGTTTTGGTTCATTCTTAGGTTTATTCCTTAGGTTTTAGTTAGTTTTAACCTTAGGTTAGTAGTAGTTTAGTGACATAATCGATATAGGTTTATATTTGAATTCGATAAACGTTCCATTCCCTTAGGACGACCCGTTAACATCCTTTACTACAGATCCTTATACTTGGGGTGTTTCGGTATTATAAATTTAAAACGTGTTTTTACCGAACAGAATATAATGTTAAAAGCTAAGTAACGTCCCTTACCCCCCACTTAATCGAAACTTGTCCCTAATGAGAAGATGATAATGGAAAATGAAAATGAACATAGCTTCGGTTAAGCGTTGAGCCAAGTAAGAAACGGGATCACCGTAATTGCACTGGACTGATGTAAGAAGTCCTCGAATAATCTGTGCTAAGTATCTCAAACAATCCAAGAAGAATTGGGTGACAACAAACCGTATAATAATAGTGCGGCAGTAAAAGAGAAAGTAAATAACTCCAAACAATTTAAGCCGACAAAATCATTATATTATTAAAAATCTGCTACAGTACTAGGTAGGGAATAAAATAAAATAAAAAACAAGAAATGGAAAATAACAACAATAAAAAGAAAGAAAACTGGTCATCTTCATAATATTTCTCCCAGTCATCTCTAGGCTCAAAACCGGGAGGTGGTCCAGAACTTGAGGCAGCAGCGGCGGAGGAAGATGCTCCGTGACATGGGGCAACCCTAGGTGGTAGGGTCGATGGAGGAACACCTAGAAAGTCTATAATACGATCCATTTTGCGATGTTGACTCGCAATCTCTCGTGAGTTCTCATCTAACAAGGCTCTCTGAGAGCGAGGTCCTTTGAGGACCGGAGTTCGCTCTTTCTCAGCCCTTGAACCGACCCGTCTCATTACTATCAAGACTGACAGTGAACTGATCATTGGTTCAGGCCCTTCCTAATCGTCACTAACCAGAACTGGAACCTCGTCCTCTGTAGCGAACATGTCTATCATTGGCCCATAAGGCAGCTGCTCTCGCTCGGGCTCAGTGGAAATCTCATGAATGCGGCTGTGCATCAGTAGGCCGATGTTGACCGGAGATCCCTGCTCCATCAACTCCGCCCGGTGTGACAGATACCTTATGCTTGGTCGGCAGAAGGTGGGCACATACAAATCTGATGACCATCTTCCTATCCCAGGATAAATCATTTTCCACGACGATGGTGGGGGCTCCCATAGGATTGCGCTTCCATTGCACCCCGACATAATCAGAAATCATCTACATCCTCTCTAAATCGTCAACATTGGTAAAGGATGTATACTCATTTGGGCCCACTGGTGGATTGCGAACCGCATAATATTCGTTGATCCGCTCAATTGTAAAATCAACCTTGACTCCTCGGACCATAGCAAATGTAGCTCCCAGGTTATGCGCTAGATACGCATAAAATTCTCGCAACACCGTAGCATTGAACCTTATCGGTGCCTCAGCCATACCCAAAATATCTTGCACCTTCAGGGCTCTCGGCAAGATAGTACCACAGCCGTTCAATTCTACGCCATGCTCTTGGGCAACAGGTCTTCCGTTCCAATGTCCTCGGAACGACTCATAAATCTCTAGAGAATGAAACTGCTCAGCCCCGTCTATCAAGGGGTTAGCATCTCCGTATACTGGTGAGCATTAGGATGATGGGCGGTTCTGCTACGCTTGGGGGCCATCCTGATGGTAACAGGGACTGATGATGATGCTGAAACAAAAAATGACCCTCGGTAAACTGGCACGTTCTCCCAATTTACCGGAGCTGACATTTCCCGGTTTCTACTGGGACTCTGCTTCTGATGATAAAAAGATGACGAACTGCAGCAACAATGTGTTACAACAGCACTATTCAGCAACAGAGGTTGGAAAAAGGTTGTTTTGGGTGTTTATGGAGGTAAAAGGGGTGATTTTGGTGGTGATAGTGGCGGTGATGGTGGCCGAGATTTTTAGAAGGAAAAGAAATGGAGAAATTAATAGTGGAGAAAAAGATGAAGATTGATGATGATGGTAGATAATGGTGGTGGAAGGGTGTTTATATAGGAGAAATGGGTAGAAGGTGGAAGGATTTGGTGGGATAGTGGGTAAATGAGTAATGAGGGTGAGGGATTTGAGGGGTTTGATTGATGGGATTGAGGTGGAGTTATGGTGGAGTGTGGGAAATGATGAAATTTTAGAAAAGAAGGGGAATGGGGCGGTTTTGCTGACTAGTGGACTTGATGCAACGTGTGTCCATCACGTGTCACCTAAAAGTCTGCTTTTATAATCTGACACTCAGAAACTGAAAATACCTAGCTCGGTAATCCGGAGGTAACTCCTGGTTTACCGGGGATTATTTTCCCCAGATTTTTCTGCACTCCTACTCTGCACACCTTATAATAACTTACTGCTCAATCTTGACCTCAAAATCACTAGTTTCTACTTCTAATGTTGCTACTTCCGACTCAATCCTAACCTACTTCACTAGAATCCATAACGAGTAAAAAAAACCCTTACCAACAACCATCGGTTTCAAGCCTAAGGGTGCGGTAGAATGAAAAAAAGATCGATATTTCATCCGGCTACTTGTATTGACTCCTATCCTATCTAAGGGTTCAAGATAAATAGTTCTGAGTTTATAGTCGCCAGCTCGACTTTCTTCAGATCTTCGCTCACTCAGGGGTCGGGGCCTTAACTCACCAAACCTTTACTCTAGAGGTTTTTACCTTCGTAGAACCTTTTTGAGCTCTTTTCCTGGCACGCCTTTCTCTCTTAGCTCGTGCACTAGGTCCGCCTTTGCGTCGAGATTTAATTTTATGCTCGGGGATTCCACACTTTTCACTAGAAGCTCCATTTCACTACGTCTCTCAGAAGCACTCACTTCTATGAATGTCTGGTCCTGGCCCTTGTCCTCATACTCTCTTAGCAGTACTCTCATGAATTCATGCTCAATGGTTTCTAGTAGAACTTCTCTGTGCCTATGCCTTTCCTCTTCTATCTCTATAATTTTCACTTCCCCAAAACCATAAGTCATCTTGCAACATTCCGGCCTATCATCTAGGGGCTCTAGGATTTTTATAAATACAACATCGTTATTAGTCCTCGGAGTTATTTCCTCATTATCAAAGTCCATGATCGCCCGGATGGTCGCTAAGAAGGTCTATGTAACAGAACGGGGGCACTCTGATCCTCCGGTACGTCTATAACCGTGAAATCTATTAGAAAGGTGAATCCTCCTACCTTAATCATGCAGTTCCTCAGCAGACCGGCATGCATATCTCTAGTTCGATCAAAAAAGGTCATAGTTCGAGTTTGATCCATGATAACTGGAATCTTAATCTTCTGGCTGAGGGAAAAAGAAAGGATGTTGCAACTTGAGCCGGAGTCGCAGAGAACTAAACCTACTGATACACCATTTATAGAGATTGGAAGCCGGAACGTCCCAGGGTCTCCCAACTTCCTACGGTATCTGAGTCTGGGTAATCCTCAGGCTCAGAAAATAGTGTCCAGATCCTCTTCGGGATCATCAAAATCGTAATCAGACGGAAAGCTATTTCAATTAACTCTAAGGGAAACTCACCTGGATGATACGTGCTGCACTCCGTTAAGCTCTCTTCAGGCTCCTGCTTAAGTGCTTCTTTTTCCTTTTCCACCCGCTTCTTGTCCGCTTCGTATTGATCTCTAACTACTGATCCTGGGTACATGGAAATAAGGTTGATATTCAACACTGTTCGAGCATGTTGGTTGACTTGTTTGCCTTTTCAACTCCTGCTTGACAGGATTTCTAAAATGTCCCGATCTTCCTGCAAAAGAGACAAAATAAAACAAAGAAAAGGATAGCAACTCTCACTTCAGTTGGGGATGAGCCCAACTGTTGCGGACCTACTAACTAAAATGAACAAGGATATACACAGAATAACAAGGGCTGTCAGAATTTGATTTTCTGGACCTCGGTAAATCGGGGGTAACCCACGGTAAAGCGGGCTTAGAATTTCTCATTCTGGCAGTGAAACAGCGCAGGGTTTAATCCAGGATGACTCAAGACTCAAAAAGAAAATAGATTTAAAAGAAAAGGACTTCTAAATTAGAATTAAAACGTTTATTCTTGAAATTGGCCATTGTCTCCGGAAACGGCACCAAAAACTTGATCGCGTGTAAGTCACTTACGTCGATATTACTAGCAAGAGTACTAGGTCAATCGCAGTATAGCAAGGGTGAATCAAGGTCGATCCCACAGAGACAATGCAACTCAAGTATAAACGATTCTAATCTAATTAAGAAGACACATATATGGTCTTTGACCAACAATTAACATAAAAGAAACATGGTATTCCTCCCTCTCATCCTACCTATCTACTAACTTGGTTTAGTTAATCCTTATGTTTACTTCCCCACATAATTTCCTTAAACTAATCGAGCGAGCTTTTAACTCAGTTCTAAGCTACCGGTGCAATCCCTAACCCTATCTACTCTGACCATGGTAGTAGATAATCTATACACCAGCTACCCTCCTTAATTGGTCCGTAATAGCCCATATGCATAAAGAACTAGAATTTCCAGTATTGAAGCTAACTCATACCGCTAACCCACCTAGGCAGCTATCAACACTTATTAGCACGTTCTTAGGGTTCATCAAGACAATGTCCTAATTAACACTTCACTATTAGTACTTCATGTTAATTTACGAATTACGAATACTAGATTGGCCAGACCTATTACTCATTTTAATTATTTATGTTGATCAACGTAGCTGACGCGAATCCCAGATTTAGGTTTTCTAAATTTTGCCTCGGTAAACCGGTATGGACCGCCGGTTTACCGGGGGCGGCTTTTCTTATTTCTGGATCTACATTGCTCAATTAAGATTAATCTAAGTAAATTATGGGGTCATTAAACATGCAGATTAACTAAAACATGTAAATACAAGCAGATCTACCATATTAAAGGCATAAAGGAACGTTCAAAGATTCATACCTTCAACAATGGAGATCTATCTTGATCCACTCAAACTAGAGATGGCAAGGAAGGGAAGGAAACCAGAAAATAAACTCCAAAGCTTAAAAGAACTTTTATTGCATCACAATTGTATAATAATTTGTATTATGATTGAAAACCTATCAAAACTCTAGTAGTAACCAGTTTATGCGGCCTTATATGGATACATTCTCCGACTTATGACTCACAGAAACTCTAACCAACATAGAAGATGCGGCAGAATCAATTTCTTGCTCCCCAAGACCCTCGGTTTATCGGTCCTAGCCCACGGTAAACTGAGCCTGACTTTCTTCTTTTCCTTCAGCAGATCTTTTCGTGGACTCACTTCACTTGGCCCAATATTCTTCTCTTTATCCAAATCCATCCTTAAGTGCTCCAGATTTGATACATCCTGAAAAATACATAAAACAAGGAAAAACAGTACCAAATCTTCGGGATAATGACAGATGTAGAATTTTGAAATTAGGAACATGCACTCAGCGTTTAACATATATTCCTTCACAATAATGGGCTTATCGACATTCTCTATAGCAGAATTTGGGGTAAATAAAGATGAATTTAATGGTGCATTTAGAGCGTTATCAGTAAGCAGCAGCTTCAAAGCCTGAGAAAGCTCCTCTGAAGCCTCATATTTTTTGGATGGCCTCAGCAATTCGAGCTGGATTAGCAGCTTCCAGCTCGACCTTCTCAGCAAGCTTCTCTTCTGACTTAAGCTTAACCTCCAGAGCCTGGAGTTGCTTCTGAAGAGCCTTGATCTCATTATCATTGGATTCAATAGAGCCTGGTCTGCCGCAGGTCGGCAACCTTCTTCTTCAAATCTCCAGTAATGGCTGAAAACTTGCCCAGCCTGGGGAAAATGTCCTAGCCAATCCAGGTTCCCTGCAAGTGAGAACACTATCAAAGTACAAAACTCGAGTAAGAAAAACAAGCTTGCGTATTCCATAGCCTTGAAGCCATCGTCAGCCGGCTTCACATCTGTTATCCTAGAGATCGGCTCTTGTTCCACAGGTCGGACTCAATAAAGTCTGTAGGATAGACAATCTGAGCTCTGCAGGTCTGACTCAGCAAGCATATGTCAACTAAAAAGCACTTTCAGCCCACTTAATAGTGTGGCATCATAAGACAGTTCACTTAATAGCACGGCATCATAAGCCCATCAAATTAATAAGATGAGAAGTCAGTCTAACCTGGCCCTGCTCGCCGAAAGACTTAATGTGGAAATATTACTCAGCAGACTCAGTCTGCTGAGGCTTCAGCAGGGTGCTCAGCAGATTGCTGGCCCTTAGGATTTCGTGCATAATATTTTGTACACCTTATTTAATTGTAAAATTAATTGTAAAAGACATATTAATTGTGAGTCATATAAACAATTAATATGTCAAACTCTAGTTTACTTTATGTCATAGACATAACTTTTACTTTTTACTTTTGCATGCTTGCCGCCCACATCTACATACTCAAGTGGCCGCCCAAGCTAGCTAGCTAGTCTCTCTATCTCAATTGTATCTATTTATACATCTTTTTGTTAGGAAATCACTAGTTTAACGCAGCGGAATTTAAAATTTGATTTCCTTTTCTAGATCGTTCTTCGTTTAATGCAATAAACACGTTAAGTAGTTTGACGGTTATACCTTAGATGATCTACAAGATCGTCGCTTTGACCGCCAACGGAGAGTAGTTCAATCGCAAGCCGCCCACGCGTCCGGCCTCTATCGCTAATCCACACGAACCCCTCGCCGGAATCCTCCTTGGATTGCTATCGAAAAACTCCGGCGCTAGATCGACCTTTTCTTCCTCACAAACTCACTATGGAGAGCTCTCTATTTTACACAAGAATTATGAACTCTTGCAATTGTGTTGTACAAAAAGAGCTTGACACCCACTTCCTTTTATAGAGTAAGTGGCGCCCCGTGTGTAGTGTGGAGGAGAAGAAAACCTTTTCCAATAAAATAAGGAAAATCAATTAGATTGATTTATCTCTTTAATTATAATATTTTGTCAATATCATATATTGATTATAATTATCTTATTACCATAAATCTATTTTTCCAAAATCAATTAATATCCTATATTAATATTATGGCAATATTTATTAATTAAAGTGCACAATCCAAGTGTATCTCATACACTCAAAAGTGGCGCCCCTTTAGTCAATAAATTGACTTCCGAATATTCTTTAATTAATATAATTTATATATAATTAATATCTTGTATTTTATTTATTCATAATAAATAAATACCACCATATTAATTTACCACTATAACCTTTATAGTCTGAGATAAACTTTCCTTATTTGGTTATCGGCTATAACCGCATTTTAATCCGACTCGATGTTCATATGTGTGTGACCCGATAGGCTTCCGAATATGTTGGCCGTAGAACACAAAGTGCAATTTACCAAAATGCCCTTCATACCTAACGATCACGGGATAGCGTCTAGCAACACACCGTGACCCCCAATTATCGGAAGAGTCAAAAGCAATGACTACTACCTTTCATGTGAAGCGCTTATCGTGTAACTTACAATCCTATCGCTATAATAATATCCATACGATCGTATCTCGAGTGTCAATACATTGACGATCGTATCTTATAATCTGATATCATGCTCTCTCGAATAACACATTTACTCCCACTTTGCAAAGATTCTCGAGAGCTAGACATTCCTTATAAGAAGGCCATTTCGGATATTCAATCCCAATCATAGGATACGCGATTCCCGGACGACCAATCATGTATACTCCGCGATGCTTCAATATCATACCCAATCACTACCGCATGATCGCCCGTGGTTAGGAGAAATCTCAATAGTGTCAAAGCATGACAATCCACACCGTGATGCCATGAAGACTCCGGTCAAAAGGATAATTACACAACCGCCACATAGTGTGACACTTAATGTAAGTGGGTCAGTCTAACGTACGCATTCTCTAATACACGCGCCCACGCATACCCAAGTGTCCCTACACTTCGATAGACGAGATCTATCCTACCTTCTAAAAGATAGAAGACATCCAATACGTGCTAGTCCGATTATACTATCAATGTCCCATTTGATAATATGTAAGACTAGAGACATTTAAGTACCAACCTTGTTATAGTGATTAGAGATCTCATCAACCATAATCACTATCATGGTTTCTCTATCACAGATTGATACTAGGGACGTTACTATATATATACAACAAATAATATGAAGACAAACAATATATAATAACATAAGTGCTTTTATTAATCATAATAAAGTTATTACATGAACCAAATAGACTGTAAATGACCCGACCTGGTCGGATCCGGTCCAACCCGATTGGGTTTAGGACACCTTTCCAACACTTTTTACTCAATGAATAAACCAAGTTGAAGTTTACTCTTGTGTTTATCACATTCTCAAACTCTTTTCATGGTATC
The DNA here is from genome assembly GCA_026214975.1 of Gentiana macrophylla. Taxonomy (NCBI): domain Eukaryota; kingdom Viridiplantae; phylum Streptophyta; class Magnoliopsida; order Gentianales; family Gentianaceae; genus Gentiana; species Gentiana macrophylla. The sequence continues at coordinate 79,927,751 of CM047812.1, forward strand.
AGAGCCTTACTGAGTTCTAAAATCCGCTGCAAAACTCAGTTCTTTTCGTAAAATGTCAACATTATCCGAAGTTTCATCTTCTTCAAGACTGACTCACAATTTGCCTCGTGAGACCGATAATCGAACACTCTTCTTTTACAAATCATAAACTTGATGGTAACAATTACTTGCTATGGTCAAGGTCTATGAAAATGTATATCTCCGGCCAGGGCAAGATGGGATATCTGTCTGTTCCAAACTCGCCTCACTAAATCGACCCCAAGTTTGAAGCATGGGACACAGAAAAATAACCAAGTCATGACCATCCTCACGAGGTCTATGACAAAAGAGATCGCTGAGAACTTCATGATGTATGACATCTGCTAAGGAAATCAGGACAATGCCGAGACCTTTACTCAAAAAGGACAATACATCCAAGTCTATGAACTCAAGCTCAGATTCAAAATTGCGCACAAGGGATATGTCTCAGAATCAATACTTTAATCAACTATCTAAGGCATGGCAACACCTAGATATGTTGGAAACTCACCCTGGAATGATGTTAAAGATGTTGCACTCTTTAAAGACATTATCGAGAAAAAAAGAGAGTATTCAAATTCCTTCTCGGATCGAATCTTACTCTTGATGATGTCGAGGTAGAATTCTTGCTACTAAACCTCTTCCAAATCTCAAATCCATGTTTGCCGAGGTCAAACATGAGGGAAAGCAGGAGGAAAGTGATGTTCTTTGAACCCCCTGCCGACAACCCTACCGAAAGTGCCATCCTGTGGATCGTCCAGAACCCTGCTGAGGCTATGAGGCTTACATGGGAAGCCTGCTTGATAAAATCGAAGCCGTTCGTGACCACCGCAAACGCACTAATCACACCAAGGACACTTGCCGGAAGCTACATGGCAAGCCTAACTCCTCCAAGACCTCCGCACTGCCAAGGAAAGTCGAGCGGCATACATAAGTGAGGAAGAAGATGACAACAGTTGAATGCTCGACTTTGTCGCATTCAAAGCCTTCCTAACTCAACAAAAGGAGGTAGTCACTCTCTTGACATAGCCTCTCATGCCAAGATGAGTAAATTCTACTCATCTATTAGTAATGAAACTCGGATTGTTGACTCTGGGCCTCATCCCATATGACTGTAATAAAAATCTCATTACTCAACTTAAGCCATGTCCCCAAATTCACAATATTAAGGCTGGCAGTGGATCTATCTCTAGTGCAAAAGGTTTTGGTCGGTGCAGCTTACTAATAAGATATGCTGCAGAATGTCCTATTTGTTCCAAAATTAGATTGCAATCTCATATCTCACAAGAAACTTACTAAAGATTTGAACTGGATCGTTGTTTTTAATGAGAATCAATGCACATTCCAGATCATTCCTCAAAGGCGTTGATTGGGATGCTAAACCTTGCTCAGTCTCGCTTGTGGTCAACCTCGCCAAGATGTAAGATCAAGATCGAATCGCCTCGAAAGAAAGCACTCAAAACCTAGACAATATCATGTTATGGCATTATAGACTAGGACATCCCGGCTTTAGTTATTTAAAGTCTATAGATCCTGAATTGTTTAAAGGTTGTAATTTGAATGATCTTCAATGTGATATTTGTCAGGTTTGCTAAACTCACCAAATCTGTGTATGCAAAATTACCTTACTTACCATCCACACCATTCACCTTAATTCACAAAGTGACGTATGGGGACCTCAAGAGTAAAAATCATAACAGAAAGAGGTGGTTTGTTACCTTCATAGATGACCACACCGAACCACTTGGTTATTTTTAATGAAGGATAAGTCCAAGTTGGACCCATCTTTCAAGAATTTTACAACATGGTCTCCACTCACTTTGACACTAAGATCAAAATCTTGAAGACCGACAATGCTCTTGAATATTATGAGTCTCATCTCGCAATTTCTTGATGGATAAAGGGATTGTCCATATCAAGAGTTGTGTTGAAACCCCTCAAAGCAAAATGGGGTTCTTTGAGAGAAAGAACAGCATCCGCTTGAAATGGCTAGGTCTATTATGTTTACCACAAATGTTCCAAAATATATGTGGGGTGAAGCCATATTGACTTCCACATACTTAATCAACAGACTTCCCAGCAGGTTCTAGGCTTCAAAACTCCTATCAAAACCCTCATGGACACACACTCCGCCCCATCTTATTTCCCGCTTACCTCCAAAATCTTTGGTTGTACTGTGTTTGTCTATATCCATGCCCAACATGAAGCAAACTTGATCCCAAAGCTCACAAGTGCATTTTCCTAGGATATGCAAAGGACGAGAAAGGTTACAAATGCTACTCTCCTTCCGAAAAGAGATTTTACAATTCTATGGATGTAAATTTTTTGAAAGGACTCCTACTACAAAGAAGTCCACTGAGGCGATCATCGATGGAAACTCGATAGAAATTGACCTAAACCCTTCCTTCAAAGAAACTCTTAACCTCAAAGAACTCATCGATCCTCAAAGAGATCGAACCCCAAGATCTCTCGACTCACAAAGAAACTCTCACGATCCCCAAAGAACCAACCGACTCAGAGCCTCACGATCCCGAGCCCATCGACACTCAAAGCAATCTGCAGATCCTCGAGCTCATCGACATTGATGATGCACTATTGCTCTAAGGAAAGGGAAAAGATCATGCACCGATCATTCTATTCATACTTATTTATCTTATGATCGCTTGTCTCTGCCTTTGCCATGTTTACACAGGACTGGACTCTCACTCTATCCCTAGAAATATTCGGAGGCCTTCAAAATGATAAGTGGAAGGTCAGCTTGTTAAAACCGAGATGATCGCTTCTCCTGGATAATCATACTTGGGACCTCACAACTCTTCCCAAAGGCAAGAAGACAGATTAGCTGCAGATGGTTATTCACTATCAAATACAATGCTTTGATGGTACAATTGACAAGTACAAAGCCGATTGGTAGCAAGGGGATTCACTCAAACTTATGGTATTGACTATAAGGAAACTTTTGCACCAGTGGCAAAACTCAACACCGCTGTCGGGAGTTCTCGATCTCTCTAGTGTCCAACTGACTGGCATCTACACCAATTGGATATCAAAAATGCTTTTCTCAATGGTGATCTCACCGAGGAAGTCTATATGAATGTACCTCCTGGTTTTGTCAATCCCCTACACTCGGGGCAAGGTATGCAAACTCGTGAAATCTCTATATGGCCTCAAGCAATCCCCAAGAGCCTGGTTTGGAAAACTCACTACTGTGGTTAAAGGCTGCTGGATATCATCAATGCAACTCGATCACACCATGTTTGTCAAGACAACCAACCAGAGGAGGTCCATTCTAATTGTATATGTGGATGATATCATCCTTATTTGGGGAAGACTCTACCGAGATCCGAACTTGAAGACTCTACCGGCAAAGGTGTTCCAAGTTAAAGATCCGGGCTACCTCAAGTACTTTCTTGGTATGGAAGTAGCTAGAAACACCAATGGCATTTCGGGCTCCCAAAGGAAGTATGTCCTGGACTCCATCAAGGAAATCGGCATGCCGGGATGCAAACTCTTTGTATCTCCAGGTGAGACCCTAGTCATACCTCTCGCATGGTGACATTGTTTGTCGAGAAAGAACAATATCAAAGGCTTGTAGGCAAACTCATATACCTTTCTCACACAAGACCTGATATTGCATATGGGTCGATCTGTCACTCAATTCATGCATTGCCCTCTTGAGCAACATTGGGATGCAAATGAATAGGATCTTGAGGTATTTAAAATCCACTCCTGGCCAAGGCCTGCACTTCACCAAGTCTACTGATAGATCAATCAAGGTCTGCCCGATCTCGATGCCGATTGGGATGTCACATTGATGAGAGAGGTCTACCACAGGCTATTGCTCATATATATGGGGAACCTGGTTTACTTGGAGGAGCAAGAAACAACCCATCTTTGTCAAGAAGCGAGGTCTTGAAGTTTCAACTAAGGGCACTTGTACTTGGCATTTGTGAAGCTACTATGGCTAAAAAGTGGTACCGATCGAACTTCAAAGAATCAGACAAGAACCTATCACACTCTGTTGTGATAATAATTCAGCCTTATGCATGGCGTAAGATCCACCCATCATGATAAAACCAAGCATGTGGACATTGATGACACTTTCTCGAAGGAGAAGATGGATGCCAAGATCATTCAACTCCAAAGATGTTCCCTCAAAGCAGATCGTAATCTCGATATTCTTACCAAGGCTATTCCACATCTTATGTTCAAAGAGACTAAGTAGCAAACTTGGCTGCATCAACATATACAATTCAGATTTGAGGAGGGTGTGGAAATATTACTCAAGAGACTCGATCTGCTGAGGCTTCAACAGGTGCTCAGCCAGATTGTCGCCCTTAGGATTTCGTGCATAATATTTTGTACACCTTATTTAATTGTAAAATTAATTGTAAAAGACATATTAATTGTGAGTCATATAAACAATTAATATGTCAAACTCTAGTTTACTTTATGTCATAGACATAACTTTTACTTTTTACTTTTGCATGCTTGCCGCCCACATCTACATACTCAAGTGGCCGCCCAAGCTAGCTAGCTAGTCTCTCTATCTCAATTGTATCTATTTATACATCTTTTTACTCAATGAATAAACCAAGTTGAAGTTTACTCTTGTGTTTATCACATTCTCAAACTCTCTTCACTTAACGTTAGAAGTCATTCTGATATGGCCCTGCTCGCCGAAAAGCTTAGAACCGGTCGCCTTACGCTCTCAAGCCTGACGCACTTAAAACCGGTCGCTACCTAAGCATGGCACCGGTAGACTACGCTAAATGAGCCTTATGTTATCTCATCAGATCACTTTGCAACAGTCACCTCATCAAATGTTATATCAAATCGTTACACCATGACTTTCATTTACACATATGAAAGCTCAAAGAGTAGGGGGCCATTGATGTGTCGAATCAGGCCGAGTCCTCTAGTTCCGTAAATAGCCCATGGATCCGAATATGGCCCCTACATAAGCCCAGAAACGGATAGGCCTCTCGGCCCAGCCAGTCTGCCCCTTAATAAGCCAGACCAAGCCAAGCACGATCAATCCCGCCTCGCACAATCACGATTCCCGTCATGAACCAAGGCAACAGGAATGAAGCAACAAGCAGCTAGCTCGATACAAGGCGCTGAGGAGGCCGACCCGCTCGCCCCTCCAGCTCGCCATCCTTCAACGAGAACAAAGCCAACACCACTAGGAAGCAAAGTTCATAAGCGACGCTCTCAGCTCGCCAAAGGCTCTCAGCTCGGCAGCTCTTCATCTCGGTACTCTAAGACCGATCTTAGTTCGGCAGCTTCCTAGTTTGCTAGCTCGTCCAACAGCCTGGTAACAGCCAACTCATGGCCCTATAAATAGTAGCTTCACACCCTTGACAAAAGGGGTTCTTATTTTCGAAGAACTACGTAAATTGGGCTTGATCCCTTACAAGATAAGGGTACGTAGGCAACCTTCTACGGCTCAGCTCATAATCACAAACACAACATTTTCTTATTGCTCTTAAGCGTCCCCGCGCAACCACCAGTAAAATCACTCACTTTAGCCAGATATCCATATCTAAATCCACTCTAAACTTGTTGAGATTTTTGACATCATCACCAGACATGGGCTAAAATGCCTCAAATCTCGAAATGACAACGTCATAACGGCGATCACGCCACCTGGCAAGCACAACTCAAAAAGCTACAAGTCGAGATGACCGAGCCGAGTCATAATTTGGACAGATCCGAGTTGATCACGCAAGGTCAGCTGGATCTAGGGGGCCAGCACCTCGCCACGTGTCGTCCCCACAATGATCCAACAATAAATGAAGATAGAGAAAGTCCACCTTAAGGGCCCGAATCCTCAGTATCCGAGCTAAGCAAGCTCGGTCACTCTCCCTCCGACCTCTGAAGGTCGGCCGAGGCATATGGTCAACCTACCCATGTCCGACCCTACAGGTCGGCCTAAGCCCGTCTCGGACCAAATTTCCCACGTGTATGAAAAACAGATAAATACGGAAGGAATCCATAATCATAAAAACACTAATTCTGACATTTAAATATATCCATAATTATCTCCTAAAATCAAGAAGATCAAATCATCATTATCTCTTCCTTAGGTAACACGAAATCCAAGCCCAACAAGGATAAGGCCCATGGCGGCTTTGGGCATAACATCCCTCTATATAAACAATCTCTAAGAAACTACGAAAACTTGATTCCAATACACACACATTGGATACGTAGGCAGTTTGATAAACAACATGTCAAGTGCAGTCTAAACCACCACCAAAACACCCATGTTTCATCTCTTTTTAGGGTTACGCCATTGAACATGTTGTTACTAAGGAAAAAGACCCTGGATTTATTACCCGACGATTTGGAGTATCATCAATTATAAAGGGAAAAAGAGAAGGAAAAAAAAAAAAAAAAAAAAAACATTCTTTGCTTATTTGATAGGTAGTTGCAATAATTTTTTCAATAACTATTTTTATACAACAAGTCAATATCAATCGGTTCTAAAGAACTTTTTTATTTTATTCATTTTCTTAAACATTCCATTCATCCCTTATATTCTAGGAATTTTTCTCCTGTTGACATTTAAGAACGTACCTGTATTGGGATTCCCTACCATGTTACCGTACCTTATGTCTTTCATTTTTTCAACTTGTACAATAAAATTACGTTACCATTAAATATTCTCAAAACTTTGTCCATATTCAACTAACTTGTCACTAGTACCTTGTCTTTGGATAAAGCTCTTATACCCTTTTCCGTTTTTGCTCGTTAATCCAAAAAAAAAAAAAAAAAAAAAAAAAAAAAAAAACAAAAAACAAAAACAAAAAACAACATAATTTTTCTTTACTTTCATTCCTTATAAATACCCTTAGATGCTTATTCTCAACTTCCTCACCCCATTTCTCCAAAACTGTCTCCTGCACTCACACACTACTTTTACATACCCAATTCAAATTTATCCCACAAATGGAAAACCGAAAAAGTTGTCTCCTTTTTATTCTTCAATCCTTCTTCATTTTCTTCCCCTTGTTATGTGCAAGTGATGCAACTTACAATGTACAAAACTATGGAGCCAAAGGTAATGGTGTAACCGACTCCACAAAGGCATTTCTGAGTGCATGGGCGGTGGCATGTGCCTCGACCGCCTCGGCGACGATTTACGTGCCGCCGGGTAGGTATTTACTCGGTTTCACACTCTTTGCCGGCAACAAGTGTAAAAGCAATGGCATAACTATGCGAATTTATGGGACCCTCGTTGCTCCGGCGGATTACAAGGTTCTTGGCAGTTCCGGCAACTGGATTAAATTTCAGAGAGTGATTGGACTTTCTATCTATGGCGGAACCCTTGATGGCCAAGGAACCGGTCTGTGGGCATGCAAGAATAATGGCAACAAGAACTGTCCTACAGGTGCAACGGTAAGTTCATAGCTTAACAAATTATTCGAGTTTGATTTGAGTTGTAGGTAGACTGGTAGTAGACACAAATATTATATATATATATATATATATATATATATATATATATATATATATATATATATATATATATATATATATTGTAACAATTATATTTAAAATGTAGTAAAATTAATTTATTTTATAATAGGGTCAAACATGCATTATTTTTGCATAATTTCCAGAAGTCGTATTTTATCTATCTATATATAAATATAAGTCATTCTGCTAACCACCGATTTTTTGTAATTTTAGGAAGCAACACAATTTCGACAGGTATATAATGAATAATACGGAGTAATTGTACAACAATCAAAAGGCAAAGGGTTTTTTTTTTTTTTTTTTTTTTAACTATTCAAAATAATGAATAATTATACGACAGTCAAATCTTAAGCATCCGGTACAAAATCACCCTGAAGATTGAAGGGCTGATATGCGATTTCATTTATGCATGCAGTTGTGGTCTAATTCCAAAAAAGAGTTATATGGTGCAACAATTATTAGGGATTTACACTAATTAACTGGATAGATCTCTCTCAAAAAAATCAAAAAAAAAAAAAAAAAAATTGGATTGATATAATGCATACAACTCAACTCATCATCTTTCACACATTACATGTGTGTATATGTGAGTTGGATGCATCATATCATTCCATTTTATATAACTCTTCAAATAACGTTTGCATCATAAATTCTCTCCTAATTCCGTACACATACATTTCCTTGAATAGTTACAATTTTTTTTTTTTAAATTAATTTCATTTGTTCTTCATTTTCCCACAGGCTATAGCATTCTACAACTCGAAAAACGTATTTGTCAGTGGTTTGTCATCCATAAATAGTCAAAAGGTTCATATGTTAGTGTATGGCTGCACAAACACAAGGATTGATAGAGTTAAGGTTTCGGCCGATGGGAATAGCCCCAACACAGATGGAATTCATGTAATGTTATCTTCAGGAACTACAATTACGAATTCCCAGATCGCCACCGGTGATGATTGTATCTCAATCGGTCCTGGAAGCACCAATCTTTGGATTGAGAATATTGCATGTGGCCCAGGTCATGGGATAAGGTATGCAATGCTTATCTTTTTCTATGTGTACTTATATACCCGAAAATGATACTTGTATAACATAGTGTCTATAGTTTTTGTTATAACATAGTCACTTTCAAGGGGGTGTAGAGGCCTTCCCATTCATCAAAATATTATGAATATGTATAATATAATGATATGTGTACTTTTTCAGTATTGGAAGCTTAGGTTCGGTATTACAAGAACCCGGAGTTCAAAACGTGGTAGTGAAATCTGTTACATTTACGAATACACAGAATGGTCTTAGGTTGAAGACATGGGCGCTACCTACCAACGGATTTGTAAAAGGAGTTCTATTCCAGCATGCGACCATGGTTAATGTCAAAAATCCCATTATCATCGATCAATATTATTGTCCTAATAGTAAAGGATGCAGTACACAGGTATACTATATATGCACCTCTTATATATGCAGGGGCGGACCCAAGGCTTGACCCAGGTGGTTTCAAGCCCCCCCCAAATGGTCCCAAGCCCCCCTCCATATGGTCCCAAGCCCCCCCCCAAATTTTTATTATTGTATTAGTAGTAGTGTTAATATTAGTATGTTATGTGTCTTTTTATTGAACAAATGACTTTATATTCTAGTGGTTTAAGAACAAACTCTTTTCAGTCTCCATAATCCTAGGTTGTAAGTTCAAATCTCACTACCAACATTTTTTTTTAGCTTTACAGTTTATATACCAAGACCACCCCGAAAATTTTTCCTGGTTCCGCCACTGTATATATGTCACACTTACTTACCATATATTAACTTATTTTCTTGATATTTTACAGACGTCAGGGGTAAAGATTACTGATGTGACATTTCAAGACGTGCATGGAACATCTACCACTCCAGCTGGTGTGAAATTGTACTGCAGTAGACAAAATCCTTGCAGCCAAATTACACTTGATCAAATCAATCTTTCTTACAGAAGTATACCTGCAACGGCTTCTTGCAGCAATGCTGGTGGGACTTCGTATGGAGTTATAAAGACGACTGGTTGCTTATAACGGCGGCGTTTCACCAGAGATGTGATCCGCACACGAGAAATTCTATCCCAGAGAGTCCTCACACGCACCGCCCCGTTGGATGCGCAAGAACACAAAAACTAATTTGTCTTCTTGCGCACATATCGCACATCCAAACGGCGGTGCACGCGAGGATCGAGTGTGGGATTGAATTTCCCTCCGCACACACTCAAGTCTGTTGTACTAATTAAGCAGACTGAATATATCGCTGTACAATTTAGGAATAATGATGCTTTATGATTTTGATTTGGTTAGTATTTCTGAAGCCAGTGGCTGGATTATTGAAGCCCTGCTGTAGAAAAAAAGATGTATAAGCTAAACTTATAATATTGTCATTTTGAAAAGGTTTTATATATAGGGTTAATTACTTAAAAGTATAGTTTTTATACTTATTAGCCGCATAAGGACATAAAGGAATCATTTGAACTTATAAGGACATAATATATCTACATGGACCAAAGTACCCCTAATCTAATTATAACTCACCAAATTTTTTTGATCAATTCCTCCACCGCCACCTCTTCTCCTGCGCCACCACCTCTTCTCCACCTCCACCTCCTTCCCCTCTTCCTTCTGAATACCGCAACCTCGACACAAATGGCCGTCTCAAAATCCTCACCAACCGCCTTGGCCTCTGGTTCGAGTACGCACCATTAATTCCTTCTCTAATTGACGAAGGCTTCTCTTCTCTGTTGATTGAAGAACTCACCGGAATCTCAGGTATCACTACAAAAAAAAGATTTTCTTGTGACAAATATTTGGTGACAAAGAGGAGTTTTGTCACAAAAGAGATGTTTCTAGTGACAATGTTTTATTTAGTCACAAAATATGTATTAATTAGTGAGAAAAAGAAGATGTTGTTACAAAAAAACTTGATGGGTTGTCACAAAAAATAGGGTTTCACTTGTGATGTCACACAAACTTTGTTATAGGACTTTAGTGACAACATATTTTTTTAGGTGTATGTATAATTCAAATAGTATATAAGGATGATACATGATCGAGTCGAGCTCGGGTCCTAAAAAGTATCGAGTCGAGTCATGTTCGAGTATAGAAGGATGATACATAATTGAGTCGAGTTCAATCTTGCATTTTAATAGCTTGGTGAAACTCAAGTCAAACTCGGATCCTAAAAAGTATCGACTCAACTCGAATCATTTACACCTATTTCACAATGTCCAACCCAAGAAAATCATCCGAATTAGAATTTGTGTCCTCACCGCAATTAAAATACTACTACCCTCAAAATAAATCAAGGAAATACCAAGACCCTCAAAATAAATCAAGGTATTATTTTCTATTTACAGTGAATTCGAACCCTAAAATCATCTTTCATCATTGTTCTTCATTCCATCCGCTTCCATCGGCGAACCTCGATGACGAGGTGAAATCGGAAATCGAGTAATACCTAAATCGGATATCGAAATCACCGGCGATGAGCAATGATTCAAAACGGAAATCGAGTAGGTATTATTCACTTCGTTTTCGATTTCATTCAATTATTATCGGATATCGAAATCACCGCGATGAGCAATGCTTCAAATCGAAATCGAGTAGGTATTATTCACTTCGTTTTCGATTTCATTCAATTATTTTCGATTTACGGTGAAATTGTCATGAGATGACCTAGCTTTCATCGCGACGAGCCATAATTTGTGTTGACTCGAGAAAGAGGAGCGCATGAGGCGGTAGCAATGACGTAAGTGATACTGAAGATTATGGGGCCTATTGCGAGAGATTACCGAATTTTTGCGTCCTGGCAATGTATTTGGTTGAGTTGGTGGTGAAATCTCTTAGTAAGAGTTTCTAAATGGCGATCTCTCGTGGAAAGAGGAAAATTATAAGCTCAAAATTGAAGTCGTCAAGGCTGAAAAACTCTGATCATCCTGGCGTAAGTGTTTCTTTTCCTTTTTGAGTTCTAGGTGCCACCTTTTGAAGATTGGTGTTATAATACTGATGTTTTGAAATGCATTTGGCCATGAAGTAAGCTTATTTATTAAAACCGATTTGTTCCTTTTTGTTATCCTTTTCTACTTTTTGCACTTCTCGCTACTACATATGATGTTTACATGTATTTTTTTATTCTTGTTTTCTAGTAAATAAATACATCTCATTACATATATAGCCATGAAATGTTGGAGAATGTGACCATTCAAGCGAAGAGCGATTAACACATTATCCAAATTTCGTGCCATGGTTGACTCACGGAAGGTAAAGATTAGATTACACTTGTTTGATTCACATATTAGAGGTGAAGAGCTTGGATTTGCTGATAAGGAGTTGAATGTTCTACTTTTGTTTAACAGCCTCACATTTTTTTCATTGAAGCTCTCTACGCTTTCGACGGTGATGATGAGGTAATACACTTTTCTTTTCACTAATTTGGTTTTCCGTTTCCATAAATCCCCTCTTCCCTATTAACATGCATGATGGTGAATAATCAAAACTACGTAGTTAGATCTTTCTACATAATCACAATTTGCTAAAATATTTTGTAAATAAGCTTCAGGTTTAAGAATTGCTCCCCCTCAGGCTCCTTTGAAAGGTGTATGTTTTGTAATGGTGTTTATTTTGCCATCACATTCTCTAAAAAGTGCAAACTATTGCTACTAATTCGTGAAGCATATATATGTGTCGATGTCTTGAGCCGTTGATCTTGAGGCCATTTTGTTCTTGAGGTCATCCGTTGTCCTCTTAGATTGACGAGGGATCAGTTTGGAGTAACTAGATTGTTTTCCAATTTGACAGGTGCTATTGATCTTGTATTCAAGAAATGGATTTTATACTGTGATTACTAGTTTAACCAAGATTGAGTGATTGTTGTGCATGTTAAAATGAGCTATTTGAAACTCATTTCTACTAGCTTAATAATCCTGTGATAACATAGACAAGCTCTTGATTCTGTTGTCGTCCTCCAGGCCTTTCCTGTGGTATGAATTCAGGGACTAGAAAACTGCCCTGAAGGAAAGTCTGCTTGCTTGAAATTCAATAAGATCAAGGAAGTATAAGATGACAATATTTTCCAGAATGTTTTTCCAGAATGCTTCTGATTTAAGTAAACATTGCCCATATCTTATATTTATTTTTGTATAAATGTTAAAATAGTCCCTGTTTTGACATGTTCGCGTTGCAGGGGAATGAAATGTAGTGGTTTCTTTGCTTTGGCATTATAGGATAAGAGAAGATGACGAAGTTTGTGGTAAGTCTTCTTGGCCTTTATTTTCTATCGTAAAATTCTCTTTAGCATGTTTTTCCCTAATTTTTATAGAAAGTCATTACTCGTTCGTTTGAGTGTTTAGATACACTTCTTAGGTTGACGGTGGCTATTTCGGTAAAAAAATTGGAACCAGTGCATGTAACATAGCTCTTGTTCTTTTGTTAGTTCTTGATTTTCTTTTCTTTCACAAAAGGCCCATGTGTGTGTTTGCTTATTTGACCAACCCTCTTCAATAAGTTGTTATTGTTTTTTGCCTAGCTTCATTTTTCCTTTTGTTGTAGAACATATGTGTTTATTGTGCCTATACTTTAGGCATTTTTCTGCTTTCGTGTGAACAATCCGAGCTTGATCCCAAACATGTCCAGTGTGTCGGACATGCCCAGTCGATCCCGCACATGTCCAGCACGTCCGACATGCCCAGTCTCTGCAGTGCATGTCCCTTTCAGATTGTGCTAACCTTGATGTGTTTTGGTCTTGCACATTTGAATTGGTATCTCAATCAAAACGGTCCGATATGTAAGTGAGCTTCCTCAGGATAATTAAGGGTGGCTGGCTTGTCTCAGACCACTGGAATGCAAGGGTGAAGTTTGTTGTTTTCACTTTTTCATCGCATTTGCTTTATTTCTGTATCTTAAGGGGAAGAGCACTTAAGGGCAGGGGCACTCTGATACACTTAAGTTTATGCATAAAATTTTACTTTAGTTTTCCTGCTAAGCTTTTTATTTTGTGCAGCTATGATATGCTTCAGTTCAGCTTTAATGGACTAGTCTGATTGCTAATATGACTACCTGAACAATTTGGCTGCAAACCACAACCTCATGCTCAGAGCATTTGTGAATTCGGTATATTTTTTACTCGGACATTCCTTAAAAAAAATAAGGTATGTAGCTTCTGCTTCTTTTTGGTCCCTTTTCTTGTTTTATGCTTTAAAATTGTTATCATTCAAAACTTTTTTGGTTATGAATTTTTTGATGATGCTTATGGCGGGTCACAAACTGCTTAAAACGTTGGAGTTTCCAGAAATGAAGTTAATATTATAGATGAAAAATATTATAGATGAAAAATATTTTGATAAATCAAGTTTTTGCTGTTTTTTTGTTGGTGGAATCTTTTGTGAATAGTTTCATTTCTTCCTATTCATGCAAATTACTTTCTATACACACGAGGTAAAGATCATGCAAGTTCTAGGTACATATACACAAAACTTTATCCTATCTCATGGCACTTGAAGTCAGATGAACCATTGAGACAACAGCCACAAAGGAAGGTGGAGTGACCTATAATGTGAGTGGGATTATAGAGTAAGAGGACAAAACAACACTTCTCGTTACAGAGCTTCATGTTCGGAGGTGGACTCAGGATATAAGGAATTTCTTGAATCGACCATGACTGGCAATGAAAATGCTCATCAGTGTGTGTGTGTGTGTGTGTGTGTGTGTGTGTGGTTTCCCTCTTTTTTTTAATGCTTATTAGGTGCAATAGTCCCTGTTACATTTTCTGCAGGAACTCAACTTTATGTATCCTCTTTTAAGGTGTACACTGCTACTGATTGACAGGACTGCATTTTGATGTATGCATGTGACGAATGCTATGTTACGTTCTATTTCTTAATTGGTGTATGCCAAAGATACAAATACAGAAAGTTAACCTTTTTTTAAGTTGTTGATTGGCAATGAAGGTATATGGTGATGGGGAAAATCGTAAGCATCGAAAGCCTCTAACAATTGCTAATCAAAAGAGCCAGTATGTTTTAGGTGTAGTCTGGTTTTTGCATAAGTCTCTAATTCAGTTGTTAGCTTTAGTTTGCTTCAGTCTTTTGCTTGGTTAAGTCATTCACTCTGTTCAAGTGTTCTTTGTATTGCTCTCTTTTAGGGTGTCAAGTATCTTGCATATCATTTGTGTCTTTGTTATCTTGAGATCAATAACTTGCATTTGTTCTATGGTTACTGTTAGACACGACGATTCATCAAGTTAATATCCTGCTACAGTTTTGTGAAGATATGATGCTCAGAGTATATTGATGACTAACACTAATGAGCTGGCTGCTTACTTCCAAGAACATACTTTGTGTATATCTGATTCGTGCCTTGAGCGGGATGAAGTTTCTTTGCAATGAAAGCAATAACATCTCTTTGTTCCTGGATCGAGCATTTACCAAGGTACTCTATTTTTCTATTTCCCTATTCATTGACCAATGGGGAAACACGATGCACTGACATAAGTTTGCACATTTCAGAACCATATGTGGCAGAACCTAACGTACATATTTCGAGCCCCCGACTTTTTAGTACATTAGCAATATTTTAACTTGCTTTTTTTTTCCTTTGGATATTCTATTATGACTAGTACACAGTTTCCAAACCATATCGTTTTCGGTGTATGTCTCAAACCCAGGTAGCAATATTCTAAACATGTTTCTGGGCATGTGTGTTTATTTTGATTGTGTGGACTTTTTTGTCTAGGTTATGTAAAGCAATGGGTGGTGCAGAAAAAGTTGAAATAGAAAGTGGAAATCATGCTCTGTCTGCCAATAGAAGCTCAAACAGTATATATTAGATTTCTTTTGTCCCATTTTCTTTTATTATTTTTTTCTTTCTTTTTTCTATTATTATATTTGAATATTTATTATTTATTATTGTTATTTTCTATTTATATATTTCGAATATTTATTATTTATTACTATTATTATTATTATTTTCTATTATTTTGTTTCGAATATTTATTATTTATAATTATTATTATTTTTATTAATATTATTATAATTAATATTATTAGAATATGACTTCTAGTGACAAAACGTTTGTCAATATTAACCATTAATGTAAAAATGTGTTTGTACCCTTTGGTGACAACACTTAATTAGTGATAAAATGTTCATTATTTTGTGACAAAAATTTTGTTGCATGAAAAACTATCTGGTGAGAAATTTAGCGTTTTGTCATGAAAAGCTTTGGTGACAAAAGTAAGAGATTCGTCGCGACTGAATTTCTTTAGTGACTAATACTCTGGTTTGTCACAATAGGCACCTTTAGCGTCACTGTTTACACAACAAACGCCGCGACAAAATTTTTTTGTCACGAAAGCTTTTAATGACGAAAATCAGCACTTTTCGCGACGAATTTTTTTGTCACGAAAAGGTCTATTTTTTGTAGTGTATTGAGCAGAACCGTTTAGTTGTTGCTGCACAGGTGCGTGATTCATTAGTAGAATCTCAGCCTGATTGTGTTCTCATATCGTTTTTTTTATTCTGGTGATTCATGAGTGTGTTCGTCAAATTGCTAGTTCAATGTGAAAATTGGGGATAATGATTAACGAGGTGAGTAAAGAATCGAAATTGTCTTTGCCTCTGTGTTTACAATGATGCCTGAATTTGTTGGTGAGTTGTTCAATCTCCTTTGCATAAGCTTGTTTGAAGCAATAACACATTGCTTTACTTGAACTTGCTCTTAAAAGTCCGCTCTGATTTGTGTACATCTTTGCCTTTTGTAAATCTGTGACTATAGCTTGAAAAGGCACGACTCTTTGTGCTTTTTCTTTGAACATTTGTAATTCAACCTTGACCTTCGTGTCCGATAATCTGATCTCTTGAGACTGATTATCTTACTTGAATTTCAAATGATAGTTCGGCACGTTAGATAAAGCGCCGAAGTGTAATTTTGTGCAATCTGCTTCGATTCTATTTGTAAACCAAATTGTATTATTCTCGATTTTGTTGTATTAATCCTTGTTGATCCATATCATTTTGAGTATAATACTTGTTGAAATTCATTGAATTAATCTGAGCACTTTCTACGGACTTGGACGGTATAAGAGTATACTGAAAATTTTAGCACCGCTTTTTGCAATCTGTTCTTGATTTTCTTTGTCTCAAATTTTTCTTCAAAGTGTTGTTTCATTATTCTGTGTGTAACCTTGTACCAGTAGTGAATCGGTTTGATAATGGCGTGATATGAACTGTTTTGACTCTTATCTTAACACCACTATAAGTTTTCAATCGATTTCTTTGTGTAATCGATCTGCAAATCATTTTGATTTAATTACCTAAGTTTTCATATAATGGCTAATATCTGCAGCTCACGGTTTGTGGTATAATTAATGAAGTGACATTGATGTCACTGCAGATGTCACTGCATACATTAGACAACTAGTGCTGCCTGAATTTGTTGGTGATGTTGACCTTTGGCATTTGGCAAGCGGGTTTGTTGTCTTGTCACTTTGCTTGTTTAACAAAGTTATGATGGAAGTTCGATGGTCGGTAACTTGGTACAGTCCAATGTGTTGCTTATAACTCTCAAAACCAAAACCAAACCATTTTGTATCGGTTTGACTTGTTTTTCACTCAGTTTGATTTATGGTTTATCAAATTCATCTCATTGATTCGGTTTACGCAGTTCGGTTGGTTCGGTTTGACAAACTCTTATCAACCAACACTAAGGTGCAAAATAATCTTACTGGTTAGCTCAGAAAACTAGCAAGTCAAGTCTGGGTGTTGAGCCAAAGCAGTCAAAGCACTAGATTGAACAGGTAATTCCAGTTTTATTACATCTACAAGTAAGAATACAAACAAAACAAAACAAAGAGCTTTGGTACGAACCATATGAATTCCTCTATCTTTTTAAGGCATACAACCACAAACACTTTGCACCAAGTTACTTAAAAAAATTCAGTCTTCTGCACAACCCGATATTCCGACTTCTGGCACTCTTTCCTCAGCAGTTTGCAATCTGAGCAGCTGCTATGCTATCATAATGGTGGTCTCTTGTTGGATATGCATATACCCGTGACCGTGACGAAAAATCCAGTTTGTTTTTTCATGAAGATAACAGGCTGTACTCCAATTCAGAAGTAGAGATTCTGGTTATAACACATGAAGCTCGAGTTTCGAGAGGTCATTATCAGACAGAAGTAGAAGGAGCCCTTTAGCCCATGATGGTTCTTCTCCAAGCTATCGCTCCTATGGCAGCCATTTATCAAGTTCATCGCCTAGATAGAGATTGTAGATGGGATGGATGGCGTTTTAGTAACTTGATTAAACATCTCATCTGTTTGGTAGTTGCTATGTATGATGTGTAACTTGCAAAACAATAAACTCAAGGTAGAAATGTATGTCCAGACATTTGTTTATTTGAACAATCAGTTATTTTTTTCTCTTTTTGAGTGGGTAATTGAACAATTTTGTTTACTTGAACAGTTTTAAGACGCACAAAATCATTATGATTGTCATATCTGCTGTTCTATAATTCTTTCATTATGTTGACGAAAGATTTATGTTGATCGTAGTTTCATCAAATGCCACTGCATATCTGATTGCCGATGTCGTTGCATAAATAATTGTTGATGTCACTGCATAAATTGTCGATGTCACTGCATAAATTGTTGATATCACTGCATAAATTATCGATGTCACTGCATAAATTGTTGATGTCACTGCATAAATGCGGTGTCACTTCATCGCGGTGTCTATGCATCGGGGGTGTCTCTGCATCGGGGGTGGTCACTGCATCGCGGTGTCTCTGTATCGTAGGTGGTCACTGTATCGAGGTTATCAATAGATCTGGCGTGGTCAATGCATCGTGGTGTCACTTCATTGAGGCGTCTCTGCATCGCGGGTGGTCACTACGTCGTTGTATCACTTCATCGAGGTGTCTCTGCAATGCGGCGTCTCTGCATCACATTGTCTCTGCATCACATTGTCTCTGCATCGGGGGTGGTCACTGCATCGCGGTGTCACTTCATTGCGGTGTCTCTGCATCACGGTGTCTCTTCATCGCCGTGTCTCTACATCGCGGTGTCACTTCATCGCGGTGTCTCTGCATCGCGATGGTCATCGCATCGGGGTGGTCAATGCGTCGCGGTTACATCGGTTAAAAAAAAAAAAAAAATACACGGCGCCGGAAAAGAAAAAAAAAAAAAACTGAGCAGCATAAAAAAAAAAAAAAAAAGCGACAAAGCAGTAATGCATTTTTTTTTTTTTTTTCCTTCATTAAGGGTATTTGAGTCTATCTATCTAATTTGTGTCCTTATAAGTCCAACAGATTCATTTTTGTCCTTATAAGTCCAATAAGTCCGTTTTGTGTACTTTTGGGTCTTTGGCCCTTTTTTATAAACGGTCGTAACTTTTGATTTAGAACACCGATCATCAAAATTCTTTCCCCAAAGTTCAAATTTTTTTCTCTTCATTTTGAGATCTTATATGATACCCTTTCGACGTAGTTTTGAAATCCGAATAATCGCAACATTTCACTAACACATTATCACAGTACAATATCACAGTAACAATATCACAGTATCAATATCACAGTAACAGTATGACAATATCACGTTTTTTTAACAAACACAATAACACCATTACCATTACCATTAACAGTAACAGTATGGGATTAGCCAAAAATCATGCACTCAGCAAGCTTTACAACAACACCACAACATCTATTCCTTTATGGATTAAAACGAAAACAAACCGTAAACTAAAAACCATTTGGACAATAATGTAATCACATTAACACCCAAAAAACTTGTGTTTTTCAAATAACACATTCAATCACAATTAACATCTTCAATCACAATGAAAAAAATTACTTCCAAGAAATGTTTCCAAATACTCACAACTTTATCCATATGTTGTGAGTATTTGATAAGAGTATTTGATAAACTGATATATGTCATAATGAATGTCAGGATATAATACTCTAACTCCAACTGAGAAATCAAACTGTGTTGTTCTATTCCATCACATAAAGATGGTAGCACATGATTTCTTTTTGCTTTCATATTCAATAACACAATAGCAGTTGCAGTATCACAGTAACAGTATCACACTAGAAGTGGTAGGCCTAGTTTGTATTTCGCTTTTAAATTTTTAGGACCCATGCATGATGCACAAAATAGGACATTGTATCAAGAATCAACAACCTAGGGCACAAATTAACCACCTTCATTAACAAGGTGAATCATATCCTCTGCAAACCAATAGTAACCAGAATATCCTGGGAAATGACCAATTGACTCTGTCATAGGCCTTCTCAAGGTCAATCTTTTTACTCATAGTCCCTTGCTCCCCGTTTTTCTCCTCATATTATGCCGAACCTCCTGGGTTAAAATAATGTTGTCCGATGTCTGCTTACCAGGTATGAATGCATTCTGACTATAATCAACAATTTTATCAAGGATCATTCGCAGGCGATTGGCAATGATCTTCGTAATGGTATTGACAGTCACGTTGGCAAGGGCTATGGATGCGGCTGTGATACCGATTCTGGTGGATTTAGTTTTGGAATCAACACAATTAAAACCCGTTTCATATCTGAGGGGAAGCATTTATCACGGAATGCTTTAATAATCCAATCTATCAACGAGGACCATTAATATCCCAATTATGTTGATAGAAAATCGGAGGGAAGCCAACAGTCCAGGAGATTTAAAAGCCCTTATTTGGAAAATTGCCGCATGAATTTCACCTGCACTTACCGGACGATTCAGAAGCTGTTTGACTACATGATTAATGCTGGGAGAAAAGAGCCTATCCGGGTAGGGGAGGATATGTTCATAGGTATGAAGAGCAATATAAAAATCTTGAACCATAGTGTATGAGGCCTCACAATCTGTGGTCCATATACCCGCACCATCCTTCAAAGAAAGAACGATATTTCTACCTCTCATGTGTTTGGTGGATAAATAGAAGTATCTAGTATTTTGTTCACCATTCTCAATCTAGTTTAGACGTGATTTTTGGTACCAGTACATTTCTTCTTATTTTTTGTATTCCTGCATAAACTCAAAATTTAACTTATTGAGGAAGCTGGGGGGAGGCGTACGAGAAAGAAAGTTGAATGCGATCAATTCTCTTATTGCACTTCCTTTTGCAATAGAAAATGTTCCCGAACACCTGTCTATTCCACTCATTCAATTTTGTTTCTAAAGAGTCCAAAGCTTCCTGCGGACCATTGCAATGAACTACCCAATTTTCAAGAATAAAGTCGTGAAAATCATTTTGTTTCATCTATCAGGCCTGAAAACGGAACGGTTTAACAGTCATGGTGTTGTCATGAGGGGTTCGATATCAAGGAGAATTGGACAATGATATGAGTGCACACGAGGGAGGTGATCAATATTAGAATCTGGAAAAGAACGCCACCACATCATTACATAGAGCCTGGTCCAAGCGTTGTTTGATTCTGTGAGTGCTGTGAATTGAGCTAGACCATGTATAATGGGGCCCATGAAATGGTAATTCCACCAGACTTGCATTCGCAATAAGATTTTGAAGGCCATTTATTGTCGTCCACATCACTGGTCTTCCTCCCCGCTAATCAATAGGGTGAATTACTTTGTTTAGATCGCCAATAATACACACAGGAATTTCCACAAAATCAAAAACTTATTCGATAATTTCCCAAAGGTTTTCCTGAACATAGGGGTGGGTGATGCATACGTAAAAATAATAATGAACTCAATCGCATTACCTTCGACCGCAGCCATGACGATGCACTGATTTGTTGCAAAAAGGAAACACATGTCAATAGCAGAGATATCCCGGAAGACCCAAAGTCCATTTTTTTATGAAAATTCTATGCTTAACTCATCTGTGAGAGCCACATCTCGAATCAAATTGATCTCGAGGCGAGAAGATTGACAAGCAGTAGAGCTTCAAGCGAGCCTCTCTGGATTAAAGGAATCAGCAGGGGGCGAGTCAACGATCGGCGAGATCGAGCAGGATCCAAGCGGTCTGCTTGAACAAGGGTCGGCGAGACTCAAACTGCTGATGTTGGTCAGCAGGGTATAGCTCTCAACAGAGCTAGAAGGACCAATATCAGATCTCCAAGAAGATATGGGTTTGAGGAAGATATGGTTGGATATGCACTACAGGTAGCTGAAGAAGTGAATGGTTTTGAACCTAACACTTACAGGGAAGCTGTGACATGTTCTGAGGCATCCCAATGGCTTGTTGCTATGGGAGAAGAAATGGAGTCACTTCAGAAGAATGAGACTTAGGATCTGGTCAAACAACCACAAGACAGGAGGGTGGTAACTTGCAAATGGATATTCAAAAAAAGGAAGGAATGACATCTACTGAGGGTTTTAGATATAAGGCACGTTTGGTTGCTAGGGGGTTCAGTCAGAAAGAGGGGGTAGACTATGAAGAAATATTTTCTCCAGTGGTCAGACATACTTCCATCGAGGTCTTTCATAGCAATAGTGGCACATCAGAATCTTGAACTTGAGCAATTGGATGTGAACACAACCTTTCTACATGGAGATGTAGATAAGAAGATTTATATGACTCAGCCAGAGGGTTTCCAAGTTCCTGGCAAAGAATGATATGTGTGCAAGTTGAAGAAGTCCTTATATGGACTTAAGCGAGCTCCAAGCGATGGTATAAGAAGTTTGACACTAGATGATTGGCGAGGTTATAGCAGAGTCCATATGATTGTTGTGTTTATCACAACAAGTTGAAGGATGGGTCAATCATCTATCTTGTGCTGTATGTAGATGATATGCTGATAGCTGCTGCAAACAAGTCTGACATTCAAGATCTGAACGATCTGCTTAAGGCTGAATTTGAGATGAAGGATTTGAGGAATGCAAAGAAAATTCTGGGGATGGAGATCTATAGAAATAGAAAGCAAGGGAAACTGTTCTTGTCTCACCAGGGGTATATTGAAAAGGTATTATCCAAGTTTGGCATGTCGGCCAGACCAAGCCTATAGATACTCCAATGGCACCAAATCTATATATGTCTGCTGTGTTTGCTCCACAGCTAGCTGAAGAGGAAAAATACATGCCTAAGGTTCCATATGCTAGTGCAGTGGGTATTTAATGTATGCCATGGTTTGCACTAGGCCTGATTTGGCTCAGGCAGTCAGTGTTGTCAGATGGTTTATGGCTCAACACGAAAGGAACACCTGAAAGCGATAAAGAGGATATTCAGTACCTTTGGGGTACATCATATATTGGACTCATTTATGGAGATGGTACTCAATGTTATGTCACGAGTCTTGTGATTACAGTTATGCTAGTGATGTGGACGCAGGAGGTCTATGATTTGGGTATGTGTTTACTTTGGGTGATTCTGTGGTAAGTTGGAAGGAAAATTTACAGGATACAGTGACATTATCTACTACTGAAGCAGAGTATATGGCACTGACAGAAGCAGCAAAGGAGGCAATCTGGTTGAAAGGGCTAGTCAATGATCTGAGTCTGCATCAAGATCAAACTAGATTGTATTGTGACAGTCTTAGTGCAATATGTTTGGCCAAGGATCAGGTTCATCATGAGAGAACCAAGCATATTAATGTTAGGTACCATTTTCTGAAGAATGACAGGAAGGTTAAAGTGGAAAAGATCAGCACTAATGTGAATTCTGCTGATATGTTCAATAAACCAGTTCCAAGGAGCAAGTTCCAGTTGTGTCTGGACCTGCTAAATATCCAAAGCTGTTAATTTGAATTTGGGAATACTCAGCTGAAGGTGGAGGTCTGCTAAGGTATTCAAATCTGAAGACAAAAGGGACATCTGGCACTTGGTTGTGCATCTGGTCAGTTTGCATGAAGTTGAAGTCAATGTGGAGATTTGTAATGGTGACTTAAACTATGCTACTGAGTCTATTTTTGGAAACATGCTTTGGTCAGCAATGTATAAAGCATCTGCTTTGAATCTACAGTGTTCAATCGAGTGCAAGTTCGGCGAGGTTGATCGACCTGCGATGGCAAGTCTACTGAAGACAAGTCTGCTGAGCCTCAGCAGGCTTGGGGAACACGTCTGCTGCATGTTTATTCGGGTTTTATCTAAGTTACTTCTGGGGTATTTCAGTCATTTACTGGGTTGGCTGTTTAGTCGGTTAAGGTTGGATCCCAAGGCTATAAATACCGTCTGTATTTATTGTAACTTAACGTAACTTTCTGGTGATAATAAAATATCCTCTTTTGTCCTTGGAGTAGTCGGCACATTGCCGGAAACCACGTTAAATCTGTGTTCTTCTTGTTTATGTGTTTGCATGCTTGTTTATCTTATATCTTTACTCACAATCACCATCACTTCTTGATCGATCCGTAATAACATTTTATATCTTTCCCCTCTGGAAAACACAAAACATGAAATCGAAAGTTGGATCCTGGATCTCCAAGACGGAATACAGAATTGTAAGGATCTGCATGGCATATTTTATATCTTTCCCCTTCTAGAAGGATACTGCTCGATATTCTTGGTGATATCAGAGACAAGGATGACAAAATGTATGAGATGATTGAGGAGGATTTGGCTGACATGCTCCATAAGTGTCTCTTAGGCAAAAGGTACCTAATTATAATGGACGATATCCGGGATGGCAAATCCTGGGATGAAATTAAAAGCTCACTTCCGAATAACCATAATGGAAGTAAAGTAATATTTACGACACGTATTCTTAATGTTGCTTTACTAGCCAAAAAAGATTGTATCTTTTATCACCTACGTTTTCTGTCTCATGAAGAAAGTAGGGAGTTGTTGCGAAAGAAAGCATTTCAAGCAAAAGGTTGCCCTCCAGATTTTTCGAAGGTTGGGAAGATGATTGCAAAGAATTGCAAAGGCCTTCCTTTGACAATTGTTTTAGTCGCGGGTCTTCTTAGAACGGAAAGAAGTCTAAGTTGGTGGAATAAAATTTCTGAAGCAGTAGGTTCCTATGTTTTGACGGAAGATTATATGAGTGTGTTAGAAATAAGTTACCATCATTTATCAGAGCATTTGAAGCCATGCTTTCTCTATTTTGGAGCATTTGTAGAAGACAAATTATTTCGTGTGAATAAGTTGACATTGCTATGGATCGCTGAGGGATTTGTGCAGAATTCCAATAAGGACAACTTGAAAAATATGGCAAAAGAGTACTTAAGTGATCTAGTTGACAGAAGCCTTGTGATTGCTAATGAGACAAGTTCATACGGTGGGATCAAAAGCTGTCGGATTCATGATCTAGTGCATGAATTTTGTCAAAGAAAGGCTCAAGAGGAGAACACTTTCCTATTGATGGTCAATAACGAGGCTTCTAATTCATCAAGTTCCACTTTACGTAATCCATTTCGTGTTTGCATCAATATTAAAGGGGAATATGTCAGTGATGCTACAAAAATATGTCCAGGTATCCACTCTCTGCTCTTTAGTTGTTGTAAATGGAAAATTCACCGTGATGACCGTTATGATCTTAGCAACTTGAAACTTGTTCAAGTGATGGATTTGGAAGAGTTAGATTTTGATGCATGTTTTATAAGAGAGATGCATTCAGTAGTTCATCTGAGATTTATGTCGATTTCATTTTCTCGGCCGCTTACACGTGAATTTTCTAAATTTACTCTAAACGATGTCATATCCAATCTCTGGGATCTGGAAATTCTGATTCTTAGTGGAACCCGTTTTGGAGAATTGCCCGAAGCTATCTGGAACATGATAAGGCTTAGGCATGTGAATGTCGGTCTGTGTTCACTAAGTAATTCGGGTGTCAAAAAACGTGAAGCATACCCCCACCTCCAAATGGTTAACTTGGAAAGCTTTTCATCATTACGTGTCCCCGAATGTAAGATTTAGAAGTCTTTCTACAAAGGTCACCTTCTCTTGGCTGAACTTCCATTGCACTGATTATAAACGGAGTTCACATTTTCCAAAACTGGACTCTCTTAGTAAACTTGAGTCGCTGAATGTTGACTCTGTGGGAGAGGCATGTTTACTTCATTTAAAAACTTTATAGCTCAAAGCCTTGTTGTGTAATTGTACATCTTCTGTGTTGTTACAATTTATCCATCAGCAACTATTCATATATAGACGAGTTTATTACATAATAACAGCATGAAATACAAAACGTATGACCATCCACCATCTTCTGCATCAAGCTAGTAGTTGATTCTTGTTCTCCACATGCAGATATTAGAATTGTGAAGCCATTGGGGAAAATATATTATTATCATTAAGAAGATGCAGGTATCTCTTTATTTTCGAGATGTTATCCCTTTATCATCTTTAACACGTACTATATGTTAATGACACCCAACTTGTGAATCAATCGCTCGAACTGCATGTCCCGAGGCTTAGTAAAAACATCAGTTGGCTGCTCTTCTGTTCGTATAAACAATGGAAAAATCATCCCTTCTTGAATCTTCTGTCAAACTAGGCGGCAATCGATTTCAATACGTGTGGTTCTCTCGTGAAACATAGGATTCAAGGCTACGTGTAAAGCTCACAAAACATTCGAGCTGGGCCATCGTGTTTCACTTGTAAATCACTTAATTAGGATACTGCGAATCCAGCTAACTCCGCAACATGTAGACTTTGTGAGCTGCATCTAAATGAGGTTGTCGAGGTTTATCCATAAATTGACTCAATATATTCACGACATAAGCTAGGTCTGGTATGGTAACCGTTAAGTAAATAAGGCGCCCCACTAATCGCCTATAAGTTGTTGATGCATCTGTTAATAATTCACCTTACATTCGAATAGATCAGCTGTGATGCGAATAATAACCCCTTAGAAAAAGACACGATTCTTGAATTACGACCCCAGTGATGGAATGCCTCCAAATGAAATGTTCAGTGTAATCGACCAATTCATGTCACGGACAAACAAAGATATAAAACATACATTTATACACCATTCAAAACCATTTACTTAATAATCAATGTACACATAATAATCAAAAGAACTCGGCTCGAAAAATAACCTGCATTACCTAGTTGCGCAACATATTGTCTGAAAATAACTTGAAGCTAGCTCCTCGTTTCCAAAGTCTTTTCCGATTCCTGTAATTATTTCAACAACTGAAGTAGAAGTTTTGTGCGACTCATAAACTTCAATCCTTTTCAAGGTAGACATTTCTCGAAACAGGGTGGTATTGCATTCAACTCAAAGCATTTATACACGACTAGTACCACCAGGCTAGGAAACGACTCATAAGACGCAGACCAATTCCCCAAATCCAAATCCTGCAGTTTCAAAAACTTAAGCTTTAAGAATAATCCCGCGTGTCTTCCTCCGTGTCCCACTCAAGCCCAACAAATTAAAGGCATTATCTAGTAGCTTCAGAACCTCAAGGCAAGGCATTTGATCGATCGCCGCCGGTAAATATTTCCAGTCTAGGAAGCCACCAAGGAAATTTAAACTGAAGCTGCGACTTAGAGGAAACCTTAATTGACTCAAGTTTACTAAGAGAGTCTAGTTTTGGAAAACGAAAATCCTCCTTCAAAGGCTCAAGTTTACTAGTAGAGGTCCGAGAAATCTTATCCGGTACTATTGTGTAATTGTATTGGAAGCTCAGTTTTCGAAGAGAAGGCGACCTTTGAAGAAGGTCTTCTAAATCTTTTGTTGATGATATATGCGGTGATGGTAAGCTTTCCAAGTTAACCAGTTTGGGGTATGCTTCTGTTGTGTCAATTACTTGATTTCCTTGCAACTATCGCTAGTAGGATACTTCTAATTAAGAAAGCAACACCATATGTAGAATAACGGGTTATTGACTCTAACTAACCAATATATTTACTATATTTATGTTGTATTTGAAATTTATGTCGATTATTAGAAATTGTATAGTAAAACTTGTTGTGACATTTTATATAGATTATATCTATTTTTTTTCTCTAAACAAGCTAGAAACATAAAACTCTTTATGATC
Source organism: Gentiana macrophylla (assembly GCA_026214975.1). Taxonomy (NCBI): domain Eukaryota; kingdom Viridiplantae; phylum Streptophyta; class Magnoliopsida; order Gentianales; family Gentianaceae; genus Gentiana; species Gentiana macrophylla. Next base: position 79,955,161 of record CM047812.1, read on the forward strand.
TGTGTCAAATGCAATGCAACGGCTCTTTCTCAATTTAAAGCAATCTACTATTTCAGATTTGAGAAGATCTTCAAGCACCAAACGGGTGTTTTGTTCAACGGGCAAGAATTCCAAGCTATAAATACAAGCTAAAATTGAAAAAGAACTATATAAGGTGATTCAGCTCATTTCAAGCTCAATCCATAAATATAAGTGAAGAATCAACAACATCATCAAATTGCTACACATAATAGTTCTGAATCAAAATACCTCCATCTTTTTCTTTTTCTTTTTGTCGAAATCAGATATTTTATTAATAATCAAAAACTGTACATGAGGCAATGTTTTACAGAATATATACGATCTTTCTAGTCCTAGTCCATAAAGCAGAAAAAAAAACTCAAAGAATTACATCCAAGTGAGCCTAAGCTCCTTAGCTCGACGAATACTTTCAGAAATGAAAACAACCTTAGGGGAGCGGTTATGCACCATGTGGTGGACCCATCTCTTTTTCCTACTTTGTAAAAATGTAATCCTTGATTGATAGGAGAAATTTGAGACGTGTTTATGAAGCATTGAAGTATATTGGTGGTAGAGGAGTTAATTTGTTGAGGAGCTAATGTTGATGACGAGTGAATGTCAAACGCGTAATTTCCGTTTCATTTAACGTAAAAGTCGAAAAAGGGTGTTTGATGCAATATGACACAAGATAGAGGATAAAAATGCTAAATTTAAAGATACGGGTCAAGTCCCAAAGTTGACCCAAACATAAGGGTGTTTTGCGCTAATTACTCTTATTTTATTGATTATACTCCCTCCGTTTTCTTTTAACTGTCACATTTGAAGAAAAAAATAACTGTCATTTTTTGGATGAAAATGATAACATTTTAGCTTAAGGTCGGTCATTTTTTGGTGAACATGGTCAATCATTTTTTTTCTTCCAAATTTGATTGGTAAAAAAAAAAGGAGGGAGTATTATTTTATTTCAATTTCTCTCACCAATCATTCATTTATCTACATAAATTTTAAAAAATAATTTAACTTTCTAATTATTAGTTCAATCATTTTTATTATATTTTATTATCCATTATTTTTATTATACACTAGTATATAAAATCATCCAAAACTCTACATTCATGACCCAAACCGGATCCCGAATCAACGAAGCAACAAAACCACCATAAACCGTGTTATGGTACACGGTGATTTATGGGTTGTACCAAGTGGACGGCTATGATAAATTTTTATACACCATCTCACACACAGTAGTGGTGTATAGGGATGATTTGAATTCATCACGGTCGTCCATTTGGTACAACCCATAAATCACCGTTGTACCATAACTTCTCATTCATCACACGTTTCGTATCTTATCAGTCCTGAGGGAGCTGGATCCCCTACGGTGCAAAGGGTTAGGTAATCAGTCCGGTGCATATTTGTGGTGCTCCCACGTCAATTAAACAAATCTCAGCCGCTACTTAGATTTTTTCTTTTTCTTTTTCTTTCCCTTCTTTTTTACCGCTGGTTGCTTGCTTTATTTTAATTTTTGTTTATGAATCTTCTGTAAAACACGGATATAAATACATATATATCGTATTACACAACATGAATACAACGTAGAGCCGGATCCATGCATTTGTTTTGGTGGTGTTATCGAGTCTAAACATATAATTTTTATCCAAAATTTATTCGATGGCGATGACTGGAGCCTAAAAATGCATTTTTTTAATGTCGGAATAATATTTTTAACAACAAACTATATCGTTTTATTACAAAAAAATCTCGGATCTAAGTAGGGTCACGTAACTCACCCTGTCCAGTGTAGACCCGCCAATGATATAACGACATATCTACTTTCAAAATTGAAAGACACGACACATCGAATGGTGATAAACAATTATCTTTTGTGAATGGTGATAAGTTAAATAAAATATAATACTTTTCAAATCATACTTCATGTTGAAAATCATTTTTCATTACAATTTGGATGAAACTTATCTTGTCGTTAAACATTTCTCCATGAAAAATATGAAATTATAAAATTAAAATTTTTGTTAATGTGTCACATCGTTAGTGTGAAGTGTCATCTATAAAAATATTGATCAACACAATTATTTAAGTCACCTGCACACTTTGTCAATGCGTGTCGTGTTAAAAAATATCGGACCTACGCACGATCTTGAAGTATCGGTCTTCTTGAATCAAAACTAAACAACGCCGATATATTATGATTACATATAAAGAAAACTCACAAAGTTAACTCAATTCCTACATTTTTATTAGTAACTTTTTCAACTCTTAGGTGTGTCGTCTGTCGATGTATTCATGTATAGTGTTGTGCATGATATGTCCGTATTTGTTTCTATGTTATATATATATATATATATATATATATATATATATATATATATATATATATATAAAAAAAATGTTTTTTTTTCAGGCTATGAAATAAATTAATATCAAAAGAAAAGGAAAAAACAGATAAAGAAACATGGGGGCGCCGGCTTATTAAATCTTGTTGACTAAAAAAATGGCTTATTTAGTCTTTTCTTCTAAGAAAATGGTCTAAACAATCTTTTTAGATCATTTTCTCGCGTCAAATTTTCACGTTTTAGGTGTTTTTGGAACCAAACTAAACCCTAACTGGAAAGGGAAACCCAATAGGGGATTTGAGAATCTTAAGATCGTGCACATTTGTGAAAAAAAATGGAAGAAAATCGCGGTCAAATTTTATTTTTTAAGTACAAACAGTAACAGATTATATTGACCATCTCTTTTCCAAAAGAGACTATATTTACTATATTGACCATCTTTTTATCTTCTCCAATAACGTTATTAAAATAGAAAAAAAAAAACTAGCAGCTGAGATTTGTGCACCGGACTGATTACTATCGAGAGCCGGTACCAACTTCATGTAATGCTTGATTCTCGTCTTCCATCTACTATCGTCGTGTTTCCGGTGTGTGTGTGTGTGTTAGCAATATACTTGTAAAGGAAGAGGCGAGATAAAAAGAGAGAAAAATGGCTGACACTTGCGTTGACTCTGTTCTTGCTGAGCTCTCTACTCTTGAAGAGCTCCCTTTGATTTCAGAAAACTCTCCATGGGCTGATCAGATGGTGGAAAAGATTCAATCTTGTAAATTTGGCCTAAGATTCTTGAAGATGTTCTTCTGGTCTCTTTTGATGTTGGAGGATACTGATGATGCAGAAATCAGGCAAATTTTAATGCCTGTAAATCATACTCGTGAAGCTATATGGGGAATATCAAGAAAAAATCTTGTTCCTCCTTCCTCCTTGGAAAACTCAAGACTTGAATACGGATTATTTATTCTGGATCTGCAAGAAAAAATTCAAATCTGTAAGCAAAGAATTGGAGAATCGTGTCAATTTCTGTTAAAGTGCTCGTTGAGATGCAATTCTTTTAAGATGATTCAGATTCAGAAATTTCTGGATGTAATTCTCGAGAATCTCAAGGATCTTTACAAGAACAAAACAGATGATGAAATTGTTTTGCTCAAGAATCAAATTGCAACCCTCGAGAAGAAGCTCAGATTGATGCGTGATATCTTTGATCTAACTCCTATGGAATGGGGAGGTTTCAAGGAATTGCAAGAGTTGAAGGTTGTTGTCCATGCTTTTGCTCAATGTTCAACAAGCCTAGTATTCTATATTGGGTGAAAGCAGTAGATGAAGAAATGTCAACAAAACTGAATCTTTTGTTGTTTAATGTGCTGCAGTTGATCAAACCTTGTGACCCCGTTTTTAAGGCCTTTTACTTTAGATTCTTAAAGGAAATGAAGTTGGGGCAATTAGACTCTCTTCTTTTGGGACAGATTATTCAAATCTTCCTTAATCTTCTCCTCGAGAGTCTGCTGGATATTTTGAAGGACGATTTTCTAATTCTTCAAGAATCTCTAACGTTTATTATTTCTTTTTTAGCTCAACCACCTGATGAGCATGGAGAGGATGAAGATTGGATGATGATGACTGCAGAAATGGAGGTTCTTGTCAAAGAAGATTTGTATTGTGTTCTCTCTGTTGATGGCATGAAGGGGAATTCATCCAAGGCAAACACATGTTTAAGTGACTTTATGAGGAAGGTTGAGCTAGTAAAGGGCAAGATTCAACAGGTTTATGACCGAACTCGAGATTCATTTTCGTATAATTTCCCAAAGATTAACGGTCTTGGATTTTTCGACTTCCTCTCACTAAATCTTAGCTTCTTAAAGGAGAAGCTGAAAAGAGATACAAATTTTATCCCTTTTGCAAAGCATTTAATTATTAGAATTGAGGAGGAACTAATGTCTTTGAGGCCTTATCTCGATGATCTTTTTGAACAACAAAAAGCACATAAAGAACTAAATGATACTTGGTTAAAAGTTATCAATTTGCTTACAAAACAGAATATGCCATCAATTTGTGTTCGGTAATTGGCCATCCGTTATGGTATAATATGGCACGTCTGATGGAGGTCCTAGACGAAATTAAGATTCTTAAGATCAAGCATAAGAATATTGAAGGTAGAAAGACACATGATGGTTTAGCAGTTGCTCTAAGAAGTTTGAAGATTGAAAATCCTCGGAATTTAGGTTTCAATGAAGTGATGGTGGGTTTAGAGAAGGAGGTAGAAATACTAATAGAAAATCTTATAAATGGATCTAAGTTTCTTGATATTGTTGCTATTGTTGGTATGGCTGGCCTAGGGAAGACTACGCTAGCTAACAAAGTTTACAATGCCTTTGCAATTAGGCATCATTTTCACATATTTGCGTACTGTATCGTTTCTCAAGTTCATAATCCTAGAAAGATATTGCTTGATATTCTGGTTGATATCAAAGGAAAGGATGACAAAATGTATGATATGATGGAAGAAGATTTGGCAGACATGCTTCGCAAGTGTCTCAAAGGCAGAAGATACCTTATTATAATGGACGATGTTTGGGACGTTAAGGCTTGGAATGAAGTTGAAAGATCACTTCCAAATGATCGAAATGGAAGTAGAGTTATTTTCACGGCGCGTATTCATAATGTTGCTTTACAAGCCAAAAAAGATTGTATCCTTCATCATCTACGTTTTCTGTCTGAGGAAGAAAGTTGGGAGTTGTTGCGAAAGAAAGTATTTCATGCAGAAGGTTGCCCAGTAGCTTTTTTAGAGGTTGGGAAGATGATTGCAAATAAATGCCAAGGCCTTCCTTTGACAATTGTTTTAATCGCAGGTCTCCTTAGAATGGAAAGAAGTCTAAGTTGGTGGGATAAAATTTCTGAAGCAGTAGGTTCCTATGTTTTGACGGATGATTGTATGAGCGTGTTAGAATTAAGTTACCAACATTTACCAGAGCATCTAAAGGCATGCTTTCTCTATTTTGGAGCATTTGTAGAAGATGCATTAATTCGTGTAAATAAGTTGGTGTTGCTATGGATCGCTGAGGGATTTGTGCAGAATTCCAATAGGGAAAACTTGGAAATGTGGCAAAAGAGTACTTAAGTGATCTAGTTGACAGAAGCCTTGTGATTGCTTATGAGAGAAGTTCATACGGTGGGATCAAAAGTTGTCGGATTCATGATCTAGTGCATGAATTCTGTCAAAGAAAGGCTCAAGAGGAGAACATTTCCAATTAATGGTCAATAACGAGGCTTCTAATTCATCAAGTTCCACTTTACGTAATCCATATCGTGTTTGCATCCATATGAAAGGGAAATATGTGAGTGATGCTACAGATATATGTCCAAGTATCCACTCTTTGCTCTTTAGTTGTAAATGGAAAATTCGTTGTCATAACCGTTATGATCTTAGCAATTTGAAACTTGTTCAAGTGATGGATATAAAAGAGTTAGATTTCGATGCATGTTTTATAAGAGAGATGCGTTCAGTTGTTCATCTGAGATTTATGGCAATTTCATTTTCTCCAAAATGGTGGATTACACGTGAATTTTCTAAGACTACTCTAAGCGATTTCATATCCAATCACTGGAATCTGGAAATTCTGATTCTTAGTGGACCCCGTTTTGGAAAATTGCCCGAAGCTATCTGGAACATGACAAGGCTTAGGCATGTATATGTCCATCGGTGTTCCCTAAGTAATTCGGGTGTCAAAAAACGTGAAGCATACCCCCATTCCCACCCCCAAATGGTTAACTTGGAAAGCTTTTCATCATTACGTGTCTCCTCAACAGAAGATTTAGAAGTCCTTCTACAAAGGTCACCTTCTCTTCGAAAACTGAGCTTCCATTGCACCGATTATAAACTGAGTATACATTTTCCAAAACTGGACTCTCTTAGTAAACTTGAGTCGCTGAATGTTAGCTATGTGGGAGAGGCATGTTTACGTTCGTTTAACTTTCTTTCAAAGTCTTAAGAAACTATCATTATCATTGTGCTATTTAGACTGGAGATATTTACCGGTGATTAGTAAAATGCCTTGTCTTGAGGTTTTGAAGCTACTAGAGAAATCCTTTGTTGGGCCTAAGTGGGACATGGAAGATACAGAATTCCCAAAGCTTAAGTATTTGAAACTGCGGTTTTTAAATTTGGCAGAATGGATTGTGTATGGTGAGTCTTTTCCTAGCTTAGAGGTACTTATCGTGAGTAGCTGCATTCGACTGAAAACAATACCACCCTGTTTTGGAGAAATGCTTACCTTGAAGAGCATTCAAGTTTATGCATCACGTCAAGCTGCTACTTCAGTTGTTGAAATACAGGAAGTGCAAAAAGACTTGGGAAATGAGGAGCTTCAAGTTATTGTTTCATAAAGTTTTTCGGCTCTAGTAGGCAATGAAAGCTAAATTGTGGCATTCAAATGTCATGCAAGTGTTTCTCCTTTGATTTCTGCTCCTGGAAAATCGAATCTTTGGGTTTTAGTCATTTCCTAGGTTAACTTCATCTTCCTCATGGATCAGACATCTTTTCATCACCATGTATCTTCTCAACAAACAATTTAGAAGACCTCTTACAAAGGTTACCTTCTCTTCGAAAACTGAGAGTTCGTTATACGAGACTGAACTATCTTAGTAAACTCGAGTCATTGAAGGTTTCCTGTGAGGGAGCAGAGCTACCTTCATATCCGCTTTATCCAGATCTACATAAACGTCCCGAGCTGCCTTTTAACATTCCTTCAACTCTTAAGAAACTATTGTTATCAAAATGCTACATAGACCGGAGATATTTACCGCGATCAGTAAAATGCCTTGTCTTGAGGTTCTAAAACTACTAGATGGTGCCTTTCTTTGTACGAATGGGTCTTGAAAGATACAAAATTCCCGAAGCTTAAGTTCTTGAAACTGGAGATGTCGTCTGGCGCCATATGAACTTTAAGTAAACAGATACCTTTCAATGAAAGTTATGCATCTACAGTCTTTCCATATTCAAAGGTGTGGTTTCTTTCAGGCCTTTAATAGACTGAAAAAAAAAAATTCAAGATTTTGTGAAAAGGGCTTTGTGAAGTTTGTTCCAATTCCATTTATTTCATACCATTCTCTTGTTACATCTTTGCTTTTGGAACAAATTCAAGTTTGCTTTTTTTTATTTAATATCGTTCTGTGTAATGTCCTGCAGGCAGGCATCTTTGCTTTTATTCCCAATGCTTAAGTTCTTGAGACTGGAGTTCTTAGATTTACAAGAATGGATCGCGTATAATGAATCTTTTCCTAGTCTGGAGGTACTTATCGTGAATGAATGCTATCACCTGGAGATGAGGCACAAGTTTATATCGCGATGTGTGGGCGAGTTATGGGATATCGAAGACGGAGGTTTTTGCTCCCTCAGTTTTGCACATAGGACATACAAAAAGTTTAGTGTTGTGGAATGCTGATGCTAGTCATTTCCCAAAAGCTTACCTCCCTTTATTTGAGGCATTGTGCTAACCTTAAAGCTATTCGAATGGCATTGCCGATGTACCCTCCTTCAGAGGATTGATTTATACTGTTGCAGTAAACCTTTCAAGTACTCTTTTTCACAGCTACTTTCAGTTCCATTTGGTTTTAAAAATGAGGTCGTTGGGATTTGTATAGCCGTGTAAACTCGAGTTTTGGCATAATTTTACAGTTCCACTTATGAGGCAGCGACTCTTTCAAGTATATATGTTAGTACAAACTTGTGTTGGTGTTTTGAAACGCGTCCATTTCAAGTATGTGATTAAGAAGTTAGGCGTTGAATATATAATCTAATTTAGTTTTGTTTCTTTGAGTAGTTTCGGATACTCTTCTTTTCGAGCTAGGTTAGGTCTGCTGCGAAAATGCAGGTTCATACCATTTGTGAGTGAATGTTTATGTACATTACAAAGAAGTCCTTGGATTCTGCATGCTTTCTTCTACCTTTTGATTCGTGTTTTTGGTTGCCTAATGACATACAGGGGTAGTGTGGTCTGATGGTTTTTTATGGTAATGTATGTTATGTTTTTTTTTGCAGGTTCATGACATGAATCGATCAATTACACCAAACATTACAAAATCGTAGAGGTGTGATATTCAACGGAGAAATAACGCTTCATGTTGTTGTATTTTGAAGTTGAAACATTCCACTTATGTATTTTACAGCAAAAATATAGTCTCATGGAAGGATAATCAAACACTTAGCTGTGTAATCATGGTATTTTGTACCCTTTTTGTTTTTTCGCCTGTTACTCTCAGAAACTAGAGTTTCATGTAAAGTTTTCTACCGTTTATACGGGAAATTTTTGGGTGGTGTGTCATGCGGTGCGATCTGACTTATTTTGTCTATAAAACACCCGTGTTTCACAGTGTTTTGCATTTTTTTACTATTTACACTTAAAAACACCCGTGTTTTAAATATAAAATAAGTGTATCCGCATCGTGCGGACACACCACCCAAAAAAATTTCCCGTTTATATGGTTATATTAGGGGCGGATCTATTAAGGCCTTAGGGGGAGGCGCGCGCCCCTCGATTTTTCAGAAATTACTAATATACCCTTATATAATTTGATATTAGCCTACAATACATTATTATATATTTATGTACTATTAGTCGCCAATGTTAATAATCCTTGCAGTTGGCCGAGTGGTAGGGGATCTATTTTAAATCCTGAAGGTACCAGGTTCAATCCTTGCTAGTTGGATTTCCCGCCTCCGCCACTGGTTTGGTATTGAAAATGGAGATTGGATTTAATCCAATAACTTGAAAATTATTGCAATTGTGTTTATTTTGTCTTTCACAATAATCAAGCGATTATCAAAAAAGATTATTAAAAAAAAGAAATTAATTATTTTGATTTTGAATAGATACGGACTAAAATAACATTATGGAAAATGGAGTAAATAATGTTTACGTATTTAAGACCGCGTGTGTGGAAAAAATTAAGTTGTAGCAGTTGTTGATTCAATGCTATAACGATCGTCGAGATTGATGGTGATTTGAGAAAAGCAGATGATAATTACGAAACAAAAAAAACAATTTAACATTATTTCTAACAATGCTCTTGATTAATTCGCGAATAAACAAACATATTTTATTATTCACATAAAGTTACATAGATGTTACAATTACATTGATATTTATAAGTGTAGGGAATCAAATCCCAACCGCCATTACGGTCAAACCAACAATAACTGAAATACCACATGCGTAACCACGTCCAATTGATCTAGTGTCATTTTAGCTACTTGCCTCTAAAAATTGAGAAGAGTTATGGTGGTGGAGTGATTTTAGAGGTATATTAAGTGGAGGGGTGTGATTAATTCATGTGACACCGACACACCTCTACTATGTGTGAGAGAGTGTGTGAGAGATTTAATCACACCATTCTACTTAAGTATAATTCAAAAAATCACTTCCCACCATAACTTTTCTCTTAAAAATTTGTCATGATCCGTTGTCTCAAATAAAATAAAATAAAAATAAAGAAACACAAGGCATTAATTATAAAATTATAAAATGCAGCAGCATATACAGCTGCAAGTTGACAGTAGTAAATACTTTTCAAAGTCAAATCGGTACGTAGTACGTTCTATTATTATCCCATCGAAAGAAAAAAAAAAAAAAAGGCAGATTGTAATCATTCTCGTGGGAATCAAATCACAGACAAGTTTTGCGGATACTCTCAAAGGTAAAACGTTCCGATTGCATTTTCTTGTCCGTTGCTTTCTGTGTGTTTACAGTGTTGTGTGTGTGTGTTGCATGTAATAATGTTGAGGTTTCTTAAAAGTGTGAAAACGGTTCGAACAAGTTGCATCGACACTTGCGTTGACTCTGAAATTGCAGAGCTCTCTCAACTTGAGGATCATCTCACTGTATTTTCAAGACATTCCCAATGGGCTGATGAGATGATTGACAAGATCCAATCTTGTAAATTTGGCCTAAGATTCTTGAGAATGTTCTTCTGGTCCCTTTTAACATTAGAGGATACTGATGAAGATGAAGAAAGCAGGCGAATTTTGAACCATACTGTAGCTAAATGGGAAATGTCAAAAAGAATTAAACTTGTTGTTACTCCCCTTTTTGACGATGCAAATGATGTATTAGGAAACTGGATTGTAGATATGCAAAGCAGAATACAGCAGTGTAAGCCAGAATTTGAAGAATCGTGTTAACTTCTGTTAAATCGCTCATTGATCAAATGCAATTCTTCTGCTTCTACGAAGAAGAAACTCATGACAGTGAAATTTCTGGATGCTATTCTTGAGAATCTTAGGGATCTTTACAAGTACAAAACCGATGGTGAAATGGTTTTGCTCAAGAATCAACTTGCGACCCTCGAGAAGAAGCTAACATTGTTGCAGAGTCTCTATAATCTCACTACTAAGAAATGGAGTGGTTTCGAGGAAATGCGAGAGTTCAAGGTTGCCGTCCATGCTTTTGCTCAGTATTCAGCAAGCCTAGTATTTCTGTATTGGGTGAAAGAAGTGGATGAGGAGATGGCAACAAAACTTAATAATCTTATGTTGTTTAATGTGTTGAAGAAGATCAAACCTTGTGTCCCAGCTTTTAAGGCCTTTTACTTTAGATTCTTAAAGGAAATGAAGTCTGGGAAATTGTACTCTCTTGTTTTGGTACAGATTATTCAAATCTTCCTTGACCTCCTCCTCGAGGATAATCTTGTGGATATTTCAAAAGACGATTTTCGAATACTTCAAGAATCTCTGATGTTTCTTATGTTATTTCTAGCTAATCCTAGTCCACCTGACCAGCTTGCAGAGGATGAAGAGCTAATGACGATAACTGCAGAAATTGAGGTTCTTGTCGAAGAGGATTTGTATCTTGTTCTCTACGCTGATGACGTGAATGGAGAAGGAAATTCCTCTAAGGCAAACACATTCTTAAGTGACTTTACGAGCAAGGTTGAGCTAGTAAGAGGCAAGATTCGACGTGTTTATGACCAAATCCGGGATTCATTTTCGTATAGTCTCCCCAAGACTAATGGTGTAGGATTTTTCGACTTCCTCTTACAAAATCTTGGGTTCTTGAAGGAGAAGCTGAAATCAGATACAAGTTTTATCCCTTTTGCAAAGCATCCGATAATCAAAATTGAGGAGGAGCTAATGTCTTTGAGGCCTTATCTCAATGATCTTTTTAAACAACAAAAAGAGCAAAAAGAACTAAGGGATACTTGGTTGAAAGTAATCAATTTGGCATACCAAACAGAATATGCCATCAATTCGTGTTCGGTAATTGGCCATCCATTATGGTATAATATGGCACGTCTTATGGAGGTCATAGACGAAATTAAGGTGGTTAAGAGCAAGCTTAAGGAGATTGAAGGTAGAAAGACGCATGATGGTGGAGTCCTCAATTGTTTAGCAGTTGCTCCAAATAAAGTTCCAGAAGATCCCTGGGTTCTAGATTTCGATGAAGTGATGGTGGGTTTGGAGAAGGACATAGACGTAATGGTTGAAAACCTTATAAGGGGATCTAAGTTTCTTGACATTGTTGCTATTGTTGGTATGGGTGGCCAAGGGAAGAGTACCCTGGCTAACAAGCTTTACAATACCCCCGCGGTTAGGCAACATTTTCACGTGTTTGCTTATTGTGTCGTTTCCCAAGTTCACGATGCTAGAAGGATATTGCTTGATATTCTAGGTATTATCAAGGGGAAGGATGACAAAATGTATGATATGACGAAAGATGATTTAGCTCATATGCTCTATAAGTGCTTGAAAAACAGAAGTTACCTTATTGTAATGGACGATATTTGGGACGTTAAGGCTTGGGATGAAGTTAAAAGATCACTTCCGAATGACCAAAATGGAAGTAGAGTTATTTTCACGACGCGTATTCAAAAGGTCGCCTTAGAAGCCAAAAACGATTGCATCCTTCATCACATGCGTTTTACGGTTGAAGAAAGTTGGGACTTATTGCAAAAGAAGGCATTCCGTGAAAAAGGTTGCCCACCAAATCTTTTAGAGGTTGGGAAGATGATTGCAAAGAAGCTGTAAAGGCCTTCCTTTGTGATTGTTTTAATTGCAGTCTCCTTTTAGAACCGAAAAAAGTCTGAGTTGGTGGAATCAAATTTCTGATACAGTAGGTTCTTATGTTTCTAAGGAAGGCTGTATGGACGTGTTAGAATTAAGTTACCAACATCTACCAGAGCATCTGAAGCCATGCTTTCTTTATTTTGGAGCATTTGTTGAAGATGCATTAATTCGTGTGAATAAGTTGATGTTGCTATGGATAGCATAAGGATTTGTGCACAACTCCAACATGGAAAACTTAAAAAAAGTAGCAAAAGAATACTTATGTGATCTAGTTGACAGAAGCCTTGTGGTTGTTAATGAGAGAAGTTCCTACGGTGGGATCAAAAGTTTTCGGATTCATGATCTAGTGCATAAATTCTGTCAAGAAAAGGCTCAAGAGGAGAACTTTTTCCAATTAATGGATAAATATGAGGTTTCTAATTCCTCAAGTTCCACCCCACTTAATCCATATCGTGCTTGCATCCAAATGAAAGGGAAATATCTCAGTGATACTACAAAAATATGTCCAAGTGTCCACTCTCTACTCTATAGTCGTAAATCGGGAATTTATCGTCATGACCGTCCTGATGTTAGCAACTTGAAACTTGCTCAAGTGATGGATTTGGAAGAGTTAAAATGGGATTCAGGTTTTATCAATGTGATAGCTTCACTAGTTCATCTAAGATTTTTCGCGACTTCGTTTCTTTACGAAAGTCGGTCCATAGTTCCATCTTCTATATCCAATCTCTGGAATCTGGAAATTCTGATTCTTACAGTTACAGGAAGCCGATTATGTCGGTTGGAGTTGCCCGAAACTATTTGGAACATGAAAAGGCTTAGACACGTGGATGTCGGTCTGTGCTACCTAATAAGTGATTCGGGTGGTGTCAAAAAGCATGAAGCAAACCCCAAACTGGTTAACCTGGAAAGCTTATCATCACCGCATATATCCTCATCAAAAGATTTAGAAGACCTTCTTCAAAGGTCGCCTTCTCTTCGGAAACTGAGCTTCCATTATAATTACACAACAGAATCGGATAAGATTTCTCGTTCTCAAAGGAGGGCCGCCTCTGCTAGTAAACTTGAGGCGCCTTTGAAGGATTTTCGTTTTCCAAAACTGGACTCTCTTAGTAAACTTGAGTCACTTAAGGTCACCTCTAAGTCACAGCTACGTTTAAGTCCGTTTAAATTTCCTTCAAATATTAAGAAACTAACATTATCAGGTGGCTTCCTACCCTGGACGTGTTTACCGGCAATCAATCAAATGCCTTGCCTTGAGGTTCTGAAGCTACTAGATAACGCCTTTGTTGGGCTTGAGTGGGACACGGAAGATACGGGATTCTTAAAGCTTAAGTTTTTGAAACTACAGGATTTAGATTTGGGGAATTGGTCTGCGTCTTGCGAGTCTTTTCCTAGCCTGGTGGTACTTGTCGTGAATAAATGCTTTGAGCTGAATGAAATACCACCCTGTTTCGGAGAAATGTCTACCTTGAAAAGGATTGAAGTTTATGAGTCACACAAAACTTGTACTTCAGTTGTCGAAATACAGGAAGCACAAAAAGACATCGGAAACGAGGAGCTTCAAGTTATTGTTTCAGACAATATGTTGCACAACTAGGTAATGAACAATTACTTTTTTTCTCTTTTCTAAAGTTCTTGTATATATCTTACTATATTATATATAAGCAAAAAACATAGGTTTTGATCTGGATCCAATACGCGACGCTTTCAACTTCTGTTTTCTACAATGCTGGCTATGTTTTGGAATCTCTGTAAATCATGCCCATCTTCTGTTTCTTTGTTTCCAGCCTCATGTGCCCTTCAAAGGCTTCAGAATTGCCCCCCTTTGTAAAATTAGCTGCTATACAAGTATTTACTGTCATTACTTTCAATGTTTTTATTTGTTGTTGTTGTTGTTTGTTGCAGGACATACAGGTTATTTTCGAGCCGAGTTCTTTTGACCCTTGTTTGATTACAGCTCGGTATGACGTGATTTCCCCTTTTCAATTTTGCTTCGTTTAAAACTTTACAGCTCAAGACTTGTTTATGTAGTTGTAAAGAAATGGTAATTCATACCGTTTTCGTTAGAATGATTATTATGTGTACATTGATTACAGTAAATGTATGTTTTTTGTTGGTATATAATGTATGTTTTAAATCTTTGCAGGTTCATGACATGAATTGGTCGATTACACCGAACATTCCATTTGGAGGCATTCCATTGCTGAGGTCGTATTCAAGAGCGAACATACGATATATATATATATATATGTATATATCATTTTTCAATAAATAGTATTCCAGGTGTTGTATTTTGAAGTGAAAACATCCCAATTCTGTATTTTGCAGCAAAAATATTCTCTTGAAATGATAATTGAACACCTAATTACGGTGTTTTTAAAAACCTTTTTGTGTATATACTTTCCATAAACTAGGCTCTACTTTCTTTATCCTTTGCCATTTTCATTTCCGAAGACAAACATATCTTCCTGTTTGGTTACATTCATCAGGTGGTTTCTCTGTTCAATCCACTTTTGAGTATATGACTATAAAGTTTCTGGTAATCTTGAACAATTTTTACACATATAAACCCAGTTTGCAAGTTGCAACACAAACACTCGCAAATGGAATGAACCATTTCGGGAGACCTAAACTGAAAAAAATGGTCGCGTTTCAACACAGCAACACCAGATTGAAACAGGGTAGGTAGACTCCCGTATATTTAAAGTCAGTAGTAAATTCATTGCTAGAAATGTAAATTGAAAGGTAATCAAGTATCATCACTAGTTAAAGAGTGGCGAACGGGGCAAAGCACGGACTAGAACTTTGTACTACAAGTTAATCCACATGCACTAGTTTCTTTTTGCGCTTCTTGTATTTCAACGACTGAAGTAGCAACTTTGGGTGATGCATACACTTCGATCCTTGTCAAGGTAAGTATTTCTCCAAAACAGTGTGGTATTGCATTAAGGTTCTGGCATTTAGTCACGATGAGTACCTCCAGGCTAGGAAAAGACTCGTCCCATTCAATCCAATTGCTCAGATTTAATCCCTCCAGTTTCAAAAACTTAAGCTTTGGGAATTCTGTGTCTTCCATGTCCCATTCAAGCCCAATAAAGGATTTAGATAGTAGCTTCAGAACCTCAAGACAGGGCATCTTACTGATCGCTTGTGAATACCTCCAGGGTAGGTAGCAGTATGATAATGATAGTTTCTTAAGAGTTGATGGAAAATCAAAAGAACGTAAATGACGCTGTGGTGGTCCCACGTAGGAAACCTTCGGTGACTCAAGTTTACTAAGAGACATCAGTTGTAGAAAATGAAAACGACTCACTGACTCAAACGTACTATCAGCGTACATTCTTATAGAATCAAAATTCTTGATCGGTTCTTCAGTGTAATTACACCGGAAGCTCGATTTTCAGAAAAAAGGCAACCTTTGTTGAAGGTCTTCTAAATCTTTTGTTGAGTAGATATTTGAGATGAAAAACTTTCCAAGTTAACCATTTGGGGGTATGCTACAGGATTTTTCACACCCAAAATACTTGCAACTAACTGTCATTATCTGCCAAAAAAACTTGATGAGAGTCGACCCTCCTACGCATTTCACACTTAATTCACTCAATTTTATAGCATATCAGGGCATGATTATTACCATTTAGATGCTATCTCACGCTACTTTCACCACTCACGTTTCCACATCGCACTCAACCGAAAATCTCATTTTTATCGTTGATATGTGGACTTTTTTGTAGCACACACCGGGTACACGATACCCTAGGAAAATTACGTTTGTATCTCGTGTTGTGTATTTTCAGATGATAGATGATAAAGAGTTGTGTTGAGATCAATTTCGGTGATTACGGCACTTTAGGAGTGGTTCTACCCAAAGCAGAAGTACTTCCGGTCAGTTTTTGAGGATCAGCCAAGGCAGGCCCAAGCCTACCCCTTGTAGGTGATCGGGGTCGATCAGGTTATAATAAAATACTCGACCACCATAAACCAATACTAGCAAGAGGACTAGGCCCATCGTAGTATAAATTATAGTGAATCAAGGTCGATCCACAAGGAACCAATTGTGGATCATTTCATATATAAACAATGAGTCATTCATGTCAAGGACACGAAGGCGGTCTACGACCAACATAGGACAAGAAAAGGTAAATTGACACGACTCAAACACATAGACAAATAACGTAATTAACCTCCCAATTATAGTCTTTATCGTTTGGACCTAGATAATTTATATAATAAAGCGAACTTATTAATCATCAATCCGTTTGTATCTATTTTAGATTGGCTACGGGAGTCATCCTCTTTAACTTGACTTAGCACCGGTAGTCACTAGATCAACGTGATATTGTTACGTGACATCGCTTTTAATGCCTCCATCTCATATAACTCACACGCTTACGACTTCCAAGGATGCCGATATTAACCGTACACCTCGTCTAGGCAACATTCCTATGGTTAGGCGTATTTCTAAACGATCGCATCGATCTCGTCCCTATTAACAATTACTCGCGCACGGTCTCATGTTAATCTACGATTTACGTATAACTAGGTGAGCTCAATTCCCAAATACAAAACCTACCTAGATCTCATTGAAAGTCCCGGAAGATCATTCGTGAGCCAACCTGGTGAGCCCTATATTGGTATTTCCTAATCATACGCTAATTAAAACAGACGAGCAACGTGGCGCGTAGCCATAGCTACCGAGATGATAAATTCTATTAAGTTAACCTAACCATAAAGACGTGGCTATTTAACGGATGAACAGGGGCTCGGTCGACCGAATAGTTTGGGCTCGGTCGACCGAATGGTCTTTTTCCCCAGTTACATCCCTGAACGTATCTCTCGACTTTTCATCATACACAACGGATTAAACAAGAATTGTAAAGCATTCATATAAACTAACATAGACGCGCATTAATTAAATCAAGTAGATTCATGAATAAATACTAAGTGTATGACGTAGGTTATGGGATCCCCATAGACAAGGAGTCGCCACATCC
This sequence comes from Gentiana macrophylla, assembly GCA_026214975.1. NCBI lineage: Eukaryota > Viridiplantae > Streptophyta > Magnoliopsida > Gentianales > Gentianaceae > Gentiana > Gentiana macrophylla. The sequence goes on from CM047812.1 coordinate 79,972,561, forward strand.
CTAACGTCATAGCCTAGATCTACATCATCTAGCTATGATTAACTAATTCAAACGATAAAGCATAATTGGGAGGGACTAATTACTTAAAATAAAGCGAAATTAAAGGCTTACATATTGCAAATTTTAAATTGCTTTGAAACCTCAAATTATTCTACATTGTATCAAAGTTGTATTATGAATTGTAAGATTGAAGAAAGAATGAAGGGATGGATAACAATTTCTCGTAGCTGCTGCTTATATAGGAGTTTCTGCCGACTTATGAAGGATCTAGAAGGTAAATACGAAAAAATCCGATGAGTGACCGAGATGACACACTCGGTCAACCGAAACTCCTCACTCGATCGACCGATCAAGCTATAGGCTCGGTCGACCGAACCTAACTTTTGCACATGTTAATCGCTTTTCCTCGCCTATCTTGCTCCTCATCGCGCGCTTGCGTGTTGATCTCGATTAATCTTTCATTTAATGCTCCGATTTTCTTCCTCTATTATCTTGAGACCATTGATTGAATGACATTAATCCTCTCGATTTGTCGTGATCTACAAAATAAACATTTATAGCACAATAAATCGGCCTTTTAATAATAGAAACAGTTAAATACCCAATATCATATTAATAATCACTTAACATTAAATAATAAATATAAACGAGTGATTCAATATGAAATATACATTATTAATCTCGATTTAAGGATAATGTTGATGACATTTACGGGTATAATTTGACCGTCATCAGTAGGCATGGTTCAGAACTCTCAGTCAAATTACGGATGGTCAGGAGCACGCTTGCATGGTGCAAGCCCACTCCTGGCGCCCCAGTAAATCAGGCAGAATGTTTTTTATGCTCAGGACCACTTCTACCTGCTGCAAGCCCACTCCCGCGGCACCGAATTTCTGCATTATAAAAGCCTTTTTGCAGCTAGAAGAGAAGGATATACCATAGTTTCTAGATTAGAATTAGATTAAAAAAAAAACCCAAAAACTCTTCTATTCACTTTTCTTCATTTCATTAGCTTAAAAAGTATAATCTAAGCTCTTTATTCTCAAAATTAGTGTGTAATTAAGCTTGGGCTCTACTCTAAAACGGTGAATTCATCTTCTCTTTGATGAATCTCCATGGGATTGGACCTAAGTTTATGCTTTTTACTTAATTGAGGTATAAATCCGAATTTAGCTTTAATTTTCTATTTCATGACTTTAATTAGTTTATTTTCATCTTTGCTTTGTGTTTTTGTTGAAATCATGAGTAGCTAAACACTCTTGTGGCTTGGGTGATGTGAATTTGGGCTAGATTACTTGTAATTGCTTGGATACAAGTTGGGTTTGCTTGTATGTTCTTAATTTGTTCAAGTTATGGTGATTGATCGTGATGGGTGTAATTAATTCGTGACTAATTGCATAAACTAAGTGTTAATTCGATGCCTAATCGTAAGAATTGACATGGAACTAGTCACCATGAACACATAGTAAAATCCTCTAGAGATAGAATTGATTTCTAGTGTGTGTGTTGCCTAATCTTGAATTGGGAATTTCATAGTCCTTTAATGCATAGCCATTCATCCTAATCTAGTCCTAGCCGATAGGTTTGGTGTTTGGTTGTAGTACGTTAATGCGAGAGATCGATTGACGTGAATATAGTGAAGTGCACATTGAATGTGTTGAGAACCAATTAGTGAAACTTGATTCCAAGTAGTCACGAGAATTGATATTTAGCTCATTGGAACATCACCCGAGTCACCTCGTTCTATATCATTTTACTTTGTCCAAATCATCACAATTTTAGTTAATTCCACCTTTAGTTCGTTTTCATCACTTAAAGTTGCATTGGTAGTCAATTAAAAACCACTTCTCGAGTAATGGATATGCCTAGACTAAATGTTTGGACCGCTTTGATACTCGACTAAATTTCTCCCTATGGATACGATCTTGCTCACCAATCTAGATTACAATTGACCCGGTACTCTGCCGGTGAGATTGGAAGCCTAGTGAGGCCGATCAAGCTTCTTTTAGATTAAAACTCTCGAAAGCAGAAAAGGAATTGTCAGACTTGGATGCTCCTGCTTCTTCTTTTTCTTTATGGTTAAGAATACACCACCAAAATGAAATGAGTACGCCAATAGCCATATATATTTTGTAGAGAGGACCACCGCTATAGTCTGTGAGAAGGCGAGAGGCTCATTCAAACCCTAACAAACTACCAATACTGACCAGTGGAGTCATCTTTGATGCAGACTTCTATGGTAAAGCTGGAAGAGACCACATATATAGTATTAGCAATTTCTTTCCACAAAAGAGCAAGCCCACCTGACATACCAGAGGGATCAACTGTGCATAATCAAACTTCTGCCTTTTCCTAATACTTACCAAACTACTCTCCTTCTTTTTAATTTCACTTAAAAAGATAATACTTGGGCAGTGGAGTCCTATATACCTCCTCAAGCTTGGAAATCGTCAAAGAGCTCCCCACACCTTGATAATTCCATGGCATAATCCTCATTGTTTCTATAAAAGCCACATAGGGTTGGCTTCCTTCACCCCGCAAAAAAAACTCAGATAAAGATTTTGATTCACCAATACATAACTTTTTAAAACTGGTTCAACAAGACTAGGAGGTTGAAGATCATATGATTCAAGAGTTTTCCTCTTGCCTATAAAATAACTCGTTGAAGTATCAGAATCCATATGAACCTTAAGTTCATTAGTCTTTTTAGCAACAAATTTTATCTTCCTTCTTGGACTGAGAGCAACATCATCTTGTTAAATTTTTGCAGCAATCAGATTTGGTTCCTATAGATGCTGACTCCTTGAAGATTCTGCAACATCTTTCTTCTGGGTACCATTCCAAGAGGAGAATACCTAGAAGAAACTAGCAGCTTCCTTAGGAACCACTTTATTATAATAAATTTTTTAGTTCTTCGTTAACATTATCAAAAGCTGACATATTATATTTTCCACTATCCTGCTGTAAGCATCCACATTAAACTCTTCAGATAAATTAGCCAAGAGTTCGACCTTTCTGTTACTAGGCCGACTGTAAGAGCTAGCTCTAGGAGGATTATCACGCAAGGATTTAATATGCAGAGCACATAAATGAAGCCCAAATAAATCATCTTTATAATTTCTATTTATTTGGTCTAGAACTTTAGAGTAACAACCTCTAGATGCATGTCTAAATTTCACACAATAAGAAGAACAAAAATAAGAAACATATTCATACTTAAAAGTAGTCCATCTTTCTACATTGTCCTCGATGACCGTCATACCTGAATTAGAGGTTTAGAGCCATGAAGGTCTTCGAGACATCGAACAAACTTACCATGCTTACTTCCTCCTAAAACCACCTATGCTTTGCATGCATGCCCAATATGTCCACAAATGTACTTTTCTGCGTCCTCCGCTACCACTTCAGAGAAAGATTACAGATTTGGACCCAGATTGGCACTATGTTGAAAAATTCGTTATCAAATTTAATACCTTCCTCATTTTTTTTATTTCCATTATGTAAGAGCCAAAGTACCAAGCACATCCCACTAGCACCTGATCCGTATTGACTTTAGAATTGAATTGTGCCACTAAACACGCCATTAATTCTTTCAGAAAACCTCATGTGTTCAAAACTATGAATTCTATGCACATGTGCCACTAAACATCAAACTCATGAGCATTTGAAAGAAACCTCATATTTTGTTACCCTTATTAAGGCACTAACAACATGTGTCCATTATAAGAAACATTAGATTAAGTGGAAAATTCAAGTACATATAATGTGAATTATCTGGTCATAAAAAGTACATGTTTAAATTTATTTTAGATGACAAACAAAAAGGTAAGGAGCTCCTTAAATTAAACAAATTCTTCTTTTTCTCTAGATAAAGGCATAAAGAGGTTGTCCCAATAATCCATAGATTTACCAAAGCATTGAGCAACATCTTTATCAATCAATACAAGTAAAAAACGTGAATGTAAATTAATAAGGGGTGGCGGGGCAGAAGGACAAAATAAGATACAAAATGAGAAAAAGGACCCAAAAAAAAGATAGTGGTTGAGAAGGACAAAAACGCGCCTGTTACTACATGTTATTACATGTTGCTACAAGTAACATGTAGTAACACATGTAGTAACAAGCACGTTTTTGTCCTTCTCAACCAGTATCTTTTTTTCTTGTCATTTTTTCTCAAATTAGATTAAAAACAGTCATCTACAACCTTTTCCCAAGCCTAATCGTCTTTAAAGTAGTTATAGGTGTATCAAGTAAAGGGTAAAGTCGTATTAAAAAGAGAAACAAAATGCTCTAATCAATTTTAAAAAAAACACGAGATCATTTTTTAATAATTATTAATTTACAAGATATTCATATCATCTAGATTTATCATATAAAGTTCAAAATTGATTACACCAAGTAGGGTTTGCTTAGGGAGTCTTGTGCGCCAAGCCTGTTCTCCGTTCAGGCCTCCCGGTCGGCCATCCATGGCGGACTGTCCTCCAGACTCAAGCGTTCACGATAACGGTAAGTAGCCACAGAAGCAGTCAGCACCATCAGCCGCTTTATGCACCGCTTCTCCGGTGCTTAGCTACGCTCAAATAACTGGCCAAGGCTCGGCTTCCTCCTTCAAGACCGGCAGCCTGAAGACTTCATCTTTCAAGGGGGAGCCTTCTATTATCATTCCGGCTGAGGCTGAGATTGCCCTAGCGGCTGGGTTTCAGCGGTCACGGGTTGGAAAATTTTCTCATGGTCAACCACAATTGGATACGATTCGGAAATTCCTCACTGTCCAAAATTTCAAAGGTAACTATGCACTCGGTCTTCTAGATAACAAGCATGCCTTAATTCGTTTTCAACATGATGAAGATTACATTAGATTATTTTCCAAAGAGTCATGGCAAGTTGGTAACAAGGTTATGAGGGTGTTTAAATGGACAGTTGATTTTCATGTAGACAAGGAACCCTCCATAATTTCTGTTTGGATTTCGCTCCTCAAGCTCCTAGTCCATCTAATGAACAAGGGTTTCATTTTTGAATTACTGCAATCTGTTGGGAAACCTCTTCGTATTGATCCGGCTACTGCGCATCTGAGAATGCCCTCTTTAGCTTGGGTTCAAGTAGAAGTTGATATTATGAAAAACCTCCCTTCGCGTATTTGGATTCAAAAAGAAAATGGTGACGGGTTCTGGCAACCCATTCTCCCTGAAGGAGCTCGTCCGGCCTATTGCACCCATTGTTGGTGCATGGGGCATAACCATGATCAATGTCTTGTCAAACATCCGGACTTGGCAACTATTACTAAAGCAAATCACACCAAGCCTGCTCAAGTTTATGTCGCAATGGCGGCGGTCACCCCATAAAAACCTCAGGTTGAAAGTGTAGAAGAAACAGTTAGAGCAGCTCATGATTCAAACAAGGATACTCCTCATCTGGAACCCCCTTTCATTCCGGTTCCAGTTGAAACTACTGAGGTCAAACTAGAACGGCAACGGCTAATATCTCATCGCCAGGACCATGGTTATGGTTCAGACTCCGACACCAAGAAAAATGCCCTTCTGTTGGTTAATCGATTAGATTGGAAGTCTCAAGCCACAGCTGATGAGAGCTCGGCTTCTGAGGATGAAAGAAGCCAGGACGAGAATGTGCAGGGATCAGATGTAGAAAAATAGATTGACACTTTACAAGGCACTGAAGTTGAGCGTCCTTTCATTCCCGTTTCCAGAGGTCGCAAAAATAAAAATAAAAATAAAGAGGTTGTGTCAAATGTTTCAGGGGTTCAAACCCGCGCCACCAAGACTCCTAAAAAATGGTTTCCCAATGAATAACATCATTTTTTGGAATATTCGAGGGATCGGTAACTCTTCCTCCATGAATCGTCTCAAGCGTCTGGTAAATACTTATCTCATAGATTTCTTGGCCATTTCGGAACCCATGTTGACCAATGATGATAAACGGCTCTTTATTACTAACCGTCTCAATTTTAAATTCTCGGCTTCTTCTCCTAATAATAAAATTTAGCTTTTTTGGAATACTTCTCTCTCTTGGGATATCTTACTTGCTACGGATCAATCGATACATGTAAAATTCAATGGCACTGCCCCTTTTGTTATTTCGGCCATTTATGCAAAATGTAACAGAGTCGACCACACTATTCTTTGGGATGAGCTCCAATCTTTACACGCTCTTGGCCTCTCTTGGCTGCTTGGAGGCGATTTCAATACTATCCGGTTTCGGGAAGAATACAAAGGTAATGGGACACCGGATCGTCGCTCCATGCAGGATTTTAATGACTTTATTTCGGCATGCTCCCTTATCGATCAACCGATTCAAAATGGGGACTTTACTTGGTCGGGCATTAGACCTAATGGCTTGGTTCATGTTAAACTTGACCGCATATTGCACAATTCCAATTGGCTAGACATTCATCCTACTTTCACTATCAAGGCCCTTCCAAAATGCTGCTCTGATCATAAGGTCCTCTACTATGGTTGACTAGGCTGAATTCTGGACCCAAGCTGTTTCGCTTTCAAAGCATGTGGCTTCGTCGGGATGACCTTAAATCTTTAGTTAGAGATAATTGGGCTCTCCCTCTTTATGGGTTGGGTAAGACTGTTTTGAAAGGCTGGAACAAGGAAAATTTCGGTGATGTTCATCTCAATGCGAAGCTGGCTGAACAGAATCTGGCTCTCAAAGAGCAAACGTTGGAGGCTGATCCGACGGAGGAGAACCGTGCAGCTCTGAGCCTCACTAATGCTCATTATATCCGGTCTATGCTCGAGGAGGTGGATTTCTGGAAGCATAAGTCTAATTACAAATGGTTCAAAGATGGAGATCGTAACACGAATTTTTTTCATGCCTCGGTTAAGGCTTATGGGGCGAAAGGTCATATTCAGCGGATTCGCAATTCTGCTGGAGATTGGATAACGGAAGAGTGGGACATTAGTCAAGAGCCTATTCAGTTCTTAAGTTCTCTTCTTTCTCAAGGGGACCCTCAGGATGATTCGGCTATGCAGGATCTTCTTTCTCATATTATCCTGAGGAGAGGATAATACTGAAGAGGATAATGCTGAAGGACTGATATTTCAATGGATGAAATAAAACGGGCTATTTTTGAGCTTGATCCTAATAGTGCGCCGGGACCGGATGGTTTCTCTAGCAACTTCTTTCAAGTCTTTTGGGAGGTGGTTCAAGTTGATGTTCAAAATGCAGTTAAAGACTTTTTCACTGGCCGCCCTTTTCCCCCTAGCAGTGAGGTCCACTTTCATTACCTTGATTCCTAAGACGGATGCTCCCCTTAGGTTTGGGGATTTCAGACCTATCTCCCTCTGCACGGTTATTAATAAAATCTTCACCAAAATTCTGACGCACAGACTGCAGCCCCTGCTTGGTAAACTTATTTCTGATGAACAATCGGCTTTTGTCAAGGGTAAAGATATTGCGGATAATATTCTTTTCGTACAAGAGATCATTCAACATTTGCATAAAAAGGTTCGCTGCCACAATATGGCTTTCAAACTGGATATTGTTAAAGCCTTTGACAGAGTCTCCTGGCCATTTTTATCGCAACTTCTCCATTCATTCGGGTTCAATCATGCCTTCATTAACCTTATTATGAACAATTTGCGGGGATGCTACTCATCTATTTTGCTTAATGGCACTCCCACTGGCTTCTTCCAGTCTTCTCGCAGCATCAAGCAGGGTGATCCTCTTTCCCCGTATCTTTTTATCTTGGTCAGTGATGCCTTCACCCACGGTCTTAAAGCTCTTTTCCAAGATCCGGTCATGCAGCACTACTGCCTTCCTCGGCATTTCCCTCAAGTTACTCATTTCATATATGCGGATGATCTTATTATTTTTTGCAGGGGGCTTAAACGAAACATAGACAAAATTATTGCTTTCATTCAGATCTATAAGAAGGGTACTGGCCAGAAAGTGAACCTTGATAAAAGTTTCTTTGTGGTTACAAAGCACTGTTCTCCTGGATCGATACGAAGGCTCACAGCCATGACTGGCATTAGGAGAACCACTTGCCCTTTCACTTATTTGGGTTGTCCGATCTTTATTGGCCACCCGAAAAGGTCTCACTTTGACTATCTAATTGATAATTTTCAGAAAAGACTTGAAGGCTGACAATCGAAACTGCTCACTATAGGCGGTCGCCCCATTCTCATCAAGCATGTTTTATCCTCCATTCCAATACACACCATTGCTGCTTTGCAAGTTCCTCTATGTGCTTAATCAGATTCACCGCATCTTTGGACACTTCTTGTGGGGCAATTATGTGTAAATGAAGAGACGTATCTGGAGATCCTGGGAGAATATCTGTGGGCCTCCTGAGTAGAATGGCCTGGGGGTTCGTAATATTAAAGAAGTTCAACTCGCCTTTGCTTGCAAGCTTTGGTGGAAAATTCGAAACCGAGTTGGCTTATGGGGTAAGAGCTTTTCCATGTTGCCTCACCTGAGGGTTCTGCATCCTTGGCGTATAATGCAAAAAAGTTGAAACTATGGTGAATCTCCACTTGAGGCTGGTTAAAACAGCCAATTGGGATTGGGTCTGGGCACCTAATGCGTCGGGAAATTTTACTATTGCTTCTGCCTACAACACAATCACATCAGGAGAGATATCGTCGTTGATCTGAAAGAGATCTGGAAGCCTAACATACCGATTAAAATTTCGGTTTTCATGTGGAGGTTCCCCAATAACTTGCTCCCTTTTCCTAATATGCTGCGCGTTTTTAGACAACATGGTCCCTTTAAATGCCCCTTCTGCTGTGAGGAGGATACTCGCGACCATACTTTTTATAATTGCTCATTCTCTCGAACTATTTGGGACTTTTTCCAGTCGCTTCTGCATTTTCATCCTCTTGCAGCGGATTTTTGGTCCTATCTTCGGTGTTGGTGGTACCCGGATCGGAATGGCTTAGTGAAGAAATCTTGCAAACTGGTTCCTTCTTTGATTATTTGGGAAATTTGGAAATGCAAAAATCGAATCATTTTTGACGATTCCAGACCTTCTATTCAGACTACAATCCTCAACATCCGACAAAACTTATTTTATGCTCTGCTCAATATTAGCCTTATCAGAGTGGATACGGATGATGATTGCTTGCTTGAGAATTGGCTCATTAGTTCCTTTTCCCCGTGAATGGCTATGCACACCATATTGGTGAATTGGCAAAAACCCCCGGATCATTTGGTTAAGTTGAATACTGATGGCTCTTCCTTAGGCAACCCTGTCCCTGCTGGTGGTGGCTTTCTTATTCGCGACTCTCATGGTCAACTTCTTTATGCTGTCAGCGAACCTTACGCTAATTGCACTAGACTCATTGCGGAAACGAAGGCCCTCCTTGCCGGACTTGCTTATTGTTTATCGCACCATTTGTTTTCGGTCCAGGTGGAAACGAATTCTTTAGTGCTTACCAATATCGTCTCTGGGACTTCTGCGACCCCTTGGCAGCTTGATGATGATATTCGGTCTATCAGAGATCTCCTACGGACTCATCCTATGCAGATTTCCCATATTTTCCGTGAAGCTAACAAAGCTGCTGATTTTCTTGCCACTTCGGCCTCATCTAGCAGAAGGGGAGCCACCTACAGGTCGCAGTTAACACCCCCTCGGCCCTCAAACTTATTCTCCATGGTGATCAGCTTGCCATCCCTTTCATTCGTCGAGTACGCGGCCCTGCATAATCATCTGGACGCATCCGTCAATTTATTGATGGGTGCAAACCAGGTTGTCCCTATTCTTTTTGGTAGATTTAACATTTATGATTATTGTTTGTATTACTACTTTGTTCATCATTGTAAAGGCAGTGGCTCCACCTATGCTTCGTGGTACCTATTTCATTCTCTGCTGGCCGGAAGATGGAACAATTCTTGGAGTGGAATTTCAGAAGCGCCCTTCAACACTCTAAAGGGGGCAAGTCAGAACCGCGTTCATTTGAGGATAATTACTCATGGAGTTCAGACGTACAAGGCACAAGAGACACGAAATGGATGAACATAAGGGAAGCAAGTGCGACTATACAAGCTCTGAATTATGAAGTCAAGCAAGATGCTCCTTTAATTTTTTTTATTTTTTTTATTTTACATTTCCACTTGTAATTTCTTATTAGGGGGACTTCATTTATTTGGAAACATGAGGTGCCATACTCTTTCCTATGGTATGGATTTTCCTACACTGGGTTTGCCAACCATAGGTTTTAAGGAGGCGGGGCCATGTTTCGTCAACGCCATTTGATATAAGGGAAGGGCCAGGATACGGCATGTACGAACATTCTCCTATTTTTAATATATAAGAGTTTCGTTCAACAACAAAAAAAGATTTATCATATACTTGATAATATATGCAATATAACGTTATATTCGTAATTTATCAAATTCAAAAAGTATTCTTTTAATCAAAACACGTGCGAATGCACGTGCATTTTGCTAGTATATATAAAAAGCTACACCAAAATCTCCCTCATGAGAGTTGTTGCATCAGGACATAGTTATACCATCAAAGTTCCTCGCCAACTCTCTTCAACGACTTCTCTCTTCTTCTTTTTTTCGCAAGCAAATTCCTATGGTGATAGCTATAATTTTTGGTCCAGAAAACAACAAAAAAAAAATGCTATCTATGATCACTATGCTGAAGATTCTAAGAGAGAACACCATATACCTCATAATTCTTCCCATAAATTGAATTTACAGAGAATATTGGGAGAAAGATTTACCTTGCAGAATGACACGAGAAAAACACTACATGATCTCCTCTTCGTGCTGATCTTTGTGGTATGACTTGTCTGAAAATCCAACCAACACACGAATTGATATAATTTTCAAAGCTTGGTCTATTTTTTTAAAAATAAGCGGCTGGAAGAGGAATTTGCCTGAATGGCCAAGAAGAATTATGAGGGAAGGTTAATGAAAATCTTTTAATAATTGGGATTGACTGGAGTTTAAGAAGATTTTTAAATATATATATATATATATTCTTAATTATTAGCTTCTCCAAGTACACTGAACTTAGACATCAAGCATTTTCTAATTTTTTTATATAGTAATAATAATGATAATAATAATAATAATAATTAAAAGAAAACAAGACTTTTTGAATGTGGCTTGATTGACGAGATTTTATTCCACCAACTCAGACTTCTTTCAGTCTTAGCAAGAAGACCTCCAATTAAAACAATTGTCAAAGGAAGGCCGTTGCAGTTTTTTGTAATCATCTTCCCAACCTCTGAAAAATCTGGTGGGCAAGCTTCCGTACGAAATGCCTTCCTTAACAACAACTCCCAACTTTCCTTCTCTGACATAAAACGTAGGTGATGAAGGATACAATATTTTTTGGCTTGTAAAGCAACATTATGAATACGCGTCGTGAAAATAATCCTACTCCCGTTTTGGTCATTTGGAAGCGATCTTTTAACTTCATCCCACGCTTTAACGTCCAACTATAGTGGAATGGATTTGCTATTGACTTTTTAATGCTTTGTTGTTGCTTGTATGCCTCCCTTTGACTATATCTTGATAGCTAGTGATAGAAGAATTACAATTGTAATTTCATTGATTAAATCGAGTTTACAGTATGGCTGTATATATATACACTTGGGGAAGATTCTAGAACTACGGAGAATATTACACAATAAATACAAATAAATACAAATAAATATAAATAATCCTAATACGCCCCCTCAAGTGGGACGAGGAGGACGAAGGCCCAGCTTGGATTTAAAATGTGTAAACGGAAGCCGAGAAAGCGGTTTAGTGAGGGCATCGGCGGCGCCGATCAAAGATGGACACATGAGATACACGAACCAGGCCACTGGCCCGAACATGATCACGGATAAAGTGATAATCAATGGCGACATGCTTCATACGTGAGTGGAAAACGGGATTAGCAGACAATTGAGTAGCACCAACATTGTCGCAAAAAATTACCAGAGTAGTAGCAACAGAGAAACCAAGATCCGCCAGGAGATAAGTGAACCAAGCAAGTTCGGCAAAGCGATGATCGCGAGAATGAGCGGATATTACGCTTCGATGAGAGAGAACGCACAAATGTAAGTCTGTTTCTTAGAGCTCCAGGAAATGAGATTTTGACCAAGGAAAACCAAGTAGGCATACGTGGACGAGTAACCGGCATCCTGATTCCCACCCCAATCAGCATCAGAGAAAGCATGAAGAGCAAGCGGGGACGCAGAGAACAATTGAAGACCATCATGCAGGGTACCGGCTAAGTAACGAAGAATACGTTTAACAAGCGACCCGGTGATAATCGGAAGGAGCATGCATATCTTGAAAAGCTTGTTAACCGCGATAAGCAATGTCTGGACGAGTGAACAAAATATACTGTAGAGCACCCAGAACCTGACGATACTGAGTAACATCCGAATGCGGGGGAGAAGCCATAGCATCGGATGTGAAAGCATCAGAGGGTAGCGGAGTGACAGGCTTGGAGTCCTGCATGTTAACCCGAGAAAGAAGCTCATGCGTATATTTGGTTTGAGTAAGCATGAGACCAGAAGCATTAGGGGTGACCTCAACACCCAAAAAATAAGATAAAGGCCCAAGATCCTTAATAGAGAATCGCTGTCCAAGAGCATCAACAACCTGCTGAACCTGAGACGAAGAGCTGCCAGTAATAATAATATCATCAACATAAACAAGTAAAATAGTAATACTAGAAGCAGTCCTGGCAATAAATAAAGAAGAATCTGCAGCAGAGTTGACAAAACCAATAGAAAGAACAAAAGTCCGAAGTTCATGATACCAAGCCCAAGGAGCCTGCTTAAGCCCATAAATAGCTTTATGAAGCTTGCAGACGTAAGTGGGTTGATCAGAGTCCTCAAAACCCGGAGGCTGAGTCATATAAACATCCTCGGAAAGAGAACCCTGTAAGAAGGCATTATTGACGTCGAGTTGACGCAGAGACCAACCCAAAGAAACTGCAAGGCTGAGAACCAGACGAACTGTAGTAGGTTTTACCACAGGGCTAAAGGTCTCAAAATAATCAATACCGGGACGCTGGTTGAAGCCTTTTGCTACTAATCGAGCTTTGTAGCGATCTATAGAGCCATCAGGATGGCGTTTAATCCGAAATACCCACTTGCAACCAACAAAATTAAGATCAGAACTGGGAGGAACAAGAGACCAAGTACCATTGCGCACCAGCGCATCAAATTCTTCAGACATAGCGAGATGCCAATGTGGACTAGTGAAAGCTTGTTTAACAGTGGAGGGCTCAGTATCAGAATATTGAGAAACCAATTGGGCGGTAAGGTTTAGGAGCTGGCGTGGTTTAAAGATGTTGTTGCGGGACCGAGTAACCATGGGATGTAAGGGTGGACTCGGGGAAGGAGGAGAGGAGGAAGAGTGTGGGGGCGTGGGTGAAGAGACAGGAGCAGGGGAGGAATGAGGTGAAGAGGTTGGAACCAGAGAAGGAGGAGGGGGAGACGGGTGGGGAAGAAGGAGGAAGATCCGAATACAAGGCAGGAGGAAGCAGAGTATTCGGATGTTTGATACTTAAACAAGCATCACAAGGAAAAGAAACAACTGATGATAAATCTAAACAATTGTTTTGAGCTAAAAATTGAATAATCGGAAAGGCTGGATGACCACAACGACGATGCCAAGTCGAGGTAGTCGTCTTATTGGCAGAAAAGGCGAGCAAAGGACTGGGGGACCAAGTGTAGACACCATCTTTAGCTTGGCCCTGGTGGAGGCATCGACCTGTCTTCAAATCCTTCACCAAAAAGGAATCAGATAAGAAGTCAATGGAAACGAAATTATCAGAACAAAATTTTGAAACAGACAAAAGGTTCTGAGATAATTGGGGAACACACAAGACATTAGATAATCGAAATGAAGTCAGTGAGGCAGAGCCAATATGACTAATAGTAAGAGAACGGCCATCACCAATAATAATATTGTCCAAACCTGTATAGGGATCATGCAGGGACAAGAGATTGAGATCATGGGTCATATGATGAGATGCACCACTGTCGAGCAACCAAGAAGACGCAGCTTGAGCAGGATAAGCCTGTGGGGGTGGTGAAGGTCTCGGGTTGGAAGGAGGGGTAGGTGGACGAGGCTGTTGTTGGAAAAACGGGTAAGTGGGACATCGTTTTGCAGAATGTCCGAAGACGCCACATAGTTGACATTTCCCTTGTTATGGGTGAGGGGCTCGGGTAGAAGGAGGTTGCGGACTGGGAAAAGGAGAGGGTGTTGGAGGCATGGGAGGGGTCCTAGGAGGGGGAGGCAAGCGGGGTGGGTTGTAGGGAGGGACGGGGGGCTGTATGGTACTGGTGGACGGGAAGGGGAGTTCAGCCGAGGGGGGTAATGGGCGGCAAAGGCAGTGTATCCAGGCTGATTAACAACAGGATTATGTTGGAGTATACTGGCTTCATGATTGAGCAACTTTTCATGCAGTTCGGGTAGTGTAATTAAGGTATCACGAGCCTGAATTGCTCTCGATAATTCAATATATTCAGGCCCCAGATTTTGCAAAATTAAATCAACAAGATCTTCAGGATGCATAGGTGAATCCAAGGCAGCAAGTTCATCAGCCTTTGATTTAATTGACGTAAAGTAAGCGGAGACGGAAGAGTTACCTTTTGTGATGGATCGAATGTGATGTTTTAATTGTTTGATCCTACCACGACTGTGCTTACCAAATGTATCAGCGAGAATGGTCCATGCCTCTTGCGCAGAATGAGTGTGCTGAATAATGGTGACAAGCTCCGGTGACACCGACCCGAGAAGGACGTTATGAATCAACGAATCTTGACGAACCCACAAGTCATATGCCGGATTGGGTGAGGAAACACCATCAGTGGTAATCAGTTTGGGCGGACAGGGTTGAGAGCCATCAATGAACCCAAGGAGGCCGTGACCGGTGAGAAGGGTGCTCAGTTGAAGCTTCCATGCCGTAAATTGGTGTTGGTCAGTTTGGTGGGTGCGTGGATGGTGGGATTAAGAGCAACGACTGAGGAAATTGCGGGTGAGGGAGGGAGCTGCGTAGGCGTTGCAGCGGTGGGTGTTCCTGGTTGAGTGGTGCCGGAGGAGGAGTTTGCGGTGGACATGGCTACAGGGACGGAGTGTTGAACGAGAGGAGTAGGGAAGAAGAAGGCCGGGTATAGCTAGGGTTTATGGAAAAAAACAGAAAGAAAAAGGACGAGAAGGCTGAAAGAAAAAAAAAGAAAAAAGGGGAGAATCGGATTCTCAATGCTCTGATACCATGATAGAAGAATTACAATTGTAATTTCATTGATTAAATCGAGTTTACAGTATGGCTGTATATATATACACTTGGGGAAGATTCTAGAACTACGGAGAATATTACATAATAAATACAAATAAATATAAATAATCCTAATAGCTAGTAAGCTTCTTTCTTCTTCATTAAAGGTGACATCTAAGGATATATTATACATTTTCTGGACAATAACATTAATTTTTAACCTTTTTGTGACTCTCAATATAGCCGATATATAAACATGCATTTTACAGCCTTAGTGTTAAGAGTAATGCTACAAGGATTGGACGGTTGTTGGCTCACACAAGCATTTCATCAAACACTTGACTACAAAGTTGGTTGAGGCGGTTACAACCGAATCAACTCAAGTGAATTAGTATAAATAGCAATCAGTTGTCACATTGTGTAATTAGAAGTTTCAATGATAGATTAGAATGAACAATCTAGAAGAAAATTCAGTTTTACATTTTCCCGCCTTTTTGTATATTTGAATTGAAGAAGAAGATCTTCATCTTCTTCATCTTGTAATTCTGCAAATTCTCAGTTCTAATTCTAGTTCAGTATTATTGTTTGATTCGAATTCAAGTTTTAACATGGTATCAGAGCAACACTGAATTCCGCTGATATTCATTTCCTTATTCTTGATCGGTTCTTCATCAATCTTCATTCAATGGTTGCCATTGTTGTTCCTGCAAGTTCCGGAAGTAGTTTGGATAATCCAAGTTTAGTTTTAGTTCAGCCTTTGTTGAAAGGAGTGGACAATTTCAATCACCGGAAGCGTTCGATGACTAAAATTCTCTCATCTCGTGGAAAACTTGCATTTGTAGATGGTTCTTCGACGATGCCTGAATTGACAGATCATGGTTATGTTTCTTGGATGCAGGTAAACGATTTTGTTCATTCATGGCTAGTCAATTCAATGATTCCATCAGTAGCTGAGAGTGTCATGTATTATGACACTGCGAGAGAGATTTGGGTCGATTTAAAAGAACGATTTGGTAGAGGAAATGCTTACATGCTATCGAATTTAGAAGAAGAAATTGAAAGAACCAAACAGGGGAATCTCTTAGTCACCGATTACTACACAAAGTTGAAATCCCTATGGGATCAGTATCTAGTTTTACACCCAATTCCTCCTTGTACATTGTTTGGAGGATTTTGCATCACTAAACAAAAACAATTTATAAAACCCTAACCTATATGCAAACTAACTCCTAACCGACCGAATATCGGGTAATTGCTAGTAAAGCGTAATGAGTAAGGGGTCGATCCACAGGGAATTGGGCTGTTGAATCTAATTTTATTAATTCCTCTAAATTATCACTCAAGAAAACAAATAAAGGAAAAACAAACATAGAACAAATAAGATAAATCTAAGCTAAGAACAATAAAAACGACCTAAGCTAAAGATACATGGGATCAAACAGAATACAAACTAAGTGATCTCAATCCTAGTTCATCTCATGATTTTAATTCAAATTGTGGTTTCACCTTTACACGAGATACAAATTCCTAATCTCTTAGTGAATCCGTTTCTCAAGCTATGAATTCCTAATTCCTTAGTGAATTCAATTATCGATCTCTCCTCTTCCGAATGTTGAGACCAATATTCCATACAAAACGAAGGTGTAGATTCAAGTTAACTCTCGTATTTTAGAATCTAACAACCCAGATAATTAACCGATTAACTTGTCACGAATTAACGATTAAAGATCCTATCTTTCTATGGAGATCTAGCCTAACAACGATTCTCATCACGTTAGACAACGATTAGTAACCGATCTCTCGATCTAGTCACACATAGCATCATAATTCATGGAAAGATACAAGATAAATTAAAGATCATAAAAATAAACTAGAGATTGAATAAATTAAAAAGAGATTAAACTCACATAGTTCATACAAGGGTTGATCTTCAAGCATCAACGATGAAAAAAAAACGAGAAAAAAAACATCCTAATCTAACCCGGATCACCCGAGCACAAGGCTCGGGTGATCGGCCTTGAAACCCCTCAGAAGTGCGGCTGCCTCTTTTTTTTAGGTGAATGGTAGTGTGTATTTTTTGTGTGGTGATGGAGGTGTGTATATATAATGGGAGGTGTATATGGAAGGTATCATTTGAGGGAGGTGTATAAGGGAGGTAGCATTTGAGGGAGGTGAGAAGTTGGTTAGAAGTTTGTTAGGATGTAATGATGAGTTTGTTAGTTTGTTAGGATATGGTGGGTAGGAGATGGTGGGTAGGGGTGATGAGTCATGCAAGAGTTAGTTACAAGAATGTGGAGTTTGTTGGGGAGGAATCTTTGCCATCATTGAAGGTAACATGCAAGGAAATGAGCCAAATATCTCCCAATTCGTCCCAATTTCAGCTGTTTGGAAGAAAAAATCATAACTTGAATTGTAGACCTCCGATTGACGTGATTCAAAATGCGTTGGAAAGCTCATTTCAGTATCTACAACTTTCATCAAGACCTCGTCCCCTGAAAATGCCTCTAAGTCGGGTCAAATGTCCATCGAAAACAGGTTACGGTAGAAGTGCGTTGGAAAATATTGATCCGTTGATCTCGTAAACTTGTGGCATCTTCTTCTCTTCCTCAAAAATCCATATTTTAGGACTCAAAACATGTTGTTACATGGGATATTTTGAAAGCCTTAATCACCAAGTTTGGGGTAGAAAATATCCAAGATATTTTTCCTTGCAAGCTAAGCACATGGGGTGATCATTCAAGCCTTGGGCGCTTGTCCACTTCCTCTGGGCGCCCGTCCGGTAAGTTTCTCAACTCTACGATCGATTTCGCTCCAGTGGGCGCCATCCAGCTCTTTGGGCCTTGATCCAAATTAAGATAACAAACTTGATTTCTTTCCTTAATCTTCCAATCTTCCATAAATCTCTTTAGCTCTTTCCAACTTCGAATTTAGCTCTCTAAAATCCTCTTTTCCATCATCAATGAGTATCTACAAGAGGATCAAACATACCAAAGCGTAACATAATTCCAAAATAATATAAATTCATCATTTAAGCACATAATTAATTCGTTTTACAATTTAACTCTTAAAAACATCATTTACTCAATATTTCAATATAACGCTTCGATTTCTATGGAAAACATCCATATATGGGGAAATTGATAGAAAATATATCGTTAAAAATCATACAATTTGACCCTAAACAATACCCCACACTTAGCTTTTGCTCGTCCCGAGCAAATCAAAACAATAACATAGCTCGAGATAAATAAACATCTTAGCAAATATAAAACATATTCAATAGTTTAGAGGTTCGCCCAAGTGTGTGTGCATAGCCATAATAAATTTCCACTAAGTCCACACTTGAAATTGATTCAAGCAAAACTTGCTAATACCCCCTTCAACTAGAGACAAATGACACTTACAAGATGTACCCTACAAAGCGTGATATATCTGAAAAATATGATAGAATACATCTAGGACCTTTTAGACATACTCAGAGGATAATCCCTACATCATATCTTTTAGTTTATACTAGGTATAAGATTAACGATAACCAAGTCTTTAATTAATTTTTTTTCTTTCACTTTTATACGCATATTAGAATGAGCTCTTTCCCATCATAGTAGAATAGGATGTTTCGGGATAACACCCTACCTTACTCAAATCATAGGTTAGTCACTTCTAACCGTAAGTGAGCTTTTAGTCATCATAGTGGTATAGGACATTTCGTGATAATGCCCTACCTCACTCCAATCATCGACTAGCTTTACGACACACCCATTTATTTATGTGATTACTTAGAGATTTACGGCTAGCAGTGGTAAAATTATTATTTTTTCTAATGACCAATTGAGCATAACACCTCAAGTAAACAATTTATTCATTATTTTTTTTTTTCAAAGACTTTAGTTCGTTTCACTTATCACATTCAAACCTTCGGATATTCACGATATATCATACTGGATCTAAACATAAACTATTATAAATCTCACGATATATACGTTAGCACTAAGTACACGACTTATAAGAAAATCAAAAATCACTAATCCAAAAAGGTATAGCTTTATATTTTATAGCTCATCATTCACTATGGCATGTGAAAAATAGTGTTGGGTGAAACAACTAAATTTACTAAATATGCAAAATAACGCATCAATGATATAAAACTCAAATAAAGACATGCAATGCTCACTCGGGACAAAACAAAAAATTTTGCAAATTTAGCTCATTTTCGCATAGAATAAAGCAAATGAGTGTAGATACATATCGATCATTCCCCTCCCCCACACTTAGATTGCAACTTGTCCTCAAGTTGTACAGAAATAAAAATTTAGGGACTTAGTGATTTGGTATTGATTCGAAGAGTGGTCAAAGAGGACAACAATGGTGATGTCATATGGAGTCCTTTTCCAAAGAACGACTTCCAAAGTAGCTTGACAAAAGCAATGATGAATGGTACCTGCACCACTTGAAAAAACACAGAAACATCTCGGGGAACAAAGGGTTATTGTCACGGATTTTATCAACACAAAATAAACAAGTAATAATCCGGTTAACCTCAAGTATAAGGATCGTAGTAATAGCGGTTAATGCCGGGTCGATCTTACGGGGAACTAAGCGATTGTGGTTTCTAGTTTTATCTAACTAACCTATGTCACGATTACTAAGCTAAATAACGGATAAAACTAAACGAATCATCGTAAATTAAACTTAACTAAAACGTAAAAGCTCGACGAAAGAGATGATCTAAAGCCGGGAAAGATACGGTCACGAACCAATTTAAACTAACTAATCTAAGATGCGGATAAAAGTAACTAACTAGACAAATTCGAGCTTTTAAGGATTTAAATCAAATTTATAACGAGCAAACGAGGATTGATCCACCTATCCAACAAGCATTGATTCCTATCTCGATTATATTGCGCTTTTATTGATTGTGATTCACCTCACCTAAACATGAACCCTAATTCCTTAGAAAGTTCATCTATCAATCTATCATCTTCCGATGTAAGATTAACGCGTTTAATAACCAAAGGTGCAAACTTTGTGTTTATAATCTAATAATCAGACCTATTAACTTCCGTTGTGATAGATTCGAGTTACTATTCTTATTCATGGTGATCTAGGGTTTATTAAGACTTCCATCAACAATAAACAATCAACACATGCATATCTTCCGATATAAAAGCAAATTAAACATGAATAAGCATGAATAAGAAACAACCTTTATTAAAAACTCACAGTATAATCGAAGAAAACGAAATCAACAATTGTTGGACGGCTTCACAATACTCGTTTGATGAAGCTTTTAGCCTCTGAACATCCTCAGCAACTCAAATTTGCAGAAACAGTGCATAAAAAGTAACTAATGTTTAATCTAATTTAAGAGCATAAAAATAGGAATAAAAAGATGAAAAACGCAGCCTAAAGCCGCCCCTAGGTTTAGGGTTTTGAATGATGTGTGTATGACCCCTTTTTGTGGAGAAAACGACCGACTATATATAGATTTTAAAGTCGGTTCGCTTAAAATCGGCCACCGGACGCCCGTCTGAAACCTTGAACGCCCGTCCACTCTTCAATAAAACTTGAATCGGGCGAGTCATGACCAGGCACGCTCGTCCATCCAGCGTCCCACTCCAGCGTCCAAACTTCACGAATCAAAGATGACATCCTGGGCGCTGTTCAATTACACAGCACGCCCGTCCACCTGGGCGGAGATTCGGACGCCAGTTTGATATGATCGATTTTGATTTATTTATCTTTATCTCTTCTATCTCTCTCCCACTTCTTCATTATCTCTTTTATCATCAATTAGCTCGAACTTAATCAACCTTTGATCATCTTTTGAGCCTCAAACATGTATCTATAACACATAAAAACATCGCAAAATGTAATAATGCTCCAATAATCATAAAATCATAATTAAAACACATAAATCAACCTATTTTGCGATTAACTCTTCTAAAATATCATTTGCTCAATATATCCATTAAACCTCGTTTCTTATGCAATTTAGTACAATTACGGGAAAAATATCATAGAATATAGCGTTATAAATCGTATAAATTCACCCTTAACAACTCCCCACACTTAAGCTTTTGCTCGTCCGAGCAAAACAAAACAAAAGTTAGGCTCGAGAAAAGAACAGGCATCTAAACATGCATAACACATATCCAATAAATCAGAAGTTCACCCTTGTGCGTGTGCATAGCCATAATAAACTTCCACTATATCCAAACTCGAGAAACTCAAAGCAAAACTAGCTAATACCCCCTTGTAGACTAGTAATTAAGGACACTCATAAGATGCACCCTACAAACGTGATATATCCCGAAAAGAATGATCGAATATATCTAGGGCCTTTCTGAAATACTCAGAGGATAATCCCTACAACATATCTCATCGGTTTATCTTGAGGATAAGACAAACGATAATCGAGTCTTATATACATTTCATAACACTTTATCAGTTGATTTAACTTTTCACTTAAAACACACATCGAATGAGCTCTTGCCTGTCATAGCGAAATAGGACATTTCGAGATAATACCTACCTTACTCCAATCATAAAGCGACTTCTTACATTCGTCGTGAGCTTTTAGTCATCATAGTGGTATAGGACATACGTGGTATACCCTATCTCACTCAAATCATCGACTAGCTTTCGACACACCCAATAATTTCATATTAATTCAACTTTTCATTTGACAATAAGTTACGTGTTACTTATCACATTCAAACCTTAGATATTCACGATTATCTCATACTCCGGATCTAAATACAAACTATCATAACTCTCACGATATATACGTAGCACTAAGCACATGACTTACGAGAAAATCAAAAATCACTAATCCAAAAGGGGTATAGCTTTATAAATTAGCTCATCATTCACTATGGCTCGTGAAAAATAGTGCCGGTGAAACATCTAACTTACCAAATATATGATACGTGGCATAGATGACTATCGAAAACAAAGAACATTAACATGTATTGCCTACTCGGGACAAAACAAAAACAACGATTAATCGGAAAATTTCAAAAATTTTAGCTCATTTTAGCTCATTTGCATAGAAACATTACGAAATAAACAAATGTGTAGATACATATCGAAACATTCCCTCCCCACACTTAAAAATCAACATGTCCTCATGTTGTGCAAAACGAAAGAAAAAAAAAAAAGACTTAGTGATTTAAATCGAAACTCGAATCGTCGGTCGGGCGGAGCCTTCATAATGATATCAAGAATGCGTAACCGGACAATGTAGATACCTGCACGTCTTAGACAACATGGAACCATCTCGGGGAAAACGGGGGGTCATACCAACATGAAAAGATATAGCAAATTCAAGGACTAACAAGAGATAAAGCATCCAATACAACCAAAAGTATAAACTAAATCGAAATGAAAGTATGCGGGTGCCTTATGGCTTACATGATCCATCGAAAGGAGAAATAGTAGCAACATCAAAAATTACAATGAACCATATAAGAGGAAAATGTCAATACAAAACAACCAATGTGAAAATAGAAAAATAAGATCAAGGTTGGCTCGGCGCCGTGAAATCATCAAATGGAGGATCGAGGAGGGTCGAAGGTGGTGGTGCCGTAGCCACTAGCGCCGAGTCGGTGCTCTCGCTCGTCGAAGAATCGACTCGTGAAGGACATCGGCAATGGCCTGCTCAATCTCGTCGAGAATAAAGATAATCAACGGTGCTCGGAGCGAAGATCCGGTCATCCGCAGTTGCCGGTTCTCATTGAAACACTTGAATCGTCAAAATGTTGTTCTGCGTATCCCGAATATCACCCATCCACTCCCGTAAACTGTTGGCCATGCTCAACCGCATCCTAATCTGCGGGAGATAAGGTAGGAAGTGTAGGCGCTCGGCGGGACCGAAGATGAACCAGGCTCTGAGGTGCCTCCGGCTCGAAATGTCCCGGGCTTACTCTTTTCCCTTTGTATAGGCCTAGGGTTCTTCGGTTTATGATCCGCCCCAAACTCGGGCACACCGCATCGAGACACAAAGCGTGGATCAAGTGAGGGACGATCAAGCTCCGTGTATAAACCTTCTCGATTGATCGAGATCTCGTCATACAATGCATGTCCCACATCCACATTCAAGCCAAATGTCAACGCATACAACATGCCCGGGTCACTATATATGAAAATGTGTCAAGTTGTTCTTAGGCAACAACCGATTACGAATGAATCGACACCTGACCTTCCAATCCTCCGTCCAGTCGTGGTAACCAACTCCTTCCGGTCTCCTCCCGGTCTCAACGCCCAGGCCACATCCGGGCAAACTCGCAATCTCAACTCCTCCAAAGGATCCCGTCCCCAAACTCGTCTATGCACAATCTCCTCCTTATAATCCCGACCCTCGAAAGCCGCTAAGTTGTATTTCCGATTAATCACCTCCGGTGTAAAGGAACTTCCACCCCTCGAACCACGACTACCTTTGTCCCCAAGTCGGTTTCGAGCAGTTTGCGTAAAATTCCCGAACTAGGGAGCTATTCACCGGGGTAGTCGGGATTGTCATCAAGGCTTCCCATTTCCTATCCTTAAGCAACTTAACGAATCCCGGATCGACCTTCGCCTCCAAAATAGCCCTCTCAACCAACATGTTTCTCGAAAAGTAATGTTTAGTATAAACTTCATGGGCTCTAGGGTTCACGAATCGACGAGGCAATGGCATCGGGGCAACGGTTTTAGACTTCTTTCTAGGAGGGGCTGCCCTAGGTACAACTGGCTCCTCTTCCCGGGTAGCATCGACAGTTTCCTCAGCCCTAGACGAACCTCCACCTCTCTGAACTCTCGGCATCCGTACTAAAGGCACATCATCATCCGTCTCAGACTCCGAGGTTGGCTCATCTCGTAAGGTTGCCCTAGTTTGGGTGGCTCTAGGGGGTTGCTCACGAATACTCACACCCTGGTTAGGATCAACTAAGGTAGGGTCAATCTCTTTACGCTTTTTCCCCGCCTCCCGGGCCACTTCCTTACCATGCCTCTTCACAACTGCCTTCTTATGAACCATTTCCACGCCTAGTCTAAACCAAACAATCCTAATGTGCACAAAGATACCCGTTTAACATCCAAAGCGGGATTTCAAAACAAACAAACCACATCCACCACCATAACCATCACCAAACAATCCATTCATCACCCATCACAACACCACATCACCAAAACAGAGCAGAAAGAAACACCAAAACCAAAAAAAAAAAAACAAATTAAGGTGACATTCAAGAAAACGAGCCGACTCAAAGATCGAACTCACAAAACGTGAATGAAATCCAGAAAAGTTGTGACTAACTTACCGAGTAGGGTGAGTAGATGTTGATTGAGGTGACAACGAGTCCAAACAACACAAGATTGGCTCCCAAAATCGGATTTTCTCTCAAAAAGTCGGATTTGCAATGGGTCTGATTCTCCAAAAATATCGTGTGTTGGGGATTTGGTTATGAAAATCAAAGAGAGGGTATCAAGGCGCGGCTGTAGCACTTTGAATCGCCCAAAGCGGTGTAGAATCGGCGATTTTAGGGCAAAAGGAGGAGAGAAACCGTTTTGCGTTTTGAAATTACGAAAAAGTGAGGTTCACTCGATGATGGGGTATATATAGGCAGACGAGGTTGGGCGCTCGTCCAACTCGAGGGGCGGGCGTCCACTGGAAATCGAGATGAATCGGGCGGCGTCCGGTTTATTAAACGCTTCGTCCAAGATTTGAAATCACATCTGAGATTGGAGGGAATAAAGCGAGGCGGGCGTCGAGGCTTAGTGGGCGCTTCGTCCTAAAATTGGTCAAAGCGGACGGGCGTCGGAGTTACGGACGGGCGTCCACGCAGTTTAAGTGCAAAAATCATAAAATTTCCATACACATCAAATTCAAAATTTCCCTTCTTATTAAACTTATATAAAACTTCAAAAATACAAATAAAAAGCAAATGAAGTACAAAATTACTAATAAATAAAACAAATGGAAAACAGTGGGTTGCCTCCCACTCAGCGCTTTTGTTTTACGTCGTTTGCTCGACGAAACATCCTAAAACGCTAGTCATCATAAATGTCCGACCAATCGATCACTCGAATGAGACGGCGGAGCATGTCAATCGCCGGAGGGAAGTCATACTCATCTTGTAAACCCCAGTCCTCACCAGCTACATCAACACCTCGGAAGTGCTCAGCTTGCAGCACTAGCGCTAAATCTGTCAGCATCGGATCATTGAGGATGGTGTAAGGGCGTCCTAGAGCTGCCTGTAACTCCTCAGTAGTAAAGTCTCCACCTCCCGAACAACGGGGAACAATAAGAACATAGGTGACCGTCTTGACGCGGGTACTAATGTCAAAATCTACGTGCAAAACGATGGTTCCTCCCGGTCCGTCATCTACAGTAATGAGTGGAATCCTCCTAAGGAAAGGTAACTCCTCTGGCTGAACACCGAAATCCATATCTAGAAAGCACAACTAACTGACAGATAAAAACAAAAACTTAATAAGGCTAAAACTGAATAAACTAAACTTAAATACTAACACTATCAAAGCATAAAACAAAATAACTAAAAGAACGATATCTAGGTTGCCCCCTAGTGGCGCTTTTGGTTAATGTCGTTAGCTCGACACATTGTAAGCTCGGCTGGATCGGGCCATTTAACCTTTCCGACCCACTACTACCTCGTTTAAGCTCGATCAGTGGTGTGGTCTGCAGAAACTGACATCTCACACATGGGGTGAAATCTTTGAAAGCTCTCCAAACCTTCTTAAGTCTCCCATGGTTGTGTTCTTTCTCCTCGACTCCTCTGATGACGTTTAAGTTGTCGCTCCTCTCTAACTCTTCCATATCGGCCACTACACCGCTAGAACTTCTTGAGACGGATCACTACCGTCATCCTCGGAGAACAAGTCGGGTGATAACTCGTCAAATTCTTCGACCTGAGTAACACCACATCCGAGAATATCGAAATTTAACAATCAAAGATGTCTCTTTAGGTTCACCAATATAGTGTTTGCACCTCGACCGTTGACTCGAAGCGGTTCACCACTATAACCACGAAGTTCTAGAACGCCTCCGGAATGATTTGGAGAATCTCGAAAGGGCCGGACCAACGTGTCCTTAGCTTTCCAGAAGCAGATGTAACCTGGAATTATATAGAAGAACTTGTTCGCCGACATGAAATTCTCTTTTCTTAATCTTAGCATCGTGGAGTAGCTTCATCTTATCCTTACTAATCCTGGCACTTTCATAGGCTCGAGTGCGACTCGTCCGACTCATGTAGCTGCTTTGTAGTCGATGCTTCCCACAAGATTGGGAATCAAAGTTCGAAACTTTGTAGCCCAATAAGCTCTATGCTCTAACTCGACGAGCGAGATGACATGGTTTCCGTAGACCATTTGATATGGTGATGTACCCATAGGGGTCTTATAGGCGATTCGATATGCCCACGAGTACATCATCCAACTTTAGACTCGATCTTTCCTATGACGTTAATGATCTTCTCCAGGATCTTCTTAATGCTCTGTTGCTCCTTTCAACGACCACTAGTCATAGGATGATACGGTGTGCCAATTTTATGCCGGACACCATACTTCTCAAGTACTTTCTCTGGGGTCGGTTGCGAAATCGCGTCCGCTTCATCACCGATCAAGGCACGTGGACATCCAAACCTCACGAAAATATTCTTCTTTAGAAATTTCATTACCGTTTATGATCATTGTGAGGAGTGGCTTGGGCCTCCACCCATTTAGACACGTAGTCTCACGCAGACTAAGATGTATTTATTACCGCAAGATGATGGGAAAGGTCCCATAAAATCGATACCCCATACATCAAAGACTTCGCATTCGAGGATGGGTTTTAAAGGCATGTCAAAACGCCTTGTCAGTACGGTTCTTTGGCACCTATCACAAGCTTTCTGAAAAAGCTTCCGTATCTTTAAAGATCGTAGGCCAATAGAAACCGGATTGAAAGATCTTAGCAACGGTTTTCCACGGACCAAAGTGACCTCCTGTGGGTCCACTGCGGCAGCCTTCTTTGAATGATGTCACGTTGCTCGAGATTACGAATATATCTCCTAAGCAAACCATCTTTCTGAGATCTTGAAAAGATAAGGTTCATCCCAAACGAAATATTTTAAATCCGAGAAGAACTTTTTCTTCTCCTGATAAGACATTTCTGGATCGAGATAACGGCCATGAAGGTAGTTTACAATGGAAGAATACCATGGAACATCAGGGGAGCGGCCATCTATCAACATGATGTTTTCTAGAGGAAAGTAAAGATCTATATCATCTGGTTCATTCTTTTCCTCATTTAACATCCTAGACACATGATCCGCTACTACATTCTCACCGCCTTTTGTCCTTAATTTGAGCGTCAAACTCTTGTAGGTCAATATCCAACGTAGTAAGCGCGGTTTAGCCTCTTTCTTAGTCATCGTAACGTAGCATAAGCGTGATCGATCCACACACGATCACTTGAGCTCCTAACAAGTAACTACGAAACTTGTCCATAGCAAAGACTACGGCCAGTAGTTCCTTTTCGGTAGTAGTATAGTTAACTTGAGAGGGGTTCAATGTGTGACTTGCGTAATAGATAGGCTGGAACTTTCCCTTGATCTTTTGCCCTAGAACAGCACCAACAGCATAGTTTGATGCGTCGCACATAAGCTCAAATGGTAGGTTCCAACAAAGCGATATAAGAATCGGAGCAGATATTAAACGATCCTTAAGCTCCTCAAACGCTTGCTTGCAGCTCTCATCAAAATTAAACTCAACGTCTTCCTTTAGTAAAGTGGACAGGGGCTTGGCTATCTTGGAGAAATCTTGAATGAACCTCCTATAGAAGCCGACATGTCCGAGAAAACCTCGGACTTCCCGAACATTCTTAGGGTAACTCATCTTCTCAATAAGCTTCTACCTTGGCCCTATCTACTTATATACCTTTGGCGGAGATCTTGTGGCCAAGAACTATTCCTTCATCTACCATGAAATGGCATTTTTCCCAATTAAGTACTAGGTTCTTTTCCACACATCCGGATAACACTGATCAAGATTGTCAAGGCAATCATCAAAAGATGACCAAAAACCGAAAAATCGTCCATAAAAATCTCCATACACTTTTCTACAAGCCCGTCAAAGATGGCTAGCATACATCATTGAAATGTAGTGGGGGGCATTGCGAGAGACCGAACGGCATTCGCAGTAGCGAATGTACCATAAGCGGCGTGAAGGTGGTCTTTTCTTGGTCACCGGATCAATGGGTATCTGGAAATATCCTGAATATCCATCTAGGAAAGCAAGAGAATCGTGCCCGCCCCAGACGCTCGAGCATCTGGTCAATGAATGGAAGGGAAAGTGATCTTTCATGGTTACCTCATTGAGCTTTCGATAATCGATGGACTCAGTAACTCGATAACAAGCCTCAATGCAATTTCCTCTCCTTCTCATTCTTTTCAATTGTAATTCCACCTTTTTGGGAACTACTTGAGTCGGGAAACCCATTCACTATCCGCGATGGCATAAATGATTCCCATGTCCGTAAGTTTAATGATTTCTTTTTAACGACTTCTTGCATATGAGGTTAAGCCTTCATTGGGGCTCATCTGACACACTTGGCGCCCTCATTCGTCTTGATCTTGTGCATGCAGATGTCGGGAGATATTCCCGATATCTCCTACTTGCCAACCAAAAGCTTTTTCATTCTTCTTCAAGACGTTGATCGGTTTCATTTCCTGCAGACGGGAAAGCTTGGCGATATGATTAAAGGAAGCTTGTCGCCTCTCTTAAGAACACATACTTAAGATGTTTAGGCAACGGCTTCAACACCAAATCCAGCAGGGGGCTTAAAACTAGACTTGAGATCTCCACTTTTCAACTCAATATCATTGAGTTTACTCTGTAGTCCCACCGCCAAAGCTTCTCCTTCCAACGACTCTTCCTCAAAATCGATTGCTGCTAGTTGATCCAGATTCACCCTACCATGAGTATTCGGATTATCAACTAATCGCTCATATTACGCTTCTACAAACCATGACTTGCTTATCCATATAGTCGGTGAAATCATCCGTCATATAATCAATGGAAAAGCCGTTTGGAGGGCCGAGGGTACTTGAATGGACTTTAAGACATTGTAACTCACCTCTTGGTCACCAACTCGGATAGTCACGTGCCCACCATCGCGATCGATGAGAGCTCTAGTTTGTAGATAAGAAAGGTCTTCCTAGAATCAAGGAGCGTTTTAGTCTTTCTCTATATCTAAAACATACCAATCAAGCTGGAAAGGTAAATCGATCAATCTGAACCAAAACGTCTTTTAGGATTCTGAAGCTTTCTTAGATGATCTATCCATGGTTGTAAACTCATAGTAGTGGGTTCTAGAAGACTTTGTAAACCGAGCCGTTTGCATACTGAGACATTGGCATAAGGCTTATAGAGGCACCTAGATCACACAAAGAATTTGGGAAGACTAGACCTCCCATCAAAACCGTAAGTACAAATTTGCCAGGTCACCTCTTTTAATTGGTAAGTTTTCATAATTAATCATGGAACAATCCTCACTGTCTGCCTTTCCATGCTCTAATTTCTTTTTCAAGACACAACATCCTTGATAAATTTTGTATACTTGGGCATCTCGACTAAGACATCCGACAATGGAAGATTCACTGAGTATTTTTCAAAAGGTTTAGCACCTTTTATTACTTCTTATCCTCAATCAAAGGAATGTTGCTCTTTCTCGGTGGAAAAGGAAGTTTCTTAAGGTCATCCTCGAGAAAACCTTTTTCGAGGATGCACCGACACTGTCTTCGAGATCCTTCCAACGAACAGTTTTTGAGATTTCTCGGTGAGTCGGGGATCGGCCTCCCGACTTTCGCTTGCTTTTCCGGTCCTCAAAGGATCACCCACTTGAGGCTCACCAAATTCTTCACCTCTCGGGGATCGACCACCTGAGTTTTCTCTTGCAGTTGAGGAGTGTAGGTGCTCGGCTTCCCTCCGCCTTATCAATGGCGGGGAGGGGGCTAGTGGTTTCCCGGATGGGAAGGACCACTAACTTGAGTACCGCTCCTAAGATTCATTGCACCGGCCTCCTCCTTACCGTATTGAATTGATGGCACGAGTCGATTACATGGCCCTTGTTCACATCACCTGAGCAACTTGACCACCCTTTGGATTCTTCTCGGTTATTTGAAACGGGCACCGCCTGGAGAAGTCTAAAACCAAGCCTGCTCGGCCAGTTGGCCAATTTGTCTCTCAAGATTCTTCATCGATCTACTTTGCTCTTCCAACTTAGCCTCAAGATTTGTAGGTTGGGAGGGGCCTTGAGAGTTTTGGTGATTTGGAGCATAGGGCTGGCTGGGCCGACTTTGAAATTGAGAATTTGAATTGGAAGGCCAATTCTGATTGAATTTTTGCGTAGGATTGGAAAAATTCGAGTTTTGATTCTGATTAAACCCAGGGTTTCTGTTGAAATTCTGATTCGAATTAAAGTTCAAGTTGGGATTGAAATTTGAAGATGGATTAAACCCTTGGTTTTGAAAATTGCCCTGGCCTGGAAACTGATTGAACCTTTGATTGTTACGGCCATAGAATGCATTCACTTCCGCGTTCTCGTCCGTTCATAGGGCAGAATTTAGAAGTGTGCCCCACCTCGTCACAATTTTGACATGTGACTTGATTGTCTTGTCCATAGTCATGAACAAAGCATTTACTTGATAAGGTGCGAGGGGATTAAATTGACATTGGCCATTCATATGGCCGGTCGGCGACAATTTTATTGTCTGAGGACACGAGGGTTACGTGGAAAGAGGAAGTTTGATTTATAGGATTGGAAACTTGAGGGGACCATCTCGCTTTTGCAAAGATGGCAATCAAACTTTGTAAATTGACTTCCTCAACCTTTGGAGGAGGAGGTGCTTGAATTGCTTGATAAGAGGGGCATAGTTATATTTGGCAATGTCCTCAAACAATGCCCATCCTCATCAGGCGTTTTCTTCAGAAATGCCCCTCCAGAAGAACTATTGACCATGCCTTTTGTAAGCTCGGTCAATCCACTGAAGAATGTATTGACTTGCCTTTCCAGTGGCAAGCCATGGTGGGGGCATTTTCTAAGAAGAGACTTGAATCTCTTCCAACACTCGAAGAAAGATTCACTCTCTTTCTGATAGAATGTGAAAATGTCATTGATGTATGAAAAATATATGATCAAATTATAAGACTTTTTATTATTATATTTATGTTATTTTAGTATAATTTCATATAAATGCATTAAAAACTTATAAAAATCATAGTAGTTATAATTAGATGCATAAGTTATAGAAACGATAAAAATGATAGTTTTTTATCGATTTACGTTTGGTGTTTTGTTAAGTTTGTTGCGAGGATCGATGTTTACGAGATCCCAAAATATGACATACTTTGAAGTATAAATCATGAGTTTTGTGGGATAAAAGATTATGCCAAAATCTAACAACTTTGAACAGATCAATCGTCTTTAATGTTTCTACCGTAACTCATCTTCAACGGACATTTGATCTAACTTAGAGGCATTTTCAGAGAAAAAGTCCTTGACGAAAGTTGTAGGCCTTCAAAAGAGCTTTCCAACGAATATCAAATCATGTCAATCTGAGGTCTACAGCTCGAGATAGGTTTTTACGAACATCAGATATGTTGTATGTCCGCACGCAGCGCCGGAGAAGGCGAATATTGCGCGAAAAATCTCTGGCCCAGGCCCACAAATCTCGACAAGGGAATATATATCGTAGTAGCCGCACGCCGCCGGTGGTGGTCCGGCACGCGCCGGCCTTGTGGTACACTCTATAAATACCCCTCAAATGCAACCATTTTGAAGTGTACCAAGGCATATATCTTTCTTCTATATGTCTCTATAGTTTCGTTTTGTTGTTTTTAGTTAAATAAAAGCTGTAAACGGCACTCTGCCGGAATAATGCTGTAGTATAAAGTATCGTT
This sequence comes from Gentiana macrophylla, assembly GCA_026214975.1. NCBI lineage: Eukaryota > Viridiplantae > Streptophyta > Magnoliopsida > Gentianales > Gentianaceae > Gentiana > Gentiana macrophylla. The sequence goes on from CM047812.1 coordinate 80,004,710, forward strand.
ATAATGCTTAGAGGATGTATCAAGGCTCATTGATGTCAAGGAGTTGCTATTTCCGGAGGATACAACTCTGAATGCTTCGATTGTAACCTGGTAACTTTTCTAATGTATTTATGTTTATGTAGTATTTGTAGTATCTATATATTACTTATAATGATATTAGGCTAACTTAGTATCTAGCCAAGATATGAAATTGGATTAGTATTATCTTTTTAGGGAAATGGATGATGACTATACTAAAATTGGATAAAAATCGGTTATAATGAATCTCTTTCTATATTAAGTATTGAATTAGCTACTTGATATGAAAGAATTCATAATCTAATTATGAATTGACGCCTCGTAGTTAGGTTATGAACTCGTTAATAGAAAGACCGGAGGGTAAATTGGCCGAGTGAAAACGTGACAACGGAATCCGATTTCTAAACCGGGGTAGATTTGTTTCGGGAGAAACAAACTCTTATTGAAATATGTACTCGAGAGATTATTACGTTTAATTCATTTGTTTAATTGACATACCTTAAAATTGGCCGAATGACAAAGCGGGAGTGACCCATGCTTGAGGATGACCTTGGACAAATGATTGGACATATGACAATTTCAGATGCTCGTGTGAGAATGAATTGTTTAGTTTAGGAGTGCACCGTTTCGTATAATTGATTTAACTTAAAATAAAGATCGAGCACATCCAATTCCACTAAAAAGATACAAGGATTCAATAACATACTCTTGGCTAGTCTATAATTATAATATCTATCTCCCTCCCTTAGATATTGTTTTGGTACTTATATATACTTATATCTATATATATATATGTATTGCTATATATCTATATATATATTTATATACTTATATATATCTCTGTTTTAGTTTTATGCTTTGTTAGTTTAGAGTTTGGTTGGATGATAAAATTAAGACTTAGATTGAGATAATAACAGAGTTTCTTGGTGTTTAATCACACGGTGAATTACCAAGTTTTCCTCGAGGATCGACACGACTCATCACTCTATCACTACAATTTGACCCGGTACATTTGCCGGTAAGGATTGATAGCATAGAAAAGGTTCGTCGACTTAATGGCGCCGTTGCCGGGAACGACGCTAATTCATTGTGTTCGAATGATTTCTACTTATATTAACTCAAAAGTCTCGAGGATAAGTCAACACTCTTCTTACCCCATTTCTATTTTCTTTTTCGTTGGTACTTACCTAATAAGTAAGTTACCAATCTTTACTTTTATCAATTTCAACTATTTTCGGTTTTCGTTAGTTGATGACCAAGAAAAGTAAGGCCCCACTTACTCCTTATAAGCCTGACATAGATACTTACGAAAGGCGGTTAAGAGCAGAAAGGAAACAAGGTCATACTGGTCAGGGAAATCCTGACGGAGGATCATCATCAAACCAAAATACGAAAATGGCTGAAAACAGTGATGAAACACCTGAACAAGGGCTAGATCATGCTCAAGGGCATGGCCAAAATCTTAATCAGGATCTACCAATACCAAATAACCAGAATAGAAATAATCAAAATCGGAACCAGAACAATCGTAATAATAACCCACCAAATCCGAGACCTATTTGTGATCAGACCTTAAGAATAAACCAGACTAATAATCCAGTTCGTTTACCCAATGAAGGAGCAAATAATTTTGAAATAAAATCTCATCTTTTGGTCTAATTGACGCAAGAGCCCAATTTCTAGGAGAGGATGATGAGGATCCACATCACCATCTCTATCTTTTTCGAAAGAATTGTGCAATACTGACCAAAAGTCAAGGTGCTCATCGTGAATTAACAAGGATGTCTATGTTTCCTTTTCTTTAAAAGGAAGAGCACGAGATTGGTTTATGTCACTCCCACATCATTCATTGACTAGTTGGGAGGAAATTCAAACCGAGTTCTTAAAGCAGTATTTTACTCCGGGTAGAAATTTGGAATTAAAGGTCGAAATTGCCAACTTTAGACAAGGATCTGAAGAAACGCTTGGGAATGCGTGGGAGAGATTTAAAAAGTTGCTAAGATCTTGTCCCGATCATGGTTATTCCTTAGAAATGCAAATCCAACTTTTCTGTCGTAAATTAAGGAAAGATTCACGTGCAGATGTAGATCATGCATGTGGTGGATCGTTAATGATGAGTGAAGCTCAAATAGTTTACGATGCTATAGAAAAGATTTCCAAAATAACAGAATGTGGGAAACCGGTTCTAGCACCGTGAAAGTAGCATTTGCGGGAGAATACACATCGAATACGGAAGTTCTAGCACACTTGGAGAATTTGAGTAGAAAGTTTGACAACCTACAGGCTAGTAGGACTGTAAAATCAGAAACTATCATACCAAATGACTACTCAAATCATGATAATGTGTCATTAGGGATAGAAGAACCAGAAGGATACTCAAGGGAAGAGGTGAGTTTTTTACAACAGCATAGGAATTTGAACAACGCGTATTCAAACTCCTTTAATGCTATTAGAAGAGAGCACCCAACTTTAAGATGGTCCAAAAACCCTAATAAGCCAGGACAACCGCCATATCCATTCGAGATAAGAATCCATATAGTAATCAAGTTCATCAAGGAAATACATCAAATCGTAACCTACAATCGTTACCTAAATCTTATCCACAACATACTACTCAAACTATACCAGTCACCCAAAGTTCAACCCAACCCGAAGGAGTTGATAAATGGGATAAATTAATGGAAAAATGATGGGTGTAGTATCTACTCAAGCTCGAGAATATAGAAACTATGATAACTTCTATAGGTTCGAGTCTCTAGGATATGACTATGTTGAAAACTTCGTGGGTGGACATGATACGAGAATGAGAACTATAGAAGCATCGTTAAGGAATATGGAAGATCATTTGAGTAGAGAAGGAGAACGTAACAACAAAAGAGACCTCCGGGAGGATTACCAAGTAATCTTGAAAGAAACCCGAGAGAGGTAAAAGTTTGTGATTACGAGTAGGAAATATTGTGAAGATACTAGAAGCGTGAAACGAGGAAACAATGAGGTAGAAAATGATTTAGATGGTAATATCATAAAGGAAAAGGACGAACTTGAAATTGCGATGAAGAGGAAGAAATTATCGAAGAATTCTTAAAATGAATAATGTTGAACTCAAATTGAAGGCGAAAAATGGGTAAAAGTCCATAGAATTACGAAAGATCCTATGGATAAGGACACGAGAACCCTATTTAAGGAACATGTCGGAGAAAATCGGGGAGAAAAGCAGGAAGATTTAAAAGTAATCGAGAAGGATAAAGTTGATACAGGGGATGTTTTAAAGGAAAAATCTCAAGATAATGAAACTTGGCGATCAAGTAATAATCAAGGATTCAAGGAGAAAGGAAAAGAAAATGACTTGAGAACCAAAGGCTATAGATTTAGAATCTTTGCCTTATCCACGAAAGATCAAATTAAAAAGATAAAAACTCGATAAGAAATATGCTCGTTTCTTGACACTTTTAAGTCATATTCATGTCAATATCCCTGTTATAGAAGCTTTAGTCAACATGCACGCCTATGGAAAGTTTCTTAAAGATATCCTATCTAATAAAAAGCGATTAGAAGAATATGAGAATATATGCCTTAATGAAGAATGTTCTGCAATACTTGACATCGACTACCTCCTAAAACTTAAAGATCCTGGTAGTTTCACTATTCCATGTGAAATTGGAGGATTTACTGTTTAAGAAAGTATTGTGTGATCTAGGAGCAAGTATCAATCTCATGTCTTATGAGGATTATAAGAAACTAGGAATAGGAGAGTTTACTTAATCTTTGAAATGACCCTTCGGATGGCGGATAGATCAATTAAACATCCTAAGGGAATAATCGTGGGCGTGTTGGTTAAAATTGATAAATTTTACTTCCAAAGTGAGACTTTGTAATAATGGAAATGGAAGAAGGATATTCAGCGCCAATTATTCTAGGTCGACCATTTCTAGCTACAGGGGAAGAACTTTGATAGATGTTCAAAAGGTGAACTAATCTTGAGAGTTAATGAGGATAAAGTTTCATTCAATATCTTCAAAGCTATAAACCATCCATACAAAGAACCGGACTCATGTTCTTTTATAGATGAATATTCTACTATAGGGATGCCAAATCTAAAGATTATGAAAATAAATTAGAAGAATGTTTGGCATTTTCTATCTATAAAGAAGATGAAAATAATCTTTGAAATGAAAGAAGTAATCCTTTATTTAGATAAAGGAGGGTTTGTTAAACATCCATGGCATCAAAATTTGAAATTGGAAATGGAAGGACCAGTTTAAAACCATCGAGTAGAAGATCCACCAAGGAATGCTGAGTTGAAACCACTCCTTGAATTTGAAATATGCTTTTCTTGAAAATGATAATCTGTTACCTATTATCATTTCATCAACCTTAACAAAAGAACAAGAGGATCAATTACTAAGAATGTTAAGAATACATAAGAAAGCTTTTGGATGGACAGTGGCAGATATCAAAGGAATTAGCCCTGAAATTTGTGTTCACAAGATTATTTTGAATGAAGAAGCTAAACCTTGTATTCAGCCACAACGCCGCCTCAACCCGAATTTGCAAACAATTGTTAAGAAAGAGGTCATTAAGCTATTAGAAATGGGAATAATCTTTCCCATATCAGATAGTGAATGGGTAAGTCCGACTCAAGTAGTTCCAAAGAAAGGAGGTTTCACGGTAAAAGAAAATGATAAAAATGAATGGATTCCGACAAGGGAAATTACAGGATATCGAATGTGTATTGACTTTCGGAAACTGAATGATCATACTAAAAAGGATCATCATCCACTTCCATTCATCGTGCAGATGTTGGAAAGATTGAGTGGACATAAGTATTACTGCTTTTTAGATGGTTATTCAGGTTATTTACAGATATTCATTGCAGCAGGAGATAGAGAAAAAACTACTTTCACTTGTCCCTATGGAACTTTTGCTTATAAAAGAATGCCGTTTGGATTATGTAATGCACCTGCTACATTTCAGCGATGTATGATGGCAATATTTTCTGATATGGTCGAGAAATTCTTAGAAATCTTTATGGATGACTTTAGTGTTTATGGAGATTCTTTTGATAAATGCTTATCACACTTAGAACGTGTTTTACAACATTTGTGAAGATACCAACTTGGTTCTAAACTGGGAAAAATGTCATTTGATGGTATCTGAAGGAATTGTACTAGGTCATAGAATCTCTGAAGAAGGAATTGAAGTTGATAAAGCTAAAGTCGAAGTAATTGAAAAATTACCTCCACCAATTAATTTGAAAACGTTAAGAGGATTTCTTGGACATGCAGGATTTTATAGAAGGTTTATTGCAGATTTCTCAAAAATAGCAAAACCCACGAGTCATTTGCTAGAAAAGAAGTACCTTTTAACTTTGATGATAAATGTATGGAAGCCTTTAAGACCATAAAAGCGAAATTAACTCTTCGCACCGATACTAGTAGCACCCAGTTGGGATTTGCCGTTTGAAATTATGTGTGATGCAAGTGATTTAGTAGTAGGAGCTGTTTTAGGTCAACGGTATAACAAAATTCTCAAAGCTATCTACTATGCATCTCACACATTAAACGCAAATTTCGGCTTAATTATGCAACTCACGAGAAAGAAGCATTGGTGTAATATTTGCCTTAGATAAGTTTCGATCATATATTGTTGGTTCTAAGGTAATAATCTACACAGACCATTCAGCTCTGAAGTATCTTTTAAGTAAGAAAGATGCCAAACCGCGTCTTCTTAGGTGGATTACATTACTTTCGAAATTCGACATTGAAATTAAGGATAAAAAAAGTGAAAATGTAGTGTGAGATCATCTAAGCGGGATGGATAATGATGAAGGAAAAGGAAAAGAAATTCGAGGATTCGTTTCCGGATGAGAAACTTTAAGATAGATACTCCTTCAACCATGCGATTATTAAAAACTAGAATACCATCAAAGGAAGATTCGCCATGGTTTGGGGATATTGTTAACTACATTACTCAGTAGGTACATCCCACCTCATTGGACTTGGCAAATGTGAAAAAAGTTCTTTTTTATGACTTAAAGTTTTATTATTGGGATAAACCGGATCTTTTCGAAGATGCTCGAGATGGAATAATTAGGAAATGTATTCTGATAGTGAAATTTTAAGTGTATTATCATTTTGTCATGATCGTGAGGCGGGAGGTCATCATGGAGGATGGAAAACGCTTTCAAAGTTTTACAATGTGGTTTCTATTGGCTCTACACTATATAGAGATGCATATAAATATGCAAAATCTTGTGAATCATGTCAAAAATGGGAAATATATCGAAAAAACATGAAATGCCTATGGCAACCTGATTTTAGAATGTGAACTATTTGATGTGTGGGGCATAGATTTCATGGGACCTTTCCTATATCTTTTGGAAAAAGATTTATTCTAGTAATGGTTGATTATGTTTCTAAATGGGTAGAAAGTTTGAAGCTCTCCTACTAATGATACCAGAGTAGTGCTAAGGTTCCTTAAAAAGAATATATTCACACGATATGGCATTCCGAGGGCTATCATTAGTGATAGAGGTTCACATTTTTGTAACCGACCATTTACTAAGATAATTGAGAAATATGGTGTAACTCATAAACTTGGAACACCCTATCATCCACAAACTAGTGGACGAGGTAGAGTGTCTAATAGAAAATTAAAAGAATCGTGGAGAAGGCAGGTGGACTCGAATCGTAAAAGCTCAAGAGAAAGACTTGATGATGCATTATGGGCATCTGAAATGACCTTTAAAACACCGATTGGTGTTCTCCTTACAAATTAGTATTTGGAAAATCTTGTCATCTCCTCACATTGAATTAGAACACCGAGCTTTATGGGCTATTAAATTTCTAAACTTTGATCTAAAGTCGCCGGTGATCATAGATTACTTGATTAACGAGAACTAGAAGAATTTCGACTCGATTCTTATGAAAATGCTCGAATCTACAAAGGCGCACAAAAGCTTTTCATGATAAGAAAATCTATAGTCGTGAGTTCCATATAGGTGATCGAGTACTTTTATATAATTCACGTTTGAAGTTGTTTCGGAAAGCTTAAATCTAGATGGGCGAGTCCATATGGCGTAACAAAAATCTATAAAATGCGGAGTTGTTGAACTAAGCGATGGAAAAACAACTTTTATAGCCAATGGACACAGGTGAAATTGTTCGTAGAAAGTGAAAGGATACCTCAAGCGGAAAAGTATTATTACTTATCGACCCTCCAACGAATTAAGGAAGCGAGAATTTTAAACTCGGCCCGATTCACAGTACTATCTTTCTAATTTACCTTTTAATTTGCATTTTAAAGTAGTTTAGTCTTTTACCGGATAGGCGTAAAAGAACTGGATGCCTTTCATAGATAGAATAAAAGTTTTATTTTACTTTTAAGATTAGGTCTAAATAAGGATGTCGCCTTTAAGATAGAAGCCTTAGTTTCTAAATTAAATAA